>JAECWJ010000289.1:0-600000 GCA_018150375.1 Drosophila sturtevanti
TTAGACGTTGATTTTCTACACGGCGGAATTTAGGAGCAGACCAACACAGTTTTTCTTCATTAACTTCATTTATTGAATCCACGTGTGTTAACCTAATTTAAACTATTTTAATGATACGGTGCTGGTACAGCTTTAAAAATTAAACTGTGCCTATGTAGTTTCTGTCGTCAACTGATTTGCTATCTGCATGGCAACAAGCATAGAAGCGACTTTGAAACTAAAGCACAGATGCAACGGTTAAATTCCCAGCATATAGGCTGCTAAGAATATTAGTGCAAAAGAAAACATATGTAAATGTAAATGTAACGGGTTAACCCTCTATTGGCTGCGTTGGTGGTAATAATATTTCGGCGGCAACATTCTCCCCCCGTAAACTTGTCCGCTTCGTGGGCTGGTTTTCCTCCCATACTGCCGACGTCCAGTACAGCTACCTTAGCCACAGGCCGCTGCAAAGTCCCGCTGGTTGTCTTGATCAGCACTCGTCTCACTTGATTGTCTTTGGCCAGAATTATATGCTCGATCACACCTTTAGGCCAGCTGTTGCGTGGCAGATTTTCGTCCACCACTAGGACGACGTCTCCGACTGCTATTGGTGGTTTTTTGGTAAACCACTTGCCACGTCTGGTCAGGTCGGGAACATATTCTTTCACCCAACGCCGCCAGAATTGGTCGGCGAATTGTTGCGCGGCCTGCCACATATGCCGCACGCTAAATGTTGGGTCAAAGATTGGCTTATAGCCGCCGGCTGATCCAATTAACAGATGGTTTGGTGTGATAGCCTCGTCATCTTCGCTGTCCAGTGAAACAAAGGTGAGAGGTCTGGAATTTAGGATATATTCCACCTCCCAGAGAGCGTTTTGCAAGCCTTCGCTGGTGAATTTTCTAGCCGGACAAATTGCATAGAGCACCGTTTTTACGGAGCGTACAAGTCGCTCCCATGCTCCCCCCATATGAGGAGCCGCTGGTGGGTTAAATTTCCATTTGATGTTATCAAACGACGATTTGACTTCGTTAAAGTTGACCTTTTGCAGCTCGTCGCAAATAACCTTTTCGGCAGCTTTAAAATTGGTTCCGTTGTCGCTATAGATTTCCCTCGGAGTTCCGCGCCGGTTACAGAAGTTTCGGATGCACATGATGCATGAAGCGGTATCCAGAGAACATGCCAATTCCAAATGTACTGCCCTTATGGTTAGGCAGGTGAAGATAACACCCCACCTCTTCTCCCTGCGCCGTCCAACCGTCACAAGAAGAGGGCCAAAGTAGTCGACACCGACGTATGTGAACGGTCGTTGGTAGGCGGCCAGCCTAGCTGTTGGTAGAGGTGCCATCTGGGGTACGATAGGTTTGGCACTCTGATTTTTACAGCGTTGGCAGGACTTTCGCATCTTTTTGTACAGAACTCGCAGACGTGGTATGTAGTAGATGCCTCGTATTCTGTTAATACACGTCTCATGAGAAGTGTGGTGCATTTCCTGGTGATACCAGTTAACTATAAGCCGCGTAACATGATGACCATACGGGAGCACTATCTGATTTTGGCTGCACAGATTTTCTGCTCGTCCTCTGGTGCGCAGCAATTGGTTTTCATCTAAGAAAATATTCAAACATATTAGTTTGGAGTTTGATTTTATAGGTTTACCTCGGGCTAGATTGTAGGCTTCTGATTTGAATTCCGAAGATTGCGCATGTCTTAGAATAAATGTTTGCGCACGCCGGATCATCTCGTAAGAAACTTCCTTCGGTGGTGATTCCATCCTTTGTTTTGCCCGTAATTTTTCTATGTAAAAAATGTATAGCGCTACGGCTCGATATAGCCTGCGCCAGTTGGAAAAATATTCCGTGTTTATTATCGGCTCCAGCGACGAATTGTCGATAAAGAATAGGTTATGCCTGATCTCGTCATTAGTTGATGGCCCCAGATCAGTACATTTTGGCCATTCAGACTGCTCCTTTAGTAAGAACTCTGGTCCGTTGAGCCATTTTGTGAATTTATTAGAGTTGGATGCCTTGGTAGCAAAATCTGCAGGGTTTTCATTAGTAGGTACCCAATTCCATTGATTAACATCAGAAACTTCTAATATTTCGCCCACACGATGCATGACAAACTGCTGAAACTTTCGGGGGTCCATGCGGAGCCATTTTAATACTGTCTTAGAATCGGACCAGTACCAACTGGAGTTGATTGACAGCCGCTTATTGCCCGTAATTCGAGCGTTTAGCTTTGTTCCGATGACGGCAGCTTGCAGCTCCATCCTTGGAATGGACATTGGATTAAGCGGGGCCACCTTTGCCTTGGAGGCCACAAAGCTGAGATAGGTTGATTCTCCTTGCCGTATACGTAGGTAGGAGACCGCTGCGTAGGCCAGTTCACTGGCATCCACGAACGTATGCAGCTGAATGTCTTGTGTGCGTTCGCTGCTTCGGAAGTAACATCTAGGAATAGATACACCAGCCATTGTTGGTAGGAGACGTTTCCATCGCATCCATTTAGGTACAAGGTCTTCTGGTAAGCTGTCATCCCAGCCAATGCCGCTTCTCCATATATCTTGTAGAAGGATTTTCAGCTCAATTGTAAAGCATGAAATGAAGCCGAGGGGATCGAACATTGACATCAGCACTTGAAGAAGTTCTCGCTTTGTTGGTGTTCTGTCGCCTTCGAATATATTTCGTTTCAGCCTCGCGAACTTGCATATGAAGATGAAGTCATCGGAGCCTGGTGTCCAATACAAGCCGAGTACCTTCTCAGTCTCGGTGATTTCAACTTCCGTGGCGGACGTTGATTGGCTGTCGAGCATGTGGAGTACCTCCTGAGAGTTCGATGCCCAATTCCGTATGTGGAAGCCGCCTGCTTCATGGATGCTTCGCACTTGAGTCGCAATATTTGCAACATTTACATCGCTGTCGTCGCTGTAGATAAAGTCATCTACGTAGTGGTAATCCTTCACCGCTTGTGCTGCGAGAGGGTACTGGTGCTGGAATCGATCCGCGTTTTTGTCTCTGATATAATGCGCGATACAAGGTGCGCAGTTGATCCCAAAAGTGAGCGCTTCCATAAGGTATACTTCTGGCTGATGCGAATCGTTGCTTTCGTTGAACCAAAGAAACCTCTGGGCGTGAGTGTCCGTTGGTTTTACTCGAATTTGGTGAAACATTTCTGCAATGTCCCCGCAGATGGCAATCCGTCCCACTCTAAAAGTGATAAGTAGGTCCACTAGTGGTCTTAATAGATCTGGTCCACTGTGGATGAAGTCGTTTAAGGATTTCCCTCCTGCCTGCGCTGCTGCGTCCCACACAAGTCGAACTCTTCCTGGCTTATTTGGATTCTTCGTAATGAATGTTGGCAGATACCATACTCGATTGTTTGGTACAGCAACCTCCTTCGGGGTCAGCTTTCGGGCGTAGCCCTTTTTGATGAGGTTGTCTATTTCCCTTTGTGTCTGTTCTCTTAGCTGGGGCTGCCGAGAGAAATGCCGTTGAAGACATTTAAATCGTGCCAGGGCATTTTCGTAGCTGTTAGGCAACGTTACGTTGGGGTCTTTCCAGATTAGACCGACTTCATATCTGCCGTCCTTCAGAACCGCAGTTGATTGTAGAACTTTTAGCGCCTGAATATCCTCGTCTGATGAAATCGTCCTTTGTGGAGTTGCGTCTAAAGAAAACGCTTGTTTGATGAGCTCGTGTAGTTTGGCGTCATCAAAATTGCAGTTGCATAGATGTATGTTTACATGTTCGCAGTCACGTCTTGCCGTAGCGCAGCCTTGGAGCGTCCATCCCAAGCGAGTCTTAGAGGCAATTGGTTGATGCCACTTTCCCTCTTTAATTTTGAGGGGCACGGCAAGGTTCCAGTTGTTTGTACCGATGATAATGCTGGGGCGTACATTAGAATATGACGCTATGGGTAGTCCCGCCAAGTACGGGAACTGTTCAGCAAGTGCACGCATGTCGATGGACTGCGCTGGCAGATTTAGTCCATCTACACTGTGGACATCCTCCAGGGAGAATCGTTTGCCATTAGCTGGGTTCGCAATAGTTAGCGTGATGCATTCCGACGAATCTTCTTTCCGTGTAGTATTGTCTGTCCATTTTAGACATAATGGTTTAGGTATGCCTTTCAATCCCAGCTGTTTATAAATCTTTTCTTCGATGAGTGTTACTGATGAGCCCTCATCTAGAAATGCAAAGGTATTAGTTACTTTGTTTTTATTTATAATTTGAATTGGAAGAACACGGAAATGGGTTTGACCCGGGTCTCTGTGCATCGGCATCTGTTTGGTCTCCTGCTGGTGCACGTTTCGAACCGTCTCCTTTACGGTGGGTTCTGTTGATTGCTGCTCCTCGTGGATCAGTGGGTGGTGCATGCTCTTGCATCCTCGCATGCCACATACTTTAGCTCGTTGGCATTTTCGATGGTGACGATTAAGGCACTGATTGCACAATTTGTAGTTGCGTGCGATTGACTTCTTCTGTTCCAAAGACATCGACCTGAACTTCGCACAGCTCTGAAGCTTATGTGGCGCTTGTTTACAAACGACACATGTGGTTGCCTTGGAGTGTGTATCTGCTGCTTCCATGTGGTGATTGAGGCTTGCACCCCTTTTGTGGTATATTGGTGACGTTACCTGGCTTGCTGCTTCGGCTATGTCGTATATCCACTTGCTAAATGTTTCCATGGACGGTATTTTTGGGTCCTTGGGATACATTGCCCACTGCAACTTCAGTTGGGTGGGGAGTTTCTCCACTAGCTCCTGCACGAGCATTGGATTTTCCATGTAGCTGCGAAGTTCGCAGGCTTCCATAGTTGAATAAATATTCCGTACGCACAGGGCGTACTCGATAAGCGGTTCGAGCTTATCTTTGGGTGGAGGCAGTTGCCTCGCCTTTTCCATCAGATCGTGCAAAATATGTTCTGGCCGCCCGAAACACATACGCAGTGTTCGAATGATTTCGGGTACCATGGCTGGCAACAGCAATTTGCACTGTACCATCTCTCGTGCTTTCCCTTTTAGGCTAGCTTGCAGTCGCATGAGATTCTCAGCGTCCGTATAGCCCGCAATCTCTGTGCTGGTTTGGAAGCTGCTATAAAACAGTGGCCAGTTTTGCGGATTTCCATCGAAAGTGGGCAGTTCCTTCGGAATCGCTTGACGCGCTGCGATTTGCGATGCACTTGGTGCTGCTACATGTGCCACACGTGGTTGAAAATTTGTGAGTTGCGGCTGTTGCATTGCTGTCATGCGTGGCTTTATTGTTGACGGTGAATATATTGACTGCATCTGGTTCGCCGCCGTCAGTGGCAACGTGTTAAAGAGTTGCCACGTGTCGCTTTTCGTTGGTTGCGTTACCATCGTATTTAATTTTGCAATAAAGCTGGCAGCCGTTGTTCTTGCAAAATCCGTTACTTCTGCTGGCGATGATGCAGCCTGGGGTCCATCTACACGCATGGCACTGGCGACAGTCTGCAGAGCGTTGGTTAAGATTGTGGTGGCGACTTCGGTAGCTACGCTTGCGCAGTCACAGCTCCAGCTGCTATTGAGGTCATCTTCCTTGGTCTCCACACAATCGAAATGATACCAGGAGTGACATTGATTGCATTGGACCATGCGGTCATTATCCTCCTGCATGCATCTCTTGCAATGATATACCCCGCTGGACAAATTTTTATTTGACATGATTCCGTTGGTACTTTAATTTTATTTAACTATGCAGAGATGTTGGTAATTTTAATTGGACTTATCTATGTAAGTCGTTGGCGGTTGACCGTTTATGTTATACACCACTGTGTTATAAGTGGTTGTGTAATCGTTAAGGGGTTAACCCGTTATGTGATTAGATCGAAGTTTCTGGGTACACCCTTGAAATTCGTTAGCTTTGTTAAAGAATTCTTTGGGTTGACCCAAAGAAACTTTATTAAGTTTAATTTTTAAAGAATTGTTGAGTTAGACGTTGATTTTCTACACGGCGGAATTTAGGAGCAGACCAACACAGTTTTTCTTCATTAACTTCATTTATTGAATCCACGTGTTAACCTAATTTAAACTATTTTAATGATACGGTGCTGGTACAGCTTTAAAAATTAAACTGTGCCTATGTAGTTTCTGTCGTCAACTGATTTGCTATCTGCATGGCAACAAGCATAGAAGCGACTTTGAAACTAAAGCACAGATGCAACGGTTAAATTCCCAGCATATAGGCTGCTAAGAATATTAGTGCAAAAGAAAACATATGTAAATGTAAATGTAACGGGTTAACCCTCTATTGGGGGGGTTATTTAACTTATTATTTTTCGCCCATTTTGGCTTACATTTTGTTGGCTGCTAATGGTGTTTATTTGTTGCTGATGTTGCCTGCTGATGATGTGGATGCTTAATGCGCTAAGAAATCTTATTGTGCGACATATACTATACATATATATATATATATAAGTACATATATATATGGAAAAAAAAAACAAGAAAAATAATGTACCAAGTGCGCGCCCTATTGATGAAGTTGTTAAGTCAAAACTTGTTATACGCTCTGATATAGTCGATAATGATGATGCTGATGATAATGATGATTATGGCAATTGAACGCAAAATGCAAGGCACATAAGAGACAGACAGACAGACAGACAGAGGGAGAGACTGAAAGAATGTTGCCCATAAATCTATATCGGTGTCGCAACAACTAAAGTGGCATTTATTCTGAGAGTCAGTCAGTGGCAGCAACATTAGTACAACTTGTGCATCAGCTCATCTTATAGCTTGTCCCCTGTCCTCGGGGCCTAGGGTTTTATTTTTTTTTTTTTTTTGCTTCCTTTTCTTTCGTTCAGTTGGCAGAGCGGAAAAAAGGAATTATGTCAAGTTGTGCGCGTAATAAATACTCGGCATCGTTTACGTGCGTACAACACCACGACAACACGTACAACAAACGACAAACAACCAAAAGAGTGAGAAGAGAGAGAAGAGAGAGAGAGAGAGAGAGAGAGAGCAATATCTAACTAAACAAGCCGACAAACAGTCAGACAGAGTATCAAGCAGACAGACAGTCAGATAAACAGACAGTTGGTAAAGAGATGAATAAAGTGAGAAGCGGTTGCAACAGAAGTAGATTTAAGCTCCACATAACAGAGAAACATAAACCCCAACTCCCCTCACTCCTCCCTTCCTACTTCTCTTTCGATATACATATAGTTGTTTTTATAGTCGGTGCACCTGCACGGGGATTTCCAACTTGTTATAACCATCAAACTAACTTTGCCGCCACACTTGGGATATGTTTGTTCTCCCAGAGAATTATCTAATTTGCAAAGTTATTTGCAAGTATTTAGCATATGCAGAAAATATGTTTAAAATATGGGAATATAAAGATTCATATAGTATACTATAAGAATTTAAGAGCCTAAATATAAAGATTTCATTTTTATTATCCTATCTAAATCAGGTAACACAAAAACAACTCAGTTTATATGATTTTTAAAATTGATTTCATTTCCAACTTTTTTAATAATTTTTCATAGTAGTATTAAATTTAATCATCAAGTTTAAAATTGTTTTTCGTTTTCCAAAGATTTTTAATTTTTTGGTTGCATTATATCGTCTTGATTGCTTTGGATATAGCATGTGCTTTGCATGTACTATAAATTAATGCTGATCTTTGACTTATTAGTAAAGTTTTCGCTGCCAGTCAAGTCAAGCGAAAGTTGGCTTAAATAGGCTGCCAGTTAATGAGTTTAAGACCGAATTTGCTTATGCGTTGCTACGAAAAAGTGACTTCAAGGCACACACAGAGCCTGCCTGACTGCAACAGCAGCAACTTCCTGTCAAGGACGTTTGTGTGAGCCAAAATGAACTGTCAGGAGAAAGGATCAGCGAGAGAGAGAGAGAGAGATAGAGAAGGAGAGGAAGAGAAAGGGAGTGTGTGAGAGAAACTTAAAATGCAAACATTGATGGCAAACTTTTAGCTTTTACCGTGACGTGTGTCATGCCCCTCCCTCTTCAAACCCGCCACCAACATGTGCCCCATCATTCAGTAGCATCATCGTTTCATACGTGAACAGGAGATGGGAGGAACTTGGAAAAAGTCAGCATACTTATAAGCAATTTTGTTGCTGTTGTTGTTGCTGCTGTGTTGTTGTTGTTGTTGTTACAACGGACATAACTGCAAACTTTAACATTACGTTCGCATTTTCATTCCCATAACCCATAACCATGGCCGATTCTGGTAACGTAAATGAAATTATGTAGCCAGCGGGATGTAGACAAAACAAAGAATAAGGAGAATGCCAAAGGCGTACCAAATGTTGTTGCTCCGTTTGTTGTTGCTGCTGTTTGTCTGCAAGTTGCCGTTGTAAATCTTCAATAAATGCGTCTGTATACACGGCTAGGATATGCGATATGCAACAGCAATAGCAGCAGCAGCAGCAGGAGAAGCAACAACAGGGACAATAAAACATGGCACAAGCAACAACAGCACAAAATGTGGCGCTACATTACATCCAGACAATGGCAAAGACTCCTGTCTCCAGTCTGTTGTCTCTCCAACTTTCGTCCTGCTGCTCGAATGTTGTCCTTGTCCTTGTCGTCTGATGATATGCGATACTTTTCATACAATATAATTCTAGTCTTGTCTTTTTTTTTTCTCCTTTTTTCTTCTCCTTTTTTTTTTGCCGTTTTCTTTTACTAACGGTGTCGCATGTTGATTTTTTTCCTTTTTCTCTTCCCCAGCTGATGCCCTATGCTTTTGGGTGCCACTCCTTATGAGACTATATATGTATATATATATATATATATATAGATATTGTAATTGTAGAGCTATTCGGTTTCTTCCTGGAAATCATGTATAAAGCTGAAACCTCTGTGACACTTGGCAAATAATATTTTTTTTGCGTTAATCAGTTTTGTGTGGATGGATGGGGAGGGGGGGAAACCTGTTATATACAGAGTCTGTGATTTATGCGTGGTCATTAAAGCAAACAAACCAGTTTACCAACCTCATCAGACATAAAACAAATAAGTTACTAAAGCTGAAAATAGCCAGGGCTTGCCAAGGACTTTTATATATACTTAGATTTGAACAATTTTTCTTGAATTTTGCAATTGCAATCTCCAGAATTTAATTGAGTTATGAAACTTTTGATACAAAACTATGACCAGATATAGTCACGTTTAATTCTCCATTATGGGAAATATCATTCACTGGGCCTTCTGACTAATTAGTGCACTTGAATGGACACAAAGACCATTTAATTGAGTTAACTTCTCTTCTCTATCTTGTATCCAATTATTCACATCATTATGGTTAGAATGCTGCCCATTGGCTATATAGACGACTTTATATGTACATATATACATATAGCAATAGCCAAAGATAGTTACATTATGGCAAATGTTTAAAGGACATGCGACATTAACTAACAGCCAAGCTTGCTTATCCTTTCTCTTGCTTGCACTTTGGTTTTATTTACACTCGAAAATTTGCACGAGGTAAATGTCTGGCACACACACACACACACACACACACACACAGAGGCAGAGAAAGTAAAACACAGACTTGCCACCAGATGAGAACTGCAAATGTTTGTCTCGCTTCTCATGGATGGGTGAATGGGTGTGTGCATGTGTGTGTGTGTGTGTGTTTCTAAGGGAGTGTTCAAGTGTGTGTGTACATTGTGTGTGTTTGAAAGCGACTCCTGTTCACATGGCCAGAAGGCAAATATCTGACAAATCTGTTGCATTATTGGACCAATGTTGTAGTTTCATGTTGATCCATACTGCATATCGATTTGCCGACATGTGTCAACCCTGCTGTCCCTAATTAAATGACAACCATAAATTTTGTGGTCTAATCAGCAGACAAAACCAGACTATCACTATCCCTTTCTCTCAATGTTAACATACATACATACATTGTTAACAGTTCTGTTTAATCAGACAAGGGTACAAAGGAATGTGAGAAAAATGAAACACTTTCGTTCCACCAGAATTTAATATTAAACAAAATGTTTTATACCTAATCTGATTGATTTAATCTATTAGGGAATCTATCACTATATGTATATACATAGTAAGTTCTCCAAGTTTTGTTTCATTTTCTCAATAATAGAATTAAAATCAGTTCAATATTTTGAGTTTCTATCAAAATATTTTCTAATTTGTTTTTAACTTCTTGATTCGAAGAATTCCTTTTAAAAGATGTTATATTATTTGATATTATAGAGGGTAATGATATATGATATGTAACAGGGTGATACATAAGAGGCTAAATATATATAAGTATATAAATGTTTTCAATATTTCTAACTGCTGGATATTTGCAATTGTATTTGTATTTGTAATTGTAGTTATAGTTGTAGTTGCGGTTGTAATTGCATATGTTTAACACGATCAACAGGTTGCTCATGTCGGCAATTAATTAACGCCAAGTGGGCGACACGCCCATTTACCATTATCACACACCAGCAATATTGTTGGCCTCTTGACAAAATGTTTGCGGTTTTCCTATAAATATTATAGGGTAATTGCCATAAATTGAATATATTATAAAAAAAAGGAAGGAAAAAAAAGAAATCAACATTAAAAAAAGAAAAAGTGTGAGTGAAAATCATTCCCGAGTTAATTGTAAATTTGCAAATTGGATTTCATTCATGCAGATTTCAATTCGTTTGGTGCATCTGATTGAATGACGGTTTCATGGCTTTGTGGTATTTCCACCCATTCATCTGTCCTCTCCCTCTGGCCCTCCTGCTTCTTGCATCATGTCTGTCTGTCTGTCTGGCTGTCAGTCTGTTGTACTGTCAGTCTATCGTTGTGTCAGTCTGACATCAACAAGCTGACAAATTAGCTTCACATTGGTTTTGGCATTTCATTTTCTATGTGGGTGAAAATATTTTCTCAAATACATATATTTAATATTTATTTATTTACATTTTTTTCTCTCCCCCCCCACCCAACACCCTTCTTCTCTCTTATATTGTTTGTTATTTATTTTACGATTTTAAATGCAAATTGTATAATTTATTGCAGTTTATATTTTGATTTATGCCATCAAGTTGGATGTTTTTCTCTTTTCTTTTTTTTTCATTCTTTTTGGTTCTCTTGATTTCAAATTTTATGTTGGTTTTTTTTTTTTTTGTTTATAACATATATGAATTTATGAGGCAATTTAAATGACACTTTATGATGGGCATAATGTAATTTTAATAGAGCAAATGGGAATTGAATTTGGCTTTTTATATCCAAAAGTATTTTATGTACATATAAATATATATATATTTTTAAATAGGATAGATATTAGAATCGAATCAGCATTTGATTTTAATGTGCTTAATCTATTTGAAGTCTAAAATGCAATTCGATTAAGCCGCAAAGTGAAAGTGTCAAAAATAATTTGCATTGTGACATCTAGGCCAGGCCCAAAAGACAAACTCTGATAGACAGACAGACCGACAGACAGACGAACAGACACTCTGTGACAGTCTATTTTGATTCCTTTGACAGACACTTTGACAACAACTGTGATTAGATGTTGAGTAGATGGAAATGTATATTGCCAGCACAGAGAAGTAACGGTAAAGTTATAGTAGTATTTTGCAAATGGCCTAACAATTTTCCAACTTAATCCAAAACCAAACGAAATTTGTGCTGACAAAATACAAAAAAGAAAACGAAAAAAAGAGTGAAAAGGTTATGTAAAGGGAAATACCCTGTAAATAATTTGATTAAACGATACAGAAAACTAGTTGAATAAGTTAAATCTCTTATTCTTAGTTACTGGAGTGATTAATACACCTTTTCAGCCATGTTTAAATAGAGGGTATGTAATAGAAGGGGAATATACTTGTAAATCCCCCAGTACGTGCTTATGTTTAAGTAATTGGCAAAAGGATTCAGCTTCAGTTACAGTTTCAGCTGGTCCTTTATTTGATGCAACCTTTTTCATTCCCATTTTCATATTAGAGGCCATTCTTTTGTTTTCACTTGGTGTTTTCGTTTATTTTTTTTAACCCCTCCCCCTTTCCGAATTACCAAACAAATAGAAAACAAATATACAACTAAAATTAAATCCTACAGATAATCCTATGGAAATTTTTTTTGTTCGAAAAATAAAAAAATAAACACAACGACACAGAGGGAAAATAAAATGCGTTACAATGAAGCGTTAGTCGAGAAGGCAACAAAGGGAAAATCTAAAACAATTTCCACAACAAGGAGAAAAAAAATGAGAAGGAAAATGATAATCCCTTGAAAAAATACGCGTCGAGGTGAGAGGTGGTGAAGGGGGAGGGGTTAGAAATTTTTCACAATAGAAAACGTTTGACGCTTGAAACTGAAGTGGCAGAAATAGAGAATTTCATTTTGCTTTTCTTCTTTTTTTCCCTTTTTCATTTTCATCTTTCTATTTCTTTTTTTTTTGCCCCTACCACTTACTTTTCTGACTGATGGCTTCGGTTTGATGCTCCTCCATTAGCATATTTTCCACTGGATTGTAGGGACGAGATAAGTGGAGACTTACTTTCAATACCCTTCCACGCAATTGCACAGCAGCTGAAGAAAAATAAAGCCCCATCTCTACCAAGCCACAACAGAATTGAATGAGGGGCAAGGGTAGGGTAGAAGAGGCGAAGGGGAGGAGAACACGCCACAGTTGTCAATGACAACCAGGGAACAAAGCTCTACCATATTAATATCCTTACAAAAACTGGGTATATTCATTCGATAGACTTAACTGCTCCAGATCTCTTGGAATATCTATTTGTATAAGATACAATGAAAATTTTCATTTTTAATTTTTGGAAAACTATATTGTATAGAATTATATATAGAATATAGAAATCTTTGTACTCTCTTTGATTATAAATTAAGTTCTGCTTCTTAATATGAGTAAAAATTATTATTAAATTGAAATACTTTGTAAAGGGATATATTTTTTAAATAATTTAAATAATACAGTGAAAATCGTTTTATCTTATTATTTCTATGTCATAGATCTGACTGATTTAACTATTGTTAATCTAGGCTTTTATGCAAATCGATTAATGATATTTAACAAAAAGAAAAATAAAATGTAATATATAATATAATATATCATCGCTTATCAATTTTATTCTTCAAGGTATTCACACTTCGGTTTTAGAATAATTTCATCTAGGCCTCTGGGGAAGTATGCAGATATGTAAACATATATATTTATATATCATGTTGCATGGGTAAATCAAGAAATTAATCCCTTCAACAGCTGCGACAGCAGCAAACAAATAATGAAAAATATTTGTGCGCCTTATAAACACAACAATGAATGGCGAATCAAGCTGATGAAGAATGATATAATAATAATAATAATAATAATAACAGGCTCAGCTCCGGCTCCAGCTATAGCTTCAGCTTCAGCTCCTTCTCCATCTCCATCTCCAGTTCCATTGCATACTATATCCGTATGAATCTGAATCTGGCTACAGATGAGCCATAAAAAATCACAGGCGGCACTCGCACAACACACACCAATGATAATAAAAAAATACAAAAAATACAACAAAAAAAGAAAATAAAAAAATAAAAGGGAAGAGAAAAAGAAAACCGAGCCGCAGTGACAAGTGATACAAAGTAAATACATGCGAATATGAAACGAGAAATAACCAACGTTCCCAGATAGATGTCAGCGATGGGGGGGCAAAGGGGAGAGCAATGAATGAAAAAATGTTTCTGTATCTGCATTTGTATCTGTATCTTTTTGACTCGCCATGGACATACACACACACTAACTCACTCACTTATATGTATCCAATTCCATTCAGTTTTTTTCCTTTTTGTTTTTTTTTCTGTATCTCTTTTTTTTTTTTTTGTAGTTCGTTGGTGTTGCTCGTGTGTGGCATTTTGTTGTTCATGTGCTGTTGCTGCTGTTGCTGTTGCCCCACCGCTCCTTGCATTTTCCGAGTTAAGCCTCTTTTTATGGCTATAATGGCATGTAACCGAGAAACGGGAACTGGCTGACGCACAAAATTCCGAATATTGCAAATAGCCGATGAGTTATAGCTTAATTGTGATGTCAGCAAAGGCTTACACAGTGCATGAGAGATTGAGCTATAAAGTTATTTGACAAAGTCTAGACAATAGAAATTTATTTTGACACAGTCAAGGGGATACTTTTATGTTAGCCAATTTGAGATGAGTTTTAGAATGATGAAAATGTTTTTCCCCTTACCACACTAAAGAGTTTTCAAGTTTATATAAGTTTTTAGTGAACCAATGCAAAAAGGGTATAGAAATATTTCAAAAATATGATAAGTAAATGATTTTTTCTAACGATTTCTTTTGATGAAATGAAACTCCAACTTATAGTTAGTTCCCTTTATGATTTCTTTAACTTAAGGAATAATTATTAATTGATTTAATGTGATTTCCAATATATATTCGTTTCATTCATTTGATTGCATAATCCACAACAGAACTTAAGAGTATTCATATTTCTGTTTTTCTTTTTCTCACACTTGAATGATTGTTGGGTATTTTGTTTTTGTTGTTGTTGTTGTTGCCTTTTCTTTCTTTTCTGCCAGACATCATACGTGGCGTATGTGCAATATATATTCTCAATAAATAACAGAGAACGCGCCCGTCTACCAAATGGGATGAAGTGACATTTACACAATGGCAGTGATGTCGATATGCGTGGATATGTTGGAGCCCATCACTCATCCAACACAGTGTCTCTTTCTCTCTCTATCTCTCTCTCTCTCTCTCTCTCTCTCTCTCTCTTTGTGTCTCTATCTCGCTCTATTGGTGAGGCAACACGCTGATGATATGAATGAATTATGTGGGTAGTTGGCTGGCAATGGGCAAAAAGTGGTAGGCAGGAGACAGGGGGGGACGGTTGACAGTATGCAGGGATGAGCAGTTGGGGTAGGGGCTGTCGACATGCGTTTAACTTGCGGCAATTTTGTTACATGGCAGACGACGATGTTGGGAACAAGCATCAGTTGGAGTAGGAGCAGGAGCCAGAGCAAGAGCCACAGCAAGAGCAGCAACATCAGCAACATCACCATCAGCAGACAGCAACCTGCAGCTGTCGTTGCTCTTGTTGTTGTTGCTGTTGCTGTTGCTATTGGTGGCATATGTATGTGTTGAAGTTGAAGCTTCTGTGGCATTGTTCATGTGGCATAATTTAAATAATTGAAAGTTTTACGCTTATGCGCATAATGCGATGGCACAACAAAAGCAACAGCTGATGCTGGCCGGAAGCATAGAGAGAGAGCCTGAAATAAAAGGTGGTAAACGGAAAGCTGGGGAGAGCTGGGAAAGAGGGATAGAAGAAGCATAAAGCCGAGGACTATGGCTCGTTGCACTTTAATGAGCAAATTGCGGGCCATTCCACATACTCATTCTTTTACCCCCTCCCCCAGACTCTTGCCAATTTACACGAGAATTAAATTAACCAATTTTTAACAGAAAAACAGACTTAAATGCAAATGAGCAACGACTAAAACATGAACAGCATATATAGAGAGCATGTATAGAGAGAGAAACCCCTTCTTTCTGTCGTCCCCTCTTCCCACACCACTCGTTGCTCACTCTTTGGATTGGTCCTTCGGGCTACCATGTCAGACGCGAATTCAAATTAAATGATCACATTTTGCCCAGGCCAAGTTCAAATAGACAAATGTGCCGCTGCCTCAGGCTGAGACAGAGACGGTGCAGAGGCAGCATAAAAGACTAAAGAGATAGATAGAGTGCGAAAGATGGTGAGGGGAGGGGGAATGGGGAATACAACCCTTTTTTTTTATTTTATGCTGTTGCTCCCACTTCCTGCTCTGGAGTCTGTATCTGTATCCCCCAATGCCCTTTTGCACGTCCCACAACTCTTCTCTTCTCTTCTCTTTTCTTTCTCGTTCACGGTACGTGAGTGCAAACTGCTTACGTTCATATCATACAAATCATGCAGCTGCCATAAATTCTAAATTGCCAGCCATTTTAGCGAGCAACATATACACACACACACACACACACACACACACACAGTGAGGGCATGTAGATAGAAAAGGATAGATAAATAGCCACATTGATATTACAGGCCAGATAGAGATGGCGATAGTCCAACTGGAGACTAGAGACTGGACAATGGCCAGAGGGTGCAGGTTGACTGATAAAAACGATGCTGTTGCCGCCGTGACTGTTGTAGTTAGTTTAACCCGACAGCAACAGCAACAGCAACAACAACAACAATAACAGCAGCAGCAGCAGCAGCACCAGCAACATCAGCAATACCAACGAAACCATCGAAGGCAAACACTCTTACAGTGGTTACAATAAGTACATTATTGATTTTGAATTTAGTTTGAAAATAAGATTTATCTATCAAAGTTACTGAAGCTAGAGTAAAATATTTCTATATTTAAATATTAAACAAGTTCAAATATATACTAAATATTCAAAGTTTACAATGGTATTCATAACATATTAAGTTCTTAAATATGCATTTCCCTTTTGTTATGCTATTTCAACCACTGTGGCTTGGGGGTTTATCCAAATTGTGAGGGGAAATATAATGCAACTTGACATGTTATTTGCTCATTGAACGGTTGGGGAATTGCTCGATGCGATTGAGTGTGAGTTTAGTTTGCTTTAGCTGCATATTGTTGCCGTTGGGTTGCAGCATAAACAACAGCAACAGCAACAGTAACAGCAGCAACTTCAATTACCCCACAGCTACTTGATGCTGACAATGCTGGAAATTACAAAATAAAAAGAAAAAAAATGAAAACCAAAAACAACAACAGCAAGACAAAAAGAAGTAGAAGAAGAATAATGTTTAACTGCGAAACTCAGCAAAGCTCTCAACAAAGAGATACGAGTTGATGCCACGCCCTTGACTCCCTATTTGATATATATATATGTATATTTTCGTTTATATATACATACATATATATATGTATATTTTGTTACCAACGAGAAGAGCAGCAGCAACAAGAGCAACTGTGACTAAGTGGGGGTTCCTCTTTACAGATAACACACACACACGCACACACATATTTATTTTACTCCCCTCTCTTGTAGGGCAAAAAAGAAACAAAATACAAAAAATATGCATCAGACAGAGAGCTCTGAGGACATCAGCTTTCTATTATTTTAACGTTTTCTCTTCTTCTTTTTTTTCGCTCAGTTCTGCATGGCTCCTTTTTTATGGCTTACACTGTGGCGCTTCGTCTCGTCTTTCGTTCTTCATTATTTTTATTGGATTTCTTTTTTCTATCTATCCTTTTTTTTTATTTGCCAAGATACTGGCATAAGATATGATAATGTGGGCACTTGAAACGGGTTCGGGTTCGGATTCGGGTTCAATAGAACCGTTTTTTCTTACATACATGCATTGAAATCTCTCTAGCTAATCCAATTCAAAAGTAAAGTTCTGCCTTACGCCCACACTTACTGCACACACACACACTCTATATACACACATATGTATATACACTTAACATACTTGCATATCTGTGGCTATAGCCTGTCATGCTGGATTGGAATGCATCTAATAGCATATTACACATACGCCCCGTGGCGCATTGTCTAATAAATACAAATTTAGACAGCATGATTTGCCATGGCAACATTGCCCCCACCCACATCCCCACCGCCCTCTCCTCACATACACATGCACAAGGGTTTGAAGACTGAAAGCAATGCACTTGGGTAATGTGAGCATGGAATCTATTATTTATTGGCGCCCAGTGCGTGGGTTGACCTTTTCCTCTTACTTACTATGTAGGCACACGACTCCACCCTTTTTCTCTTTCCACCGACATCCCTGGAATGGGCTGGAGGCAATGTAAAGTAACCGTGTCTAACAGGGTCATTAGACACAAGTGGCAATGCGCTAATTAGGCCCATGCCCCCCCATGCACCGACTAGCTTGCGTCAGCTGTATAAATCTGTGTCTACGGCACGATATTGCGATGACGATGGCTTCTGCAACATTGCCAATTATGCACTTTGTGCCAGGAGTTGCCCCATAAACGGGTCACATAAATTCTCATCTTCTTGCTGCTTCAGCTGCTACCATCTGCTTTGCGGTCATGTCATGACCTAAACTTTACAAGTCGCATTATGACAGGACTGGGAGATGAGCTAAAGCCAAACACCACACACAGAACAAAAAACAAAAAAAACAAAAAACAAAAAAAAAAGGGGAAAAATGGAGAAAAGAAAACCAAACGTTGGTATGTTGCAACAAAACTTTTGGCCTCAGATGTGCATATTTGTGATCTTTGCAACAGCTATAAGCAGTGGAAAATAACCGTTAGGTAACTGAAGCACTTAATCGGAATTTATAAGCCACAAGCTAAAACTTAAACCGATATATATATATATATACATTAACCGTTACACGTTTCGGTTAGATCAAAAATTAGCCTCATCTCATGGACTATTTGATCTAATGCTTAGTTTTACCATAGCTTGGCGGGAGGGGGCGAAATTTAATGTGCCGCATCAACACGTTGTAAAGAAGAATGTTTTCTTTTTGGCCAACGACTAGGCCAACATTGAGTGGCGAAATTTCAAATTAAAATTAACATTATGCAAATTTTGCCTATTCCCCTGCCCGTTGGTAGAGAAGTCGTCGCGGTTGGCCGACTGGCCAAACAATCAGCCCACCCACCAAATGCTCCTTTGCCTTTACTCCTCTGCTTTGTCTTGCCTTGGCTTTGCTGGAGACAGAGAAAGAGAGAGAGAAAGAGAGAGAGAGAGGTAGAGTGATGATGATATGGGTGTCACCTACCCCCAGGGTCTATAGTCGTGAGATGGTAAACTTTTTATGCAAATTAAATGTCTGCTACTGACGCGCGTGCGTTTTGTTTGCTTTAAGGAAGCGAAGCTTTGGCCCTAAGGCAATTCTCTCCTGCCGCCGCTAGGGCAAAGTCATCCCAACAACAACAAGAACAATAACAACAACAGCATCAACAACAAAAATAAAGCGGAAAAAAAAATCAACAAACGAGAAAAGAAAAATGAAATGGAAAACAGCATTAAAAAAAAAAGTAGACAAGGAAAAAACTTTATTTTAATGAATTTTTTAGCCGCAACGTTTGCTTAATTAAAGTGTATGTGTGTGTGTGTATTTTTTTTTACAGTGTAGGTATGTGTGTGTGGAGTAAGAACAGCTGCTACTCGTATTGCTCCTGATTCGTATGCTGTTTATTTGCCTTTCAACATGCTGCGCTTCATCATCATTAACGTAGCGCCCAAGTATAAAAGAAAAACAGTGAAAAACCAGTGGAAAATCCAAAATAAATATCAGTGTCTAGGCCCATGGTTCAGGGACAACAACAACAACAACACTAACCAAATACAAAAACAAATCAAAACAAAAAACCAAAGGAAGAAAAATAAAGAAGAAAGAAAAGCGCCAGCAAAATGGAAACTAGAAACTGTTAGCTGATGCCTCCACATGTGGCTGCCACAAAGAACACTCTGCACGGCAACAAAAATGAAGTTGCTCAAGATTTTTGTGTTATTTTTTTCCATCTATTTTGCCTTTTTCTTATTTTTTTTTTTCCCCCCTCTTATTTTTTCCTTTTGCTTTTGGGAGCAACAGCATTTTAACAGGGCTTTAACAACTATGGCAACAAGAGCAAATTATAATTTTTTAGTCGACTTTTTGTTTGTTGTTGTGGTTGTTGTTGTTGATGCTGTTGCTGTTGCTGTGGGCTGCTAAATTTATACTCTGTTTGTTGTTGTTGTTGTTGCTGTTGTTATTATTATTTTCCTGCTTCCGCTGCGCCTACAACAACCAAAAGCCGCAGCAACAACAACAGCAGCAACAACAACAGCAGCAGCAACAGCAACAACAAACTTGCACCACGCTGAGCCACAAAGACAAGCAACAGGCTGACATGGAGTGTAGTAGGTGGGAAGGGTAGGGACAGAGAGAGAGAGAGGAAACGATGTCAGAGATCTTTTTCCTCTTGCCCTCGCTGCTGAGGCTTGTCCTGAACCCAGAGCCAATCTCCAAAGTTTTCTGTTCTCAAGTGCACTCGGTTGTAGTTGTTGTAGTTGTTGTTGTTGTTGCTGTTGTTGGTGAAGTTGCTGCCACTTCAGTTGGTGCTGTTGTTGCTGCTGCTGCTGCTGCCTTCTTTTTGTTTTGCTGCATTTAATTTGATTGCATTTTATTTACTATTTTTGGTTTATTTTTGTTGTTGTTGTTGTTGTATCTTATTTTCTGTAGCAAAGAGGCGCCTCAACTCAAAATTAATTCCACTTGATACACAATTTTCATCTACTTGGCGTCTGCAACATTTCTGTGGTCAGTTGTTGCATGTGCTGCGGTGTATGTGTGTGTGTGTCTGTGGGTGTGTGTTCCATTGTGCGTGGTGCCCCCAAGTTGATTAAGCGCCAATTTATTATTAGTTACTCCCCTGGCCTAGTCCTGGACGTTGCTTTCAACGCTTTCCATGAAATATTTTTCAACAGAAAGAAACACAACACAAACAAGAACCCCAAACACTCATAAATCGATGCAGAGGCGTAGGAAAATGGGGGGCTTAATAAGAAGAGCAATAGCAAAAGAAAATAAATGGTATGGAAATAAAAGTAGTTTAGCTTGTAAGACTAATTTTCAACTTAATACAGTTTCTTATTGTTTCAATCGAATGATAAAGGATAAATGTAAAACTTATATATTTAATACACCGATTATGTATTATATTTTCGCATTGATCGTGGGTTAATATAATTATAATTATTAAAGTAAGAAGGTTTTGAAGTGAATATATATGAAAAAACTTTAATCATTTGCTTTGAAAGAATTGTAAGAATCTGTTTAAAACAGAAAAGAAATATATATGTATATATATTAAATTAGAGTCGGGTTTCACAAACCGATCGAGATTATATACACATAGTTAAAAATGAAAGTCTCTCTGTGAGTTAAAACCATAAAAATACAAAGTTAAATCGTTTTTAGGATAATTAATTTTCCAGAGTTTGCCTAACAAAAGTATATCATAAATTATGATTGTTTTTCTTGTAGCCCCCCTTATAATAATGTCTACACCATCCATGATCGGTTCTGCTCTACTGTGAGTTATTTATTCGTCTTTTGTTTTTATTTTCTTTTCCTTTTGGGGTGGATGAGGTAGATGAAGCGAACCATTTGCAATGGCGCGGAAAGTTATGAGAACTATTTCGGCGGACATACAGATTTATGATGGAAAGGAGGATGAAGAAGGGGGAGGGGATCATATAATATCTAGTTTTGTACAACATTGATTTACTACATACACTTGTTGTTCTTTTGTTTGTTTAAAGTTAGAGTTAGAGTTAGAAGAGAGAGAGAGAGAGAGAGGGAGCGAGTTAGATGAGTAATGAGGAAAGAACTCATAAAATTTAAACAGCAATACAATTAGAATTTATGATATTTTAACATTATAACTTATTATTGGATAAACATTGAGTAAAAAAATTGTAATTCTACTTGAAATATTCTGTTTAAAGTTGGCTTATAAATAGTGAAATACATTTGAAAGTCATTTACTATGCAACTGACAGTTTCCTCTATCACACATACGTAGCAGGTACGAGTGGATATATATACATATATATGTATATATATCCATCAAATGGACAAGATTAATGCAAAATTGCAACCAAGAAGGACAGGCAACTTCATCAGTCTTTGCCTCCATATATATTGCATTCTGTAGATTCATTTTTCTTTTGCATATTTGTATATTCGTATAGTACGTGATATGGGGTATATATACATATATTTATTTAGTTTAGTTTATTTGTAAATTTATAGTATACATATATATCTTTCAATGTGACTAGCAGATTTTCTCCATAGCTGTCTATCTGCATTAGAATCAATTAAATTCTTTAACCTGAATCTTCTAGTGAAATATATTTTTAACTAAGTCTAAAGCCCTTTAACTAGAACCTTAATTAAACCTTATTTTACTTAAATTTTTCAATGCAAAGAAAATAGATATTGCACAACTAATTAATTGTAATTAGTTGAACTACTCTGGTTTTAATTTCCCCCATATCTGTTTGGTGTACAAACAATTAAAAATGAATGCAAACATTTCTGTTGAAATTTGCCAACTAGTTTGGCTTTGAAGTAAACAAGAAATTCATTTAAGCAAAGAACTTGGCTAAAAGAAAATCTAACTAGTAAAACAAGAAGATGAAAGGAAAAAAAACAACAACAACAACACTTGGCAGTAGTTAATCACACGCCAAACACAGCCAAGTTGCGAGAGAGAGAGAAAAACCAAAGCCAAAACAAAAACAAAAACAGAGAAAAAAAAACAGAAAGCAAATAAAAAGATGAACAAACAGGAAAATGAGTGTTATTCAAGGATTTATATTGAAGCTGACCCAAGGAAGAAGGTTGCTTGAAGTTGGACTCGGGAATTGTGTGTGTGTGTATGTACTTAGCACATATTGAAAATGCAGCATGCGGCACGCACACCCAGACCCAGACTAATTGCAGCCGTCGATGGAGATGAGAATCAAAGGAAATGGGATGAGAGGCCAGCAGAGGAGAGAGAGAAAGTGGAAGGGTTCAAAAAGTGGGAGACGCAATCGAGTGGCATTGAATGTCGCAGCAACCGGCGTCAAAATCAATTAAATGGGCAACAGGCGAACGGCAATCGCAACGGTAATTGCAGCTTAAAAATCCACCTTCACATCCTCCACCATCATATCTTCCACTCCACTCCACTCGATCCACTCATTCCACTCATAAAAGGAGAGTAAAGCACTTTGCGTTAATTGCACCCAATACGTACCTATATACACACATACATACATATATACATACATACATATGTATATACATAGTAAGAGTACGCAACGTATTCACTTTTGTCCATCGGTATCGGAGTGCCATGGCGAATGGCAAATAAAAACACAGAAATTAAACAAAGTAAATAGAAATTCATCAACGTCATCATCCTCTTCAGTCTGAGACTCAGACTCTGCGTCTCAATAAAAATCCACAAACATTTGCCACACTCGCGACGGAGAGAGTGAGAGAGAGAGAGAGACAGAGAGAGTCTCAACGTCGTTCAATGTTTTTTTGTTATTCTTGCGCTACAATTCCTTCGTCTTCTTCTGCCGTCTTTTGCTTTGGCAGACATGAAAGCAAACAAAACAATTGCAGGCAGAGGTAAAATACTCTAAGAGAGTTGTGGGGAGTCACAGAAGGGGGCTGGGGGTAAAAGATTGTAAGAGATGGACATGGATATAGTGCAGCTGCCGCCAACGCCAATTCGGACGCTGTGGATCATTTTTAGTGTGCAATAAAAAAAAGCCAACCGCAGGTCTTGTGTATACATAGGAACATATATACATATAGATATATGTATATACGTATGTATATATCCGTTGCTTCATTCAATTGATTGGAAATAAAACTCTTTTTGTTTTCAGCCCCACCGAGCAACCCCCCTTCTTTATCGTTCATTTTTCACCGTTGTTGCTGTTGTTGTTGTTGTTGTTGTTGTTATTGTTTTTGGGGTCAGCACCACCCATGTGGAGGCGGTAACCACATGGCGCGTGGTATGCACTTCAAACTTTGATGTTTCTCTTCTCCACCTCCATGCATTCTATTTTGTCGTTCTTCAATCATTTGCATCCATTAATCAATTTATCTCCCCCCCCCCCACCCCCTCCCCCTTCCTTTGTATGCTCACCCTCTGGCACTCTTTTTCTTTTGCTCATTTTGTATCTTTTCTTTTTTAGCTTTTGTATATCTTAAGTGGACAGCAAGTAAATTCAATCTATTGGCATCGCATCAGAGCCAAGTGGTCAATAGTCAATGCAATGGAGCTTATCTTGTGGCACACACTCATGGCACTTTGTTGCCAGCCTTACCCGCCACCGTTCTCCAGTTTCCCCTTCGGTACCATTAGCTGGTTTGTATCTCGTTCTCCCCATCTCTCTCATTGTTGGGCCTGCTTCTTTTCCCCCCCTGAGGGCTAACACGGACCCTTTTGTCTGGCAAAAAAAAAAAAAAGAAGAAAAAAAACCGAACCGAACCAAACATTTTTGTCTGTGGGTCCGTTCATTTTGTTCGTTCCCCATTTGCTGTGGCCCACAAGTTTAACATAGTTCAATGTCTTATTGTTCATCAACTTTTATTCTATGGAAACACACTGGGCATGTTACACCTACCCTCTTTTCCCATCCCCCTTTCTCTATCATACTTAAATGTGATGTTGACCAACCCAAAGGGCATGTTAAGCATGTTTCTGTTTCTTGTTTTCTTTCGGAATGATGCAAAATTACTCAAACTTGTTCCAAATGCTCTTACAAGTGCAAAAAAAAAAAAAGCCGAAAAAGAAAATGTGGCCTATGGAATTGAATTTAAAGCAAAAGTCTTGAAAAAAAGATTGATTTGACTTCTAAAAATAAACAGAAGTATGCTTCCAAATCAAATTGGTTTAATCTATCACAATATTTCAGATAAAGCCTAAAAGAATAAAGTTTTATTTACTGAATTTCAAAAATTCAGAAACATTTTACGACTTTTTGATAGTTGAATGTATTAGGTAAAGTCTAAAACAAAAACTTTGTTGAGTAAATTTTGGAAATTTAGAAAGACTACTTTCAAAGAGAGACTTCTAAGAAAAACATAAAAATAGTTGTATTGTATATATATATATATACATATAAATATATTGTGTAGATATTGGGAAACAGCTTACGATATCTGGTAATTAATCTAACTAAATATATAAAGATTACTCATTGTATTTTAGCTTTTCGTGTAGGAATATAAAAATAAGTTTTCCTAATCAAGACATATTTCATTTAGATCTGGGCTGAACCGCTTTTATATATATATAAATACATATATATATATATATATATAAATATATATATATATATATATATATATATATATGTATTTAACAAGTGATTATTTGAATAGAGAATTTCATAATAATTAATAAATATTCTGACAAAATTCTTTGATTGATTAATTAATAATCCAAAATTAAAATTTATCCAACTCATCGACAATAAAAATTATCCATGACAAAGTAATTTATAAGTAGTAGTAGGATAATATTAACGATATGAGTCCAAGAAAATTACAATTTCTTACTTTAACTGGTGATCGAATATTAAAGGGTTTCTCATTATATAAAAAAAAACAATAAATAATTTCATAGAACTTGCCTGTCGATGGATCGAATAAACCATTATAAGAAATATAATCTTGTGACGTACCTGAAATAAGATAAAAGAGAAATGTAAATCATGAATTCTTATATAACTTTTATTATTGGTTTAATTTAATCTAATTTAATCCCTTCTAATTCGTTTACTCTGTTAATAGTTTAATGATAAAAGGGTATTCCATTGTCGTTTTATACGTAATCCTATTTGTTCTTTGATTAATTTCGTTTCTCCCTTTAAAAAAAAATTGCTGTTTGTTGGTTTATTTATTTTTATACACTTTTGTTGCCCAAAAATATATACACTGATTACTGCGAAGGGTAATTAAACTTTTGAACTCTCCATGGAGCTGACGCTGACGTGTCATCCTCGTCAACTCCCCAAGCTGGGGGTCCAGCCATCCGGAGATAATAAGATAAGCAGCACCAGCACCAGCAACAACAACAACAGCGACAATAAGCCATGCCACGCCTACAACTGCCTAGAAAAGAGGGTAGTGGTAGCGGATGGATGGGGGGAGGGGGTTTGGATTCATGACAGGCATAGACAAAATTGAAGAAGGGCCAAGCTATAGGCATTGTGGCATTGGCCACTTAATTGTATAAGAAATGAGGCAAGCAAACCCAAAAAAAAAAAAAAAAAACGAAGAAGAGACAGAAGAAAAAAAATTACTTTGGCTATGCCCCACTAACGTTTTGTCTATGGTCTGGGCGTTAATTACATTTTTATTATTTTCATTTATTTTTTTCTCTCTCTCTCTCTCTCTCTCCATCTCTTGTTTTTGTTTTTGGACTGCGGAACGCCCTTCGAACTGTAACCCCAAGTAAAGCCAAGTCAATTTCAATTCGAATTTGGAATTTGGTAGTAAATTAATGATGCGAACAGTAACAAAAAGTCAATTCAAACAGTGATTGGATGAAGATGAAGATGGAGATGGAGGATGGCGCCTTGGTGTGCGTTACTTTGCCATACAATCTTACCTTACCTCATTTTTCATGCCGCTCAACGTTGCAACATTTTCGATTGCAGGTCACGTGATGCTGTTAATTGCACGCCCAAAGCCGCACAAACTCGCTGCTGCTGTTGCTCCTGCTGCTTGTCTTTGCAGTTCCAAGTAATTCTCAAGTTACCTGTGCTACCTTTTTGCTAATTGAAAAATGCCTGTTGTCTTTCACTCTCTCCCCTCTCTCTCTCTCTTTCCCTTCATCTCTCTCTCTCTGCTTGTCTCCCTTCCCCTCTCACTCTACGTTTGTGTGCATTTGCAACTAGTTAATTGAAAATTCTTGAGCAGGTAAAGAATTGTATAAAAAAGATGGTCCCAAAGTGAAATTCTATACCAACAACTCTTGAATGAAATGTAAAACTTTCACATAACGCACCCAATTCATCTTCATCTTCATCTTCATCTTCATCTACATTTTCTGGACATAAAACTCATCATTCAAGTAGCCTATCCATATATAAATCTTGATGGTTTGCTTTGTATAACCCCCTGACACTTGAAACTGGTCTGATACACTGAGGGATATCAAAAAACTCTCCCATGGTTCTCATGATTATGATTATAACTATTATTCGTATTGTGTGCATCAAAAAGAATAAAAGGAGGAAACCAGAGGGGAAACGAGAGGCATAAACATTGGCAATTCATCTTCGGAGACAATTTTTTTTCTTTTGTTGTTGTTTTACAGACATAGTAGCAATTAGTTAGAAGAGTCTTCTCATATAGGCCACACACTAAGTTGTTCTCTTTCTTTTTGTTGGCCCTTTTTTGTGAAGTTCACAAAAAAGGGTTTCCCAAGGCCCAAGTCAACTTCCTTAACACTTTGACAGCAATTTGCGAAATATGTTGCCGGCAATCAGCAAGGAAGTGAGAAAATAACAACAACTAAAGGAGCTGTGGCAGCAGTTTGAACAGCCTGCCCAACGACCAAGTTTACAAGTCGCATAAACACAGTCGCTCGCAAAAGTATGCTACAAAATGGCAACAGCCTGTGTCAGTGTGTGTGTGTGTGTGTATGTGTTTGTAAGTTTATATATTTGTATATGGGTGTTTGTGTGTATGTGTGTGTCTGTTCTAGTGTGCGGCTTTTGTGCACAATCTTACTGACTTCCTTCCGGTCGAACGAAAAGGACTCGCAGTTGGACCCTGGGCCACAAGTGTTTGGCCTGGTGTTCGTCTGTATTCATTTTTTTTCCTCTCTCATTTTCTTTTTATTTTCTTTCCCTTTGCTTTTTTGGCAATTAATTAAAAAAAGACGAAACAGCTATCCAACCAAAAGCGTGAGGAGAGATAGAGGGAGACGTGGGAGGGGGAATGGGGAAGGGACAGCAGCCTGCCACTTTTGTAACATTTTCAACAATTTGTGTTATATTGTTGTTGTTTACTTTAGGTTTGTCTAGCCCGGTACTGGTGCCGCCTGGCTGCCTGTCCAATTTCTCTGTCTGCTTCAAATTTACTTCTCCTTTTCTCTATTTCTCTATATATATATATCTCTCTCTCTCTCTCTCTGTCTTTCGCTCACCCATAACTTCTATTCATTGATATACCCTACACCAAAAGTTAAATAATATTAGTTGTCTTACATTCAATCGAGTTCTTTGATCAGCTTAATCCTTTATCTATATCTGAACGCGGAATGGAATAACAGATTTCACTCCTCATTTATTTTATTAAATAAACTAAATATTATTATTTTTCTAGCATTAACTTAACTATTATTATTACTATTATTATCTTTTCTAGAGTATCTTCACTATCTAAATGCAAATGCTACTACTTTAGTACATCTTAAGGGTATTGCCTAGTCGTTATTAACCAGTTATTGTTGCCAATTTTTTATTTTTTTTTTTTTTTTTTGTTGTTTAGTCCGCCTTGCGGTCTTAAAAATGAAACCTGCAGGCAAAGCAGTTTCGTTGTTGCCTAAAAAGGCCAACAACAATGGCAGGCAAGTTGATTTTGGTTCTAGCCTATTCTCCCTCTCTCCCTCTCTATCTCTCACACACTCTTTCCGTCTCTCTTTTACTCTCCTTTTTTTTGGGGTTTCCGGGCTATGCTTTTTTGTTATTTATGGCCACGACTTGTTCTTGTTGCTGCCATTTCTAGGTTACATTTACAAGAACTGCACACAAATTGTACAGCAAATCAATATCAAAAGCAAAAATGAACAACTCGCTCTATCTCTCTCTCTATCTCTGCCTCTCTCCATCTTTCTCTCTGTTGAACTCAAATTGCAGTTGCTTAGTTTGGGTTTAACTTTCTCCTCCTGTCGCCTGTCTCCCTCCCTTTTAGAGCCAAAAACACGTGGATATTTAACTAGTTTTCGATTTTTCGTTGGCACGTGGTAGTGGTCGCCATTTGTTTGTTAGCTGTTTTCTCTTCTCTTATATTCTTTTTTTCCCCCTTCGCGTTTTAAACCTTCTCGATAAAAATAAAAATTCAACTGCTAGTAGTACTTTAAATATTTATTTACTTTTTTTGGTTGCTGTTGTTGTTGTTATTGTTGTTTGCTTGCTATCCTCTAACTAGAACATAACAACACTAACGCAACAGCAGCAACAACAGAAAAACAACAACATCAACAAGAGTTAAGTCAACAATTTTGTTATTCAGTTTTTCTTTCGTTTTTTTGTTTTTTTTTTGAGTTTTTTTATGTTGCTGCTAACTTTTTTAGATGTGTGTGTGTGCACATATATATACATATGTTTTTTTTTTTTTGGCTTGGCATTTAACCTTTTCATTAAATTAATTTAGTCAAGTTAAAAAGCATTCAGAAAAGTGAATGAAAATAAATTGTAAATTGATATTTGAAATGCTTGTGAGATAAGTCTATCAAATCGTATACATTTTCCCCCAATTAAATTTTGGCCACAGTTAATTAAGACATTATCCAACAGACTTGTGTAACTGAAACTTATGTAAGACATTTGGTTCAATTGAAATCTAAAAGGAATATCAGTATCATTATTGCATCTACCAAATGCAATTAGTAATTATTAATGCAATTTATACAGTCTTAGGAAGGAGCCCAAGGATATAGGTTTACTTGCTCATTAGGCATTAAACTGATGCTTTAAGTAAGGCGAAATGTTTCAGTATTTATGCTTATATTTTCCTTATAGTATATTAACTCATAAAATAAATTAAATTAGAAGCTGCGATTTCTCTACAAAATTGTTTTATTAATTATTTGTCACTAAAAGTGTATATAATTTATGTATAAAATTCTCATTTCTTATTCAAAATAAACTAGTATCAATTCTTTTATTAATTAAATCTTTTTCCAACATTTCTTCGAGGCCAAAAAATTATCTGATTTAATTGGCAATTTCATTGATTTTTGATGATGTCAAAAAACTGTTGCTATATATATCGAATTTTTCCTTTATCAAATTACCATTTTCAATATATGGATTTTCCCATCTTTCGGATATTGAAAATATGCGTATACTTTTATGTTTGTTCGTTCAGCCCATAGTTCGGGAAATTTATTTATTTTCGTTAATTGGTGGCGGAAAAGTTTTTCCCTCTTTTCCTTTTTTTTTTCTTTCTTTTTTTTTGGCGAAAAGTAAACAACAAACAACAACTCCCACATATTTAGCACTACGTGTGGCAAGTTCAAAGGCACCAACACTGGGCGTGGCCACACCGAACTTGTATGTGTGTGTATATGTGTGTGTATGCGTGTGTATGTGCGTGTGTATGCGTGTGAATGTATATAACCAAGTGATGGGCGTCACAAATTTCCTTGTTTGCTGGAAGTTTAATTAAAGAGTATGCCTGCGGAGCTAATCAGCGTCCAAGTAAGTCTAACTAAGTAAGTTTTAGTGACTAGCAAAAAGGTATGAGTGTGACGGTAACTCTGGATAATTAGTATCGCCTTGTATATACATACCATTGGCAACCCTGAATTGCAGTTAGCATTTGCATTCAACATTCTTTTAATTTTTACTTTTCACATTTGCCCGGCATGCCTAATGAGCCGACAGTGCGTGCAGATTGATATATTGGCTGGCTCTTGGTTGAGCGAATGACTCATTGAAGGAGCCGTCAGCGGGACTGCATGCCTAATTACGCTCAACAAGCAAGCGAGTTTTTATGACAGACGCGAGCAATCGCATTGCCGGTTGCCAACTTGATTGGATCGTGTAACGGTTAGAGTTTAAGAAAAGAGAGGGAGAGGGTGAGATGGTGAATAGTTGGCAGGGGTGATGGGAATTGGTTTGGTTAAGCAATGCAGGAAAGGGGCGTTTGGTAAGCTGACACCTTCGGCTCTTTCACACACGATATGCTGCTGCTCAATGCAGATGCCGCTTTGAACGCATGAGAGCCAGCAGCAATAGCAGCGGCAATAGCAACAACAACATCAGCGGCAATAGCAACAACAACAACAGTAGTGCGGGAGCATTCGGGCGAACCCGCTAATGGACAATCAACAAAATGAAATGGCAAATGGTCGTGTAAATGCGACGAATGCACGGAGCCGTTAGTCAAACAACGAGTTGCCATGGGTAGTAGTCATTTGGATTTATCGTCCTCTAACCAGAAAAATGAGACCCAAGCCATTTAGTTGAATTTGAAAGGCTCCTATGCAAATGGCAACTGGATAACGATACCAATACATTAACGACAATAATTTACAAAAGCAAACGATTCATTAGAAAAAAAATTGATATTCTATTTAGGATTTTTACATAAAAGAAGTTCTTAATAACTTGTAAGTCTATCGAAATGTATATATTGATTTTTATATTCAACTAGGGAAGACAATGTAATGTTTATTATTGTGATTGTAACTAAATTAAAGTAAACAAAAAATGACAAAAATATAAATAATACCACATTGCACTACAGAAAACATTTACAATTAAATAACTATATAGAAAGAATTTCTAAACCACATTAATAGTGCCAATCATTTATGTGCTAAAATTTAAATAAATATTGATATAACAAAGAAAGTGTGGATATAAATTTAAATAAATATTGAATTTATTAAATTTTTTACAGATAATCAATAAAGGAGCTGCCAAACTTACAAAGAAACAATAAGTTATTGTAAGCATTTCCAGAAACTATTTTAAATTTTAATCACGTTTTTATGCTAAAACATTTGCTACTTTCTATCTATCCATTGTCTTAAAATTAAAGAATTTCTGGCAAGAGTATATATTGAATTTTTCAATGCTAATCCCCATTTGAAATTCAGAAGAAATGCTTAAACTGAACCATTTTCCGATGTCTAGCCACCTGCCCATCATTATCCCACTTTATCATCATTTTGCATACATTCACAAACAAATGGCAAACGTTTGTTGTTGCCTGGCAGTCGGCTTAGAGCCCCATAACAATGCGGCTTAATAATACAATAAATGCAATCAAAATAACAATAAAACATGCAGCATGCAGCATGCAACATGCTGCCAAAGCGGACAGCAGCAACTAGAAAAAAAAATAAAATCAAATGAAAAACTAAAAGGTGAACCTAAAGTGAGCGAGTTGCTTAAAACGGCATGTGGGTAAGTCAGTATACATATATGTATATCTGTATTAGTCCGTGAGTGTGTGTCTGGCTTGTGTGTGTGTGCAAAAATTATGACAATATGCAAACGAGTTTCACAATGGCCAAAGCAAAACACAAAATAGGCAAGCAGAAGGCGATGCTGGAAGCAGTCACAGACAAAAGGCGAAACACACGATGGAATAGCGCTCCGACCGATGCGGTGGGCAGGCAGGAAATTTAGTGTGCCTAGACAGAGGAGCGGAGGTCTCACCGCTCTTTCCTGCTGCTCCCAGCTTAAGCCCGTTGACATGTAAAGAGCAGCAACAAAGGAGACAAAGTACTGGAAGGGGAGAAGGGGATTGTGGCAAAAAGTGCAGAAAAGATAAAAGGAAGAAGAAGAAAAAACAAAGAAGAAAAAGGGCAGAAAAAAGAAAGAAAATCAATGTGAGACAGGTAAGAGAGGCGGTTTTAGCCGGAAAGGCAAACAGAGTTGACGCTGTTGAACCAAAAATCGTTTTCGATAGAGATCGAACAAGATTCTAATAACTCCTGCCATCAAATTTGAGGAGGCAAGAAATGTGTATGTATGAGTCTGTGTGTGTGTGTGTGTGTGTGTATGTGGTATAAAGGAAAGGTATATGGCTTGGAACAAACGGCAATTAGCACGGCATGATGCAAGGCCACTAAGGGCCATGTTTACACAGCGGATTAGTTTAGTGATGAGGGTTTGTTGTTGTTATTGTTGTTGTTGTTGGTGTTGTGGGTTTCAACAAGTTTTTTGGCAGTTACTAAGCCATCAACGGGTTGATTAACTTTTCACTGCCAAAAATGGAAAACAATCGAAAGTTACTACAAATTCTGAAAACTTAAATAAAAATAAACCTAAACACTAAACACAACTTAAAGTATATATGCCTATAGTTTCTCATTGAATATTCTAATTTGTTTTATTGATAATAAATTCTTTACACTCTAGATATACATATCTATAATTTTATTCAACTGCAATTTAGTTTTTCTTTAATTAAGTTTTCCCCATTATTTGATTCAATCAATTTCTCATGTATGTATACTGTTCTTTTCTATATAGTAGTTTTGTATGCTTGATTTATCTCATAATCACAATCAACCCACGTAAAAAGAAGTAGACATATCTACATACATATATATGTATATATTTGTATATATTTACTCAATCTTTGAGACTTAGAGTAGATTTGACTGCTTGCGCAACTTGTTGCTGCTGCCGGTCTAACAAATTATTTGAATTTTGAGTGGGTTTGATGTCTGCAAAGAAGCAATAGAGATGCAGATGCTGTAGCTTTAACTGATGCTGGGGATGGCTGATGCCAATGCCGATGCCGATGCTGATGCAGATGCTGATGCAGTTGCTGCAGTTGTTAAGTCTCTAAAAGGTGTGAGTTTTATGTGGAAAACGTTTTGTTAACAGCTGCCTTAAACAAAATACAAAGACGAAAGAAAAAAAAAGAAATACGACAACAACAACAACAAAAAAATTACAATAAATTATATAAAGTGTTAAATGTGAGTGAGAGAAAATAAAGAGCAGTGACCCTACTTCATCTATGAACCCAAGACAAAGAAACCGAAACAACATATCTCTCACCTAAAACCTTTAAAGATTTATGGGATTTAATCAAGCTGGGCAGGAAGAGATGAGAACCTTTAGAAGGGCAGCATAACCAATTTGTAGTGACAACTTTTCAACGTAGCGCCATAAAGAACTGGATCTGTGTCTATATATAAATATACATACATACATACATATTTATATCCATCTCTTCCCTTTTTCTTTTTATGCATATCTAGATGCACTGAAAAAAATAACTTTTATTTTTAAAAATTAGCTGCATTTAGTTTAACTTCAATAAATAAAGTTTCTTATACAAAAAATAAATCGTTTTCCAAATAAAGAAACTAAATAAATTGATATAAATGTTTATGACTGCATTGCAATTCTATAATATTTTTCTCTCTGTGTATGTTAGTTTATAACTTGAACTCTGGCAAGTTGAAGGTGTCAGGTTGACGCCATTTAGGTTTGTTAAACATAATAAATGTGATTCTGAACGTTTGTTTTCAGATTTTCCCCTAGTTTTGTTTCCTTTCCTCGATTCCATCCCCCCCACTCTACACACTCAATCGCTTAGGCTAGTTAAGAGATGCGGGTCGCGGTCGTGTCCATGGGATGCGGTTGATAAGAAAGTCGGCAACCGTTCTTCTCATAGTCTATCCAGTATATAGTCATTGTTGTTGCTCTAGTGTTGACTTTAATTGACAACTCTTTGGTCCAATATGCCGGGTTCTATTGACAGGCCACAGCACAGTGGGTATATATTATTATAGAAAAAAAAAGAAAACTACAAAATTCTAGGATATTTTATGGGGAGATGAATACATAAATACATATATACATACATAACTCTCAAGTCTAGATGTATGTTTACATGCTCTTGTCTGTTTATATAAACATTTCACTTGCTTTTTTCATGATGCCTAATGGTATTTAACTATGTAAATGTTGCCCTGTTTATACGCGTTGGAGTGTGTAAAAACACTTGAGTGAGAAACGGGGGGTGAGAGAGAGAGAGAGAGAGAGAGCGAGGGTTAAAGAGATGCTAAAACGTTTTAAACTCAAAGAAAACGGCCAAATATAAATAAATATGAAAGCGCCATGGATGAGTGAGTGCGCTCTTGCAGCTGCCAGTTGCAAAGGTGTTAAGTGAGAGAACAAAGCGCGCATCGCACTTAACATAATCAGATTTTTAACCACACTTATACCACTGTACCATCTACTCTAGAATGCAGTCGATGTCGTCTTGCATATGAAATGAGAGAATAACTGGAAATCCAAAAAGCGATGCGCAGTTATGAATGGATCGTAGAGAGGGATGGAGGAAGGAATGGTGTCTTTAACACACACACACACACACAAGCAAAATATTCACCAAGTAGAGCATAGAAGAAGAGGCCACGCATCGCTTTAAAGCTGATTAAATTTGTAAGCTGCTCCCATCCAAAGAGTTGACAAACTGGTCGCTATTTTTCAAGGGGACAACTGTAAAGGGGAGGGAGTTACATGAGGTGGGGGGTTAGTTTGGCTTGACAGTGGTGCGCATGCGTATATGTATGTTCTGTCTGCCGCCCAAAAAATAAAAAAGAAGACAAAAACCATGGAGAAGGAAAAAGAGACGAAAATGCAATTCCAATGAAATTGACGTGACAACGTTGACGACGATTCCAGAGCCGCAACGTCGACAACGACGACGACGACGAAGATGAGTGTGACAAAAGCCACAGACATGGAACAGAAACAGGCGGTTGGTAAAAACAAAACCGCAAAAACTCCAGCAAAGGCTGAAACAGAGGCGGCCACCAACCAGACAACCGGCCAGCCAGCCAGTCAGACAGTCAGCCTGTAAACCCGACAGAGACGAGTTGTGGCTGGAGCTAGGCAAATCCAATGAAAACAAGAATTTAAAGTCTATATCAACGACTTGTTACATGCTCTGTGTAATTTTGTTTTAAAATTAATAAATAAATATTTAACATATATAAATTAAGTAAATTATGTTGTATAATTTTAATAAAAAACCTTAAATTTTGAGATCCTTATGATTAATGGCTTTCTTTAGATCTAGATATATTTCATTCAAGTGCAACATCTAAGAAAAGTCTTAAAATAGTCTTATTTTAAAAACTCCAAAAATAATTCCATTTCGAATAGTTAAAAAGGCTCTCCAATAATAAATAAAATATTCTATGATATAATCTCATAAATAGTTTTCATTATTTGTTAACTTTTGAATATGAACTTTAAATTATTTGCAACTTTTCAATCAAAATTCTAAATGTGTGCAATTAAGAGCTTGTTAAACATATATATTTTGACATAATGTGTTTAATCAAAATTCAAAACAGAATCCAAAGTGCATAAATTTTGATATGTAAATTGCATTTGCAGTTGCCAATTTCTTGTTAAAGGGAATTCCCTAAACATAATATATTCTAAATGAATTGACAAGCTCATTATATTCCATATACGTTTTAGGGTATAAACTTGGTGTTAACATGGGAGTCATCCAACGGGCTAGTTCGGCAGCAAACGAACATGTCAAAAGGTGTTGCCTGACTGCCATGCACTTGAAAAACTTGTCATAGTAGTAGTAGTAGTGTGTAGTTGTTGGTGTTGTTGCATTTTTTGTCGTCGTTGTTGTTGTTGTTGCTTGTAATTTGAATGGCGAAATGGCGACCGATCAGCCTACGTATGGAGACAAATGTAAAGCCTCAACGCTCACACGCTCCATGGGAGTGCGAAAGAAAGGCGTCACAGCATATACCATGGTAAACAGGCGACAAGCTACAACTACAACAAGCAGCAGCAGCAACAACAACAACATCGATGACAACAACAGACATTCGCATTTTGATTAGATTTAAGCAAACGCTTTGACGCTCCAATTGTAGGTAGTGTGTGTATGTGCGTGTGTGTGTATGTTAGTATGCTGGATGTTGGATGAGGTGGCCACCACATAGTCGTAGTCATCGCCATCGTCGTAGTCGTCGTCGACTTTGTCATTGTCTGGCGGCCCTAACGACGTTGCATGTTTGACAATGCGTTTTGGGGCCAAAATGCAAATGGCAACCAGGGCGCGCCAGACAGTCAAAAAGGAGCGAAAAACAAGAAGAAGAAGAAGAAAAAAAAGTGGAAGAAGAAAAACCCACAAAGCAAAGCGCAACTTAATTGCACTCACTGAGGGTGTGGAATAGTCGCGTCCGCATCCATTGACAAACGGCGACAGTTTTGATTGAGTTTTAGCACGAACTTTGGGCAGGAATCGGTAAATAGGAAATAGACAAAGTTGGAGAGAGAAAGAGACAGAGAGAGAGCAGGAGAGTCACAGCCACAACAAAGAACCGAAAGGTAATTGCTGCCAGTCATTGTTGGTGTCAAAGCGCCATCAATATAAGGATTCGTTAAAGTGCTCACCTAAGCGTAAATCATTCCATTCCCCCGCTAATAATAGTAGATGCAACTAATTGACTTTCCATCAATGAGAAAACTCTGGCAAAGAACTTTCACTATGGTAACATAAGAAGGCTTAACCTTATCATATAGATTCCATAGCTTTATATCTATTATCTGATTGAATTTTTACACATAAACCAAACTACCGTGACGACTTTAAATTATCAAGCATATATATATAATCACATAAATTAACCATGGAAAATGTAAATGCAAAAGACTTAGCCTTGAATCTCTCCATTTATAGTTCTCATATTACTATATAATTTATCAACATCAATCGCAAGAAAACCAGTCTTCTTTTTTTCCCCCCTCCTATACCCAAAATATTTCTCATCCTTCTACACAATTACTCATGCTTCAGCAGTAGCATTCAGTTTTGCCTCCTTTCGATTTTATTGAATTTTCTTGGAAAAAGATGTAAAACAGAAGAAGAAAAATAAAAAACCAAAATTTAATTATGACCCAAAACCGTAAAGAGAAAAACCTGGGGGAGGGTGAGAAAAAGGGCAACACTGGCGTTAACAATTTTCGTTTTTTTTTTCCCTCAAACGATTCTCTATTACCCAATTTTTTGGTTTTGGTTTTTCGTTTTTTTTTTTTTGTTTTTTATTCCCACTCGACAATGATCGATTGTGATTTGTAAGAATGTCGACGCCAGAGATGAGGTCTTAGCAATTAATTTCTAAGCCAACGAATGAAGGAGGTGGAGGAAGAGGTGGAGGAGGAGGAGGCGGAGGTGAAATGCATGAAATGGATATGGGTGACTGAGAAGCGGTCAAGATTGATTTGAACTTTCGCTGACTTGAAGTTGGAGTGGAAAAATGTGGTGGGGGCGGGACGGAAAGGGGAGACATTCATTACAGCGCAGATTGTGTTCGATAGATTGTAAAACACTTCAAATGGTGACATTGATGGGGGTTTTGATTTTCATTTCCATTTTTCATTGATTGAAACATAAAAATACACAGAGTTCATCCAGTCAACCGACCAACCAGCCAGACAGCAAGTCAGTTAGTCAGTCGGTAAGTCAGTCAGTGAGGCATTATTTTGTCTGTTGAGCCATGACGCCGAAATCTTTGTATAATTTTTTTTTTTTTTGTTTTGTATTATATATTTTTGGCGGCCTAATGAGCCATACTCGATGGCGCTACGGGGCGTATGAGTGATATTTTGCGCTTCAGCATTTTTATGATGACATTTTCAGCTTTTATGCATATTTTCAGTTAATTTGCATAAATAGTCGAAAATTGAAAATGAATAACATGGTTGAATGCCGTTCGTTGTCTGGGAAAATATATATATACATACGTATATATACATATATTTCGGCATAAAAAGAAATACCAAAAATGATTATTTGGCTATAAAACTCAGGGCCAGGGGCAATAGGGAAAACAAGGAACGTTGGCATAACGATATGTATAGTCAAATTTCACCCCCTACCCTCTAACAGAATGATGCAATAAAAGAGACATTAAAATGTGATAGAGAATGGGGATGGGGATGGCGATGGGGATGGAGAAAGAGAAAACAACTAGGCCGTAGCTTTAGCCTGATTTTGGATTTTGTTTTTATTCTCTGTTGCTTTTGTTAGCGGATTTTCAAGCCGAATCAAATGATAAATTGTACGGAATTCTATTTATAAGCGTAATTGCATAATCCCACCTGAAAACATAATCCACCCACTTGGCTACGCGAACTCTAAACGCGTTGGCAATACATCATCTTTATCTGAAGACAATGCCACAAGGTGGCGGAAGCTGAGGCGAAGCAGCTAAGTTAAACGACACAAAAACAACAAACAACATTGAGAGAACAAAGGCAAAAAAAAAGAATAGAAGTGGAGGGGCAAAAGAAATACGAAAAGGAAAAGAAATGAAAACAAAACCCAGACTATTTGTCAACGCGAATGAAGCCATTTATTATCCATCATAAAACTTGTATTTATCGCTAAAATGTGGTGAATGGGGAACGGGGAGCGGGGATAGAGGGAGGGATGGGGAGCACAGACTGTATCCAACACTGGCACAAATCCCCCTTGAGAGTAACAGCAAAATGACGACAAATCCTGGACAGAGGACGTCCAGTACATAGTTCTTCTTCCTACGAGAATATGACGGAGTTTTTATGTATGTGTTTGTGTATTGTGTGTGTGTGTGTGTGTGTGTGTGTGTGTGGATAGTCAAACAAACAAAGGCATAACAGAAGGAATGAGGAGGTATAAAGTGCGGTACTAGTGGGGATACAGTCAACCAGGGGAGCGGCAGTCGCCCAGTGTCAAGGCAATAAATCATAAAGCAGCTGCCGGTACGTGAGCATGGCCTGAAATTGGAGCATGTGCGTCGCGCACTCGTCGCTGTACTCGCTGAATTGTCGTTGAAAATCACGTAAATGTTTTAAAAATGAAATCTCTTTTTGCAGGCACTGCACGCCATCCATCCAATTGGAACTGTATCGCTTGTCAGCCAAGAGTCGAATAAATTTCAGTTTCGGTGCTGAAATATTTACGCAGCGGCAGCAAAACGGCTCTCGATTTTCCAGGAACGTGTGGCTCAGCATTGGCCGATTTGCCAATTGGTAACCAAAAACCCAAACCAAACCAAACCAAACCGAATCAAAAGAGAAAAAAAAAGCAAAAGGAGGCGAAACAGACAGAGACATACACAAACACACACACACACACACACGGGCGCATAGCCAAAGAAGAAATCCAAGCATATGCGGCTAATAAACTAACCAAACATCCAACAGACAGTTGCAGATCCGGTCACAGCTGCAGACGGACAGATATATAGATAAACATATGTATCTACAAATGTACCCAAACATATATGTACATATATATATATATACATATATCTATATGTATATCAATGTATTCCATATCTAAGCATTTGGCTGTCTGATTGAGCACACAGTCTGTCAGAGATTGGGCGGTGGTGAGATTCGACTTGATTGATGACCAGCACGCGCAATTTTGAAAGGATGCTGCCAGTCGATGGTCTCCCTCTGCTCGGTTCTCTCTGTCTGTCTGTCAGTATGTCTGTCTCAAGTTTTGTTAGCTAATTAGCAAGTTATTTTTGTCCAAAGGTAACGGCATTTCATCAAAAAAAAAAAAAATTAGGAAAAACAAAAAGAAAAGTGCCAGTCAAGGGCATTCAATATTTGTAGAGTGCCGTGCCGCAACACAAGATAAATGTTAAATAATCTGGCGAATAAACAAAGAACTATGTGAGAGAGAGAGAGAGAGAGAGAGATGCAAATGCAAATAAATCAATGTTAAGTTTACTTTTGATGAATTTCGAAATATTTAGGTAAACGATTATATAGAAATTCATTAACAATTATATACATAAAAATATTCAATTGGTACTAAGAAAACAAGGATTCGATTAAGTTATTTAAATGCCTAAAACAACGTTGTCTTTAGCCTTTTTCTGTAACAGATTTAGACTGCCAGATTCTATATAAATTGAAAATTCATTGTGAGTCAGTTCAATATGTACATATATAATATCATCAAAAGATATTCTATACAGACATTTATATATATATATTTTGTCAGAAGAATTTTATGGTCCCAAAAATATATATATACATATATACATATATTGATATGCAGATTTATATATAGCGACAGTTTGGAAAATATTCCAATCAATCTGGCTGTATGCATATCTTCTCCTCCTTTTTTATGTACTATATTACCATATACATCGTCATATAATTAAGGAAAATTGTGTAACGAAAAATTCTACTTTTGACTGTACAAGTATTTAAAATTAATATTAATAACAATTTTATCTTAATGAAATTTATTTCAAAGAATTTTATATAATAAAATTCATGATTTTTTAGATGTCATGAATTTAAATGAACTTCACTCAACTCAACTAAAAGGGCTTAAAAATTCCAGTCAGCAGACAAATTACATTTGTGGCTCATTAAAATGATCTCTGCATTATAAAAAAGGAAAACGTGCCAAAAATATAACCAGTTCACACACACACTGAACATACATGCATACATGCACAGACGCAGTGGCTTATACACATATGTAGCCATATATGTATATACATATGTATTTATATTTATATATATATGTATGTATACATATAAAGCATCAGAACGCAATCAGATGAAATTTATGAAATTCTTGCTGGGTAATTCATTTTTTTTTTTTTTGGTTCGTTCGTTCGTTATTCTGTGTTGCCAATGAATTTATTTTATTTTGTCTTTTAGTTTCTTCCTTGGTCTTTGCTTTTGTGATATTTTTAATAGCATTTTTTCCTATAGAGGAATTTCGATGCTCAGCAGCAGCAACAAAAACAACAACATCAACAACAACCACATCAGCAATAGGAACGAGCATCGATGAGAGGCTGGAACCGCAAATAAAACAAAAGTATAGAACAAGGGAGGGGAGGGTTGGAATGGTGGTAGAGGACCGAGAATTTTATTTGTGGGGGCTATGGGCAGTGGCAGGGGCGTGTCATCCTGGCACACGACAAATAAATTTGTCAACAAATGTGGCGACCGCTGTGGCAGCGTCCGTTCGCATCGTGTGCGGGTGAATCCACAATGCTGGGCCAAGAGGATTTCTGAGGCAGCAATCATTACGAATGGATGGAAGAGGAATAGGGACAGCAATACAAATAATGTTGACAGTTGCGCATTAATTTTTTTTCACTAATTAATAAATGCCGGCTATATGAGTATAGGCGGATGGGGAGGGGGGGATATCAGTTGTGCACCGAAATGTTTTATTGGCCTATTAGTGCAGCATTTAAATGGCAATCAGGGCGTGGTGGTGGCCTCTCAGGTAAACCAAAAGTCACGCAAAGTCACAAATTGTAAACCAACAACAACGACAACAACAACAAAAAACCGGAACAACTGGCAAACGAATGGGCAGTAAACAAGCAAACAAAACTAACAACTAGCTCTGGTATGAGAGTTTGAGATGAAAGAAACGAATTGAAATGAAACGAAACGAAAAGGAAATCAATTGATGTGCGGCGACAATCGATATGCAGAACTGAGACGTGAGGTGAGACGAGGCAAATTTTGGGTCTGGTCTGAAACCCTAAAAAAAGAACAAAAATGAAATAAAAATCAAGCCACACACACACACATATACTAAAGAGAGAGGGATATGTAGAGAGAAAGAGAGAGGCTTGTTTTGTGGGTAAGCTTGAAGAAGCAGGCAACGAAGGATGATGATGGTTTTGGCTTGCTTTGGTTTTTGGCACGCCCTAAAACACACACCCATAGCAAAACAACAAACATAACAACAACAACAACCGAAAAAAATTGCGACTGCTTTTGGGTTTTGGTAGCAGGTGATGCCCAGCAGACAGCGGATAGCATATGCAGAGAAGCAAAGTAAATTCAGGAGGACATATGAGTCTATCCACTCGGCGTTCTACTGACAACGTGATTGAAATTTATGACTGGCAAATATACGCAATAGCAACAACAACACAAAAACTCAACTCAACTCAACTCAAACACAAACATGGAAAAGCCACAATTCAAGGGGGTGGACTCGGGGATAACGGGTATAACCGGGGGGTGTGCCATGCTATAGGGTGCGACCCTGAAGCGTGAGTTGAATTTTCCAGCTCCTTTTCTCTATGAGAAATTGCACTGAATAAAAAGCACTTGTACGCATTAAAACCTAATTGGGAATTTCCATAGTTCATATGCCATTTTCTCTAACTGTGTTCTCTCATACTGACGAGTGTTACGTGGTGATCTGTCTTTGAACTACACAAATACATATATACACATATACATATATGTATACATATGCATACATATGTACATATATAATCTCTGTGTGTTAGTGTTTGAATGTGGCATCATGTTCTACATATTTTGGCTTGGCAAAATGTCACACGCAGCCAACAAACGTTGACTATTGCCGTTGTTGGGTGCTAAAGTGGATTTTGCGCTCGGCAATGATAAATTGAGGGTTTTCCCTGCTGCTGATGCTGCTCCTGGTGCTGATGCTGATGCTGCTAGCCAACGAGCAGCGTATGGTCAACGTTAGAGATTTGCCTCATTCTCTCATGCTCGTGTATCGTTACCTAAAAAAACCCCCCTCAATGGCATGCAGTGGGTATCTATCTATGTTTGTATGTATGTACATATGTATGTATGTATGTATATTTCACCCGCACTCAGACACATCAAGCTCTGGGGCTAACAACTGCAGCAGATGAGAGATGAGCTGGGCCAGGCAAGCAGATGAGAAGTGGCCAAATGTCATTTGCAGTTTGACAAGGCAACCAGGGATTACCACAGAGGAAAGAGAAGTCCAACCAGGGGACACATTATTACCATGGGTAACATCATAAATTTAAGTCATTAAAATACATTTTTAAATTACATAGATAACTTTTTTAACAGAAAACTTTACATAAGTTTTGATAAAATCAGAAATCAAAATGAAAGGGAAACTTTGATTTAATAATATAATAATTATTTTAAAATATGTTAGAAATTTAATTTATCGATATTTATTTCTGTTAAAATAAGAAAGCATATTTTGTAATTTTTAATAATTGTAATTTTTCTAGATGTAATTACATAATTTTAATCTTTCCCTTTTTCCCCATTTTAAAGGCATATAAAAGTAGTTAACTTTGTTTTACTTAGATCGAATTAGCATTTCAAAAGGCGTGTTAGCATTTTTCCTATATGTTTAGTATAATTGTAAATTGGTGTATATATCAATTGTATATATAGAGATTCATATATAAACATATCAAAAGAGACTTTGGATAAACTTATATTCAGTTGACGTTTTAGATAAATTACTCATAAATGTGCAATATTCTTTACTTTAATTTATTTGTTCAAATAGTTTTTGTATAATTCATTCTCTACATTAGATTCAAAATCGAAAAACTTTATCTTTATCTTAAAAGTTTAAACTCAGAAATAAACCGCTTTGAATATTAAATGAAAATGCATAACTTAAATGATTTTAGCCCTCATCTAATTGAAGAGATATAGTGATCTCTAAATCCCTAATTATCATTCCTATATAACCTCAATATTCAATACAAAAACGAATAAAATTATTTCAATTTTCAATTACATTTGTCCACTGTTCTTCACTACAAATCCTTATTCGAGTGTGTGTGTATGTGTGTGTTGGTTGGTGAGTTTCGCTTATTTTGGCAAGCTTTCTGTGCATTACTGCAGTTTGCTTTAGGATGTGCTTGGACTCCTTCGTGTACTCCACTTGAATGCTGTCACACTAATTTTATCAATTTCAAACTGGCAAAACTGGGGAAAACGACAAAAACCCAAACTAATCGACTTAATCGTACTGCGGCATCCAGCATCTTTCGCTTCGATTCGCTTCATATCCTTTCCCCACCAGCCTGCAATGTCCTTGACATGAACTTGAGGGCTCAGGATAAGGCTAAGCTGCATATATGCAGGCATTGGAATCTCCTCAACTCAAGTGAAGCAATCGATGAACACGATGAAGACTTTGCCGCATTGTCGATGCCATCGATAAGGAACTGACTGAGCTTCCACCCACTTCCTCAAAAAGGAGAGTAAGGCAACAAAAAATAAAAAAAATAAAAATAAATAAATAACTTGCTTTGATTTATTGTGTGTGGCTTAAAGTTGTTCTAAAGGCTGTATCCTGGGCTTATCAATGTTGTAAAAGCGATGGAGAGAGGGCGAAAGAGAAGCCGAGAGAGAGACCAGAGACAAGGACAACGACAACTAGGAAATTCATTTATTTGCAGTGACTTTGAAAAGAAAGTTAGACCATGGACCATGGGCCATGGGTGAGCAAAGTTGTGACCTGCGTGCGCATCGATTATAAAACTTTTTTGTTCTTCTGCTATCTTGTCTAGAGACAACGAATTGGCAAAGTTGTTAAATAATTGCGCTGTGCATTTAGTTTGGACCAACTCTGCGTATGCGTCATATGCTCCGCATCAGGATTAGCTGGGGGAAGTTTGCCAAGAAGCTTAGTGGCACTCGAGCGGGTGAGTTAATTGTGCGAATGTCAAGACAAATTGCGTTAATATTGCCAAGCGCGCAAACTGACACACACACACAGGCACACTCAGGCACACACATACACAAATGATACAAGGACGTCGACGCGAACGTGGATGACAACAAGGAAAAGAAGAGGAGAAGCCAAGCCAATGTTGAATCCCGAAGCTAAAATCCCATAAGCAAAGGTCAGGGACGAGACGTGTGTGTGTGTGTGTGTGTGTGTGAGTGTCGCAAAAGTTTTTAAAAAGTATTTTAAGCAAAAATTTATGCAAACCACAAGGCAAACTGGCACAAGGAAGCATCACCAGGACCAACATCAGTACTAAAGCGCGTTTGCTATGTGCATGGGGCCTTGTGCTAATCCCCGAGTAATCAAAGTTTCGGCAATGTCAAGAGAGACAAGAAAATATAACCAACAAAAAAAAAAAAAAAAAAGAAAGAAAAGAAAATAACACACACACACAAACAAAAAAAAAAGAAGAAGAAAGAAATGGCAAGCTGAAAGCCAAACATTGTCACTGACTAAAAAAGGGAAGCGTCTGCCAGGCCGAAAGTCCCAAACAAATTGCATACAAAATTTGTGACCCCTCCAACCCGACCCTCTCATTCTCTTTTTGCCTAACCTCGTTCATCATGTTTCTGTGTGGTGGGGGTGTGTGTGTGTGACTGGGAAAACACTTTTCCAATTAATGAAATCTCTAAACTGCCATAAATTTGGCCAGGCGCAAATAATTAAATTTCGTTTCGCAGCCAACGAAAACGACAACGACTTGTTGGCTTATATATATGTATCTGTGTGGGTGTTTTGTGTGTGTGTGCCTGTGTGTGTGTGTGGACACTGACATGTCATAGCAATTGGGCCAAAAACCACTAGGCCTCAATTGTAGGCGGTTGATGACCACGACCAACATGGCTTACGCTGTCAAATTGACATGGGCTGCCAATGAGTTGCCCCTCCCGTTTGAGGGCGAGGGCAGTTCGAAAAGAAATTGAAAGCAATTATTTAATGCTAAAAATAATGATTGAATGGGTGGTAATAAATCAATCAAGGTTTTTATTTGTATTTTAAATTGACACCATAAATTTCAACAAATCTTGAGCAATTGAATAATTGTGGGCTCAGTTTGGTTAAGGAGAGGAGATTTCTTTCTTTAGGTTCTATTTTTTACCTATTTAATATAATGTTTACTATATTTCTTTTTATAATGATAACTCACCTGCTTGACACTGGCATTCATTGCCTGTTCCTGTTCCTGTACCAGCTGCTGCTGCTGCTGCTGCTGCCGCTTCAACTTGTCTACGTTGCTGGCGTCGCGTCAATTGCAAATGGGAAACATCGCGACGCAAACGATGCAATTCGCGACGCACATGCAATGCCAATTGGGGAGATGAACTATCGTTTCCATTGCTTGAAGTACTGGCTAGGATCTGTGTCTGTTCGGCGGGCCAATGTATCAATTGTTGTTGTTCCTGCTCTAATCGCAGCTCCAATTCAACAATGCGTGCATCTAGTTGCTGCAATCGTTGCAATTGCTGCTCCATTCGTGTCTGTCGTACATTGGCATACAATGCAAAACTGAAGGCGCACAGGCACAGGACATAGCAGGCAATGTGCAGCAAGGAAATTAACTGAATTGAATAACGCGCCGTCTCCTTGGATGATGGCCGCTGATACGGTTTATCCTGGCAGGTGGTTACTGTAGTTTGAGGCGCTGCCAGGCGACTAGCTGTAAATGTTGTTGCACCATCGCTGGGGCATTGATTGTGTCCCAGCAGCATACTCTCTTGTTCCATTTCAACTGTGGATGTTCCTGTTCCTGATGCTGCGGTTGCTTTTGTTGTTGTTGTTGTTGTTGTTGTGGTTGCTGTTGCTGTTGCTGATTCCATTTGCATTGTCCTTGGGCTATGGCCGCTGGGCGGCGTTTTATGTTTTCGCATGCTGCGTTCAACTCAATTTGAAGCGTTCTCCTTCCTTTTTGCTCAAACTAATGCTGGGAATGATCCTGCTGGTGTGCTTGAGTGTGTCTCTGGCACTTGAAGTGTCCTTGTGGCATCACAAAATAAAAAAGAGAACTAACTAACAAAACGTGAGGCACATGTGTGGCCGTTGCTCCTTTATTTTCTTTTTCTGTTTCTCTTCTTCTTCTTTTTTATTTTGTGCCTTTTCTTCTAGTGTTACTCGTCCCACTTTTCTATACTATTTTGCTGCGTTATTTGGCCAGGACATGACGATGGTGAACATTTTTAGCTATTGCTTTTTTTCTGTTTTTTTTTTTTGAGCCCCGTTGCCACTTGTGCCACTTGTCAGGGCTTTTGTTTTTGTTTTCGTCCTGTCAATCGTCACAGTCTCAGCTGAATCAGAAGCAGCTGCTCCTTCAGCTTCTTGACAATTTTTTACTATTTCTTTTTTTTTTTGCGTTTGTTGTTTGCTTCTTTTCTTTTTTGTTTTGTCTTTCTCTTTCCTTTTTTTTTTCTTCTATTTCTTTCGTACGTCTTCGAGTGCTCTTCGCATTGCAACTTATTTAGTTCTCATGCCCGGCGCGAATCCTTTCCTTGACTTTTTCAAAAACTGCAACGAGAGAAAATTTGGAAAAACGAAAAGTGAAAAAGTTTGTTGAAAGTTTTTTTTATATATATATATGTATATATTCTTTTTTATTTCTTTTATTTCGTTCACAAATCGCAGGCAGGCAGAAATTATGTGCCAACTGGACGTAGTCGTTGTTGCTGTTGCCGTTGCCACATTTTCAATAATCAGCCAAGCTCGGTTGCCAGGACAGTGGCGTGTCCTCGACGTGTCTTGGCGCTAACTTCGTTTTAAATTCAGCCAGCCGTGGTAGACCTTTCACTTCTCCACCATCGCCACCTTAACAACCCAAGTACCTCGAATGACTTGGGTAACCAAAAACTTTTTTTCTTTTCTTTCTCTCTCCTGTCTCTTTTTCATTTCTTTTCATTTTGTTGTTGTTGTTGTTGCTGTTGTTCAAAAAAGTTTGTTTTTTTTTTCATTTTTTCTTTGGAGCTTCAAGTAGCAAAAGTAGCGTCAGCAGCAACAACTGAGAAAACAACAAGATGCCATTGGCCAGAAGGGGGAAGGGGAGAGAATGAAGAAGGGCAAAGGGCAAAAGGAAATGCAAGCATTTGACCCATAGACTTGGCGTGTCAAAAACATTTGTAGCCTTCAACTGTGGCCCACATGCCGAAAGAACAGAAAACGGTATAGGATGATGGGGTGGATGGTTATATGGGTGGTTGTATGGGTGGTTGGTTGCTATCGTCAACCTATGACAGCAACAAGCCACTCTGGGCATAATAAAACAGTATACAATTCAAAAGAGAGAGAGAGAGAGAGAGAGGGAGAGGAGAGAGAGAGAGAGAGAAAAAAACTTAAGAAGAAGGAACCATAAAGTGGAAATTATAGCTACAATAATTTTGAAGAACCTTCAGGGAACGAGGATCAAGAAAACAGCAAATACTCTTTACACCCAAATGAGCTTGAAAAAAAAAACTTCCTTTTAGAGTTTATTTCGAAAACAAAAGGACTCTTAAAATTAAGTTGATATATACTAGAAGAGAAAACCTTTGATATGATTTTTCTTACGAGTTTTCTGAGAATTTCTTTTAATTAAATGAAATTAAAAGCGATTTTGGAATCTAGTTAACTTTTATTTAAAATTGATTTTAGTTTAAAGTTCAGCTAATTTAAGGTTCAAGTGCATTCTAATTAAAAGCAACTTGGCCATAGATTTGAGAACTCTATTATATAAATATTTTTTTAAATAAAAGCAATCAAATTTGATATCGCATTCCCTTCGAAATTTTCAATCTTATTACTTATACAGATTGATGGCTAACCGAATAAAGTAGAAAACTAATTTCTAAAATAATTTCCATTTGCTATACTTATATATTTGAATGTATTCTAAGCAGTAAAATATTTACTTTATTTAATCTTAACTGCATTTTAATTTCCATTATCAGCTCACATCAAAACTATTAAATTTTATTAAACATAAATAATATTAATTTAAGTACATTTTCTATACATTATGAAACATTTTAATTTGTTTTAAATTAAAAAATGGATTACGGCCTTTTTAAACTGTACAAAAGCCTGTTCAATTTGTTCAATATTTGTGTGTTTTTTTTTTTGAGTGTGGAGGGGGAGGGAGGGCGGCACATTATTGTTGATTCTACTCATACGTACTTATTGATGTATGATTTTTGAGTTCTTTGTGTGCGTTTTTCATTGCGCAATCATGCGCCAACCACAACACAAGCAACATCAACTACAACAGCAACAACAACAATTGAAAAGAAAAGCGTACATTAAACTCAAAAACAATCCCAATACCCTACCCAACCAATTCCCCTACCGATACATTCGAACCCCGACTATCAAACCGCAATACAAAAATTGAGCTAGCCCCCCAAAAAAAAAAAAAAAAAAAAAATGAAAGAGAAGCAACAAAAACATAAAAGTCAAAAGGCCAATTTCAAATAAAAGCAGCTCCCCGTTGCCGCTTCCAATTCCGCTTTAAGCTTTAGGGTAGAAGAAAACGAAGTATGAGGGGGGAACGGGTGATGGAATGGGTACTCTACCCGAGCACAAGTCAGTGGAATGTTTGGAACACTCTAATAAAACTAATTGAAAGTCTTGTGCGCTGTGAAGCCAATAATGGCAAATGAAGATGATGACGACGACGACGACGTCGGCAATGATGATAATAATCACGATAATAATGATGATCAAGATGATGATGATGATGATGATGATGTTACCCGGACAACAAGAACAATAATAATCAGAAGAACAACTGCATGGCAATGGTAGCATTTAATTTAACAAATAAAAGCAAACATATGGAGGCTTGAGAGTAGCTTGCAATTGGTTATCCAACCCCCCCTCCCTCACTCTTTTCCAACTACATACATCCCTTTCAATCGACCAGCCAGCATATATCGATTTCGTTATGTACAATGTAGCCAAAAGGTTAACGCTTTTTATTGCTAACTCAATATAAAAGTAAATTGATTTCAAATTTTCAGCAGCTTTTGTCAATTTGGGAGGTCTTTTTTTCTAGCTGAAAAGTATGCTATGAATTTTTCTCACTGTATACAAATTCAATTATGTGCCTGAAAGTTTATATGTGTATGTTTGTGTGTGTGTGAGGGAAAGGCCACTTAGCAAATATACACATATACATATATATGTATATATATATACATATATAGAGATATATACATCTATCTATATATTTTGCAATATAAAAATAGAAATGTATGTCTGTGTGTGTGTGTGTGAGTGTTTGCGTGTGTGCCTGTGTAAGTGCGTCCATCTGGCAATTGAAAAATTTGATTTCGAATTGAAATGCAAATCAAGCAAAAATTGAAATGGCATTTGCCGGACCGACGACCCCACAATGGAGGCTAAATCCTTGGCCAAGAGGCAAATGCTTCCTAAGCTGGCGCAATGTTGAGTTAAGTGGCACACGTACATACATTAGTATCTATATATATATTTATGTGTATATATATGTGTGTGTGTGTGTGTGTGTGTGTGTGTGTGTGTGTTTGTGTTGGAGTGGGTGTGTGTAAAGTCCAGTCAATGGCTGTAAAAAGCTCAATTGCAATGCATTCAAAAGGATTATTGTCCTTATTTATTTTGCTAAATTTATTCGTTACGCACAAATGACCCAGCAAGCTAAAACCCAACCAAAACTGAAGCGAACCGTATCAAATCAGAAGAGTGAGTGGTTGTTGTAGAACTTCGGGGTTGGGTGAGAGGAACACAAGTGAAAATACAAAACATAAGAACAAAAATCAAAGCAAATAAACAATAAAAATAATCGGGCCGTTAGTAGCACATGTGCATTTTTCATCATCATCATCATCATCATCATCATCATTATCGTCATCGTCAAAAGGAGCAGCAGTAGCCACACATCACAACTTTGTTGTTGCCACAACAGAGCAAACAACAACAACAATAACACAACTCGACAGCTTCCTCTGGCAATAAATAGTTGTCGTGCTATAGGAAGAAAAATGCAAGTAGTGTTTAAGTTTTGGTATTTTTTTTTTTTTTTTTTTGGGCTCCCAGCAGCAACCGGAACTCATCGTCATCACACCCCTCTCCTGTCACCCCCACTCCTCCTTCATCCTGTGTGGCAAGATGTGCGAAACGTCATTTCCTTTGCCCACACCCACTACCCCCAGCCGCAAACTTTTGACTTGCTTCAGGTTTTCTTCTTCGATTTTCTCTTTCTCTCTCTTTTTTTTTTTTTTTGCTGCTTCATCATCGAAATTGAAAAGAAGGCAGACAGAGAGAGAGAGAGAGAGAGAGAGAGAGGTGGGGAAAAGATGAAGCGATAATATTTGAGATTCTGAGGGGGGTGGGGGGAGGCCAAGAATGAGAAAAATTTGAGCTATGTGGATGTAACCTACGTACGTGTTGAACCATATAAATTTGATTATTGCTACATGCCAGACTTTTGAACGTTACTAAAAAAAAAAAAAAGAAATAAACACACTCAAAATTCTCTTAGTCAAGATAAGTGCATATAATAGATTATGGCAAATTAATTGAATTAAAAGAACTGGCATATAAATCGATAATTAAGTACAAGTCATCAACCCATAAGTTCTTCATTTTAAAATTAGATTGATTAAACAATATTCCATATGCATATTTAAGCAAATATATAAAATATAGGATAAATCATATATAAATAATAATTATAAATAGTAAAACAACATACAATAAATGATTCGTAAATTTTATAAGTTCCAAAATCGTATTTAGAAATCGAGATTATATTAAAATAATCTCTGTATTCCATGCAAAGTATTCAAATCAAATGAAGATAATTTTTTATTTATAAAAAATAAATTTTAAATAAATATTGATAGCTTATAGTTTTATATCATTATATATCTCATAAATCAGCAGACTTTTCTTATCTTAAAAAAAAATCTATCAATTACTAGACAACATATTTAAGTAGCGTTCCAGAAAACTCCATTTCAGTATAAGGATCAGAAAACTAACTACATATATGAGAATTTTATCTCTAGAAGTATCATTCTAAATACTATTAAACTATATATAGCTCTTGTAAGTATAACTGTTGTAATTTAAAATCCATTTGTGGTTGCTGCTGATCATATAGATATTTAATGTATATATTGTTCTTTTTAAATTTCTCTTTTTACCGCCTGAGTCTGATTTTCCTTTAAGCTTTTTTATAAGACTTCGTCAACTGTACTTTGTACATAAAGTATATATGGATTTATATGCATATATATAGGAAAATGTTATGCATCAGTTAAATACATTCAATCTTGGCTTTATATTGTTGCCATTTCCTTGTAATTTTTACTGCTTGTTGTTCGGCTTCTTCTTGCCATTTTTAGTGGGTTTATGTTCCCTCCGGCCACATACAAACTATTAGTGCAACTCATTCTAGTGTTTGTTGTTGTTGTTGTTGATATTGTAGTCATCTTTGTAGTTTTATGTGTGTTGTTTTACAACATAGCCATGCCACGCCCACTCAAGAAGGAGCTGGCAAAAAAGGAGGAATCCCCGCCCTTGGGAGAAATTACTTAATTTTGGAATTTCAATTTAGCACTTAGACTGGAACAACATGATGGCACGTTGACTGCCCAAGTGTATAAATGTATGTATGAGTATTTATGTGTGTGTACAAATGTGTGTAAGTGTGAGACTTGAAGCATAAAGGGAGTTAGTATTTAGGTATGTATGTTTTTTTTTTTTTTTGATGTGGTGGTGTGTGTAAAAATCCAGCTTACACATGTTGTGACTCTTAAAAATTTCCGGAATTTTTGGCACGCAATGTTTGCTTTTGTTTACTTTGGTTACCCAACTCGTTTTCCCTTCTCATATTCTCTCTACTTCTCTTTCAATGAGTATCTCTCTCTCTCCCTCCCTCTCTCTCTCTCTCTCTTTCCCTCTCTCAATCTCTTGGGATTTTAAGACCATTCTTGTTGTAGATTCTGGAACTTGAAAATTCCTCTCTCATCATTTCTTGTTGTTTTTGTTTTTTTTTTGCGTGGTTTGTTATTTACTATTTGACTCAAGCGAATTGAAGTCTAGTCAAAAGGTAAAGTCAAGGTGCTTAATTAAGTTAAGGGAAATTACAATTAACTGCACATAAAGGTAAACTTTTATCCACTACACTTTTCTCTATTTACACCTGACACACACACACACACACTCACAGGGCAACGGTCATGTATGGTCTCTCCCTCTCTTCTCCCCCCCCTGCTGTTGCGGTAAAAGAGTTTGTTAAACAGTGTAAAGTTACACGCAACTAAGCACTTAACTGCATAAAAGCCAGTCTCTAGGCTAAGGGGGTTATCGTGCGGGTTGAGGGGATGAAGGCAACTTACAACCGCAGGCGGCGGCAACAGCAACGGCGTCAGCCTTGGACTTGGTCGAGTTTGCGTGCGTTTTTATGAATGAGTCTATGAGCAACAAATGTAAATCTGCGACCCCGTTGAAAGGTCGTCCACAGGCTGTCTACTGCTGATGGTGGTAATGGTGGTGTTGATGGTGATGACGGTGGCGGTGGCGGTGGCGGCAGCGGGTTGTCGTTTGTCAGTGCTTAGGCGCAAATTCAAGCACAGTCAGGGACCAGAGCGAAAGACCGAGTAACAGAGATGTGCGACCATAAAAAGACGTCTCAAATGGCCGACGAAGTAGCCAAAGGGCAAGCAATGTAAACAGACACAGCTGGAGTTGGTTTGGTCATTCGACATTCGGGCCACAGACCAGACACAGGCTAATGTCAGGAGATGACCAAGTCTGGCCGGGGCTGGACTTTGTTTGGGCATTCTTCATATAGACCATGTGTCGTTTGTGGCCTTTGTAAGGGTTAAAGGCCGCAAGCTGTAGACCATCAATTGAGCTCTGATCTGACACGGAAGACCATTGAAAACCGCTTAAACTTGTACATGGAAAACTGGCAAAAAGGCTAAGCCAGAAATATTGATATCGGTTAACGTGAGAAAATGAGGCATAAATATGCCAAATAACAAAAAACGAATGAAAAAAGGAGAAAGATTAAAAAGCACTAAAAGAACAAGCAATCAATTTAAAGTTTTGTCGACCAATTTTTTGATATTCCAATCACTGTTTATTATTGAAAAAGAAGAAGGTAAACTATAAAGTTTCTGAACAACTTTTTTTTGGTTCTAATAGACATAAATTGAGATTCTTAAGTCCAACTTTAGTTTAAGTAAATGAAACTTAATAGTGTTCAAAACATAATATGGTTTCTTTTTATATCTACATATTCATATGCCTATAATCTTAAATCAACTTTACTTCGAGTTGGTTGGATTCAAAAGTTAGCAGAGAATCATTTAATTTTCTTATATACAAACATATTTTTCATTCCATATGTATACATATATAATATTCACTAGTCTTATATAGTTTTATGTATTTATTTATAATAATCACTAGCCTTAGATATCTATTTATTTCTAATTGTGAATCCACTTTTTCAGTTCTTCTCCTTGTGGTGCTTGCTTTATTAATGCCCCTTAATTCTCTGTTATATCTCTATGTTAACTCGCTAGCCTCTGTTAAGATGTTAAATTCTAGTGTTAGTAAACAAGTAAAAGGGGCTTCTCTCAAATGATCTTTAGAATTTAAACCGCTCACTCTTAAGAAGTTATTAAAAAACCAAATGAATTGCTTATAGATTCTTCTTGAAATCCAACTTGTTTAAGGTTTATGGATATTTATTACTTTCTTATTTTTATTTAAAACAAATTTAATTCAATATTGAAATATATACATATAATTCGACCTTATAATTTTAATGATATTCTTTACTTTCTTATTTCAATCAGAATCAGTTTTGATATATATATAAAGTAAGTTGAGACTAGTGCGAACTATTAAAACATAATTCGATTGAAGTTGGTACTTAAGATTGTCAGAGTTACCTTTCCTTAACCATCGCATTATTTACAAAAACTCTTTGTTTAACCCTCGTTAAGCTGCTACTGCATTCTACCAGTCAACTGACTCATTAAACGCATAACTCTCTCATTGCTGCAATAGAGGCAACGGAAGAAACACCCCCAAAATTCGCGGTAAGCTGCAAATCCCCTTCTCCCATCCCTCCTTCCTGTTGTCATTATAATTTGACCACAAAATGCAATACAGGCAACCAGTCTTAAATCGAAGCACCCTATTCGCTTGGTCAATGTCACCCTGTCTTCATGGCAAACCACAACACACACGAGCACACACACAAACATACACATACACATGGATTTACTGCAGCAAAAAGTGCACCTAAATCCCTTTTGAGAATATGTTCCTATGGACTACTGTCTAGTACCTGAGTCCCATTTAAATTCTGCTAGACTTTTTGGCTTGGCATTTAAGTAATTTACTGCCAACAACCTGTGGGCATGGGTATGAGTATATATGTAGATATACCTCCAGTCATGCTCCTCTCTCTCTCTCTCGCTCGCTGTGTGTGTGCCTTCTTCTTATGCTTCTGCTCCGGCTTGGTTGGATGGTTGGTTGCTTGGTTGGTTGGTTGGTTGGTTGACTGGTTGGTAATTTTTCACTGGCTGACAAGATGTCGCCATTTGCTGCTGGGCTGCTGTGCTGCATAATTGCTTTGTGGTTAAAAGGATTATTTGCTTATTTTTCATTTTTTTTTTTTCTTATTCCTTCTCTTTTTTTTTGTTGCTGGTGTGTCTGCCTGTCTGCCAGCTTGCCTGGCTGCTTGCTGACTCACTCAAGACAGAGCCAGTTCATCGTCGTCGTCGTCGTCGTCGTCGTTGACGTCGTTTGCCATTTACTAAGCCGGCGGCTTGCGCTGATTTGGGATTAAATGCATTCAGCTCATTTAATTTTGCAGTGCACCGCAAAAACCTCAAGAGTTTGGGATTTTAGTGCCTTTGCCTTTGCCTTTTGCTGGTGTGTTGGAAATTATATAATTAAGTTAAAGTGAGAGGCGACTGGCAATTTACGCGATGAAACTCTCTACATCGCGACTCTCCCTTCTCTCATTTACTCATCCTCTCTCTCTCTCTCTCTGTCATTTTACGCTTTGATATCACGCTAATTTCTTAATTTTCACCTTCCGCTTATGGCGGACGTAACCCTTACCAAATCTAAAAAAGGGAATAAAATAAAATGAAACAGAAAAAAAACACATTCATTTCCGTATTTCTAGTATCTATCTATCTGGATGATGATGATGACTTTTATTGTTGTGGCGTTGGCGGTGTCGGCAGCCGCTCCGGCTGTGTTATCAACACTCGCGTAACAATAGCTCGACGACCCCAAACCCTGGTGTCCATGTCCCGGCCAGGTCCACCAACCCCCTTTGGCTGATTGCTGTTCATTCGCGCGTTAAATATGAGAGGGGAGGGCATAACAACAGCAGTTGTGGCTGTGTGTGTGTGTGTGTTGATGCTTTTGAAAATGAAACCTCCAACCCCTATACCCCAATTGTGACCCCTCTCTCTTTCCCCTCCCCCTCCCCCACCCCACCCTTTTCATCACTCTTTAGCAGCATCCCCACAATTTCAGTTCGCATACCCCAACCCCAATCAGGGAACTATACTTTTCTTTTTTTCCTGGACTACTACTCTTTGGGCTCTATGGACGTTTTTGTGTTCAATTTAGCGTCATAATTTCGTTTATTGCATGGCCTGTGACAGCGTTCCGTTTACTTTTGGATAGAGAAGCCAGAGTACCCCACCTAAACTTTCCCTTCCCCTTTCCTTCATCATTGCCCATTCGACTCTTTGGTGATGATGTTGCTGTTGTTGTTGCTGTTGCTGTTGTTGCTGCTGTTGCTGTCAAGTGTTTTTGTTGAGTTCATCAAAATTGTCGCTAGCCAACGACGATGACATCCACTTAACGCAATTTTCAGCACCAGCACCAGCACCAGCTCCACTTGACTGTCATTCAGTCAGTCATTTGTTCAAGCTGCTGCTAAGCATCCACCATCCATCCATCCATCCATCTATTCATTCATTCATTCATTCACTCATTCATTCGTTCATTCATTCATTCATTCAGTGAGTGAGTGAATTTGTTCGTTCATTTTACGCCATTTACAGTTACAATTAATGTTTGTTTGCCCAACTCCCGCATGACAAGATCAAAGTAGCCTCCGCTTTATGCTCCCAATTTTAGCTTAAAGCTTTTCATACATATTTAATAATTGTTCAGCTTAAAGTCCATAAAAATGTCGAGACCCGATGTTGAGGCCTCCAGGGAAAGGAAGCCACTTTCCTTCTACCTCTCTCCCCCCCTCCTCCACCCACACACATCTGCTAAAGGAAAAAGGGTCGCAGCAACAGGAACAGGACAACAAAAAGCGCAACCTTGCCATAACTGAATAAAATGAATGTTTCTTTTTTTTTCTTTTTATTTTTACTCAACTTTACACCTGGAGCTGGTGCCGGCTGCTGTTGGGTATGTCTGTGGCATCTTTTGGGGCATGCCATAAAGTATCTTAAATATTTTCTGCTACAGTAACCCCCCCAGCAATTTTATGACAGAGGTGTGAGAGAAGGATGCTCATTCCCAGTACTGAAATTGGGCCTTGGCTTCATTAGATTTGCACTAGAACTTAATTTGCAGTAAGGTTGTTTTTTTTCCAAGTAATACTCTCAGCTTGTGTACAGAATTTCAATGTTTGTACCCATAGTGAAGAGACCCTGTTAGGGTCTTGATTACCATCTTCCCTACAAAAAAAAAAATTAACTAGGGTCACTTCATTTGGGATGTATAGTATTCTAATAGGCAGGCAAATAGACCAATCTGCAGTAGATTTTGATATATGTATATACATGCATATATCGAGAGAAAGATATATATTTGTAAATTTTGTATTTGTGTTTATATTTATTTAAACTTTTCCTATTTTATAAAGTCAACTTTTGTTTATTGTCTAAGTGAGAGTGTGCAGAAAAACAGGATATTCAATTAGGATTTGATCTATGAAGCATATTAGGGCAATTCTTTAGGGTTTATTTAACATTTTAGAATATTTGCTAGTCGGTACGTGGACATTGCATATGGGAACCATTTTTTTGTTGTTGTTTTAGTACGTTGCTTTGTTTAATCTATTTTTTATGCGCTTTGCGCGGGCATTCGCCTAAAAGCGGGCTTGGATTTATGCTTGCCTGCTCTTGATTCGATTCTGTTTTGACTGTGTGTGTGTGTGTGTGTGTGAATAAGTGTGTGTGTACATGCTAGCATAATGTATATATGTATGTGTTTGACTGTTTTTTTAGGGATATTCTTTTGTCATTGGGAGCAAGAGCAACCACCCTAATTTGTTGTTGTTTAGAGGGGATTTGCATATACAAAAGAACTCATGCAAACATATGTATGTTGGTATTATACATACATACATATGCATGTATGTATGTATGTATGTATGTATGTATGTATGTTTGTACATATGTAAATGCTACCTTTTTATATGCATTTACCTACCATTATAATCAAAATCAAAACATATTCATGATTAAATTTCTGATGTCGCTGTACGTACTTTGTCTTTGCACCTATTGCACGTTTATTTGTTGTTGGCTGCTTTTGTTATTGTTGTTGTTGTTGTTGTTGTTATTGTGATGCTGTTGCTTCCTTCTTGTTACTTTTCACTTCACTTTGGACTGATTTGGGCACTTAACATAATTTATTTTCATTTGAACAATTTCTTATTTCTTGCTTGCACTTGGCACACAAACACCGATTGTTGCTGCTGTTGCTGCTGTTGTTGTTGTTGTTATTGCTGTTGTTGCGTTGTTGTTGCTGTTGTCACAACTTTGTTTTGCTGTTGGGCTTAAAGCATTTCCTTCTTTTCTTTTTTTATTTTGGACTTTCTTTTTCTTTCTTCTGCTTTGCCTTTAATCTAAAAAAAACAACAACAATGAAACGAAAACACACACACACACATATACACACACCGTTGCCAACTTCGCTGCCGTTCAAACAGTAAAAGGCGATCCCGATGGAGCGATGAAGATGCTGCAAGCAAAATTATTCACGTTACTCGACAAACAGAAATTCAGAAAAAACGCAAGGCTCTTGATATATCGTACGAAATACCGTTATAGCGAACCGTCCGCAAACACATCCGCTCTCAATACAAGTTGAGTCGCAACTGAAATCTTTCGAACACGAAGAGAGACATGAACAACGCACCCCCACATCGGCGAGCTACATACACTACAATCTAGAAATTCATATAATCTATATAAATCATAAATCTGATGATATCCATTGAGTATCTATTTAATATAGGTCCAGGAAGATTGTTATTGTTATCAATTTTTTGAAACTTGAATTTAATTAATATTTAATCAATACTGATCTTTTTCTTCGATTGCAACAAATTTAAAAGATTAAAAATTGGCTATGCAAGGAAAATAATGATACATATTAGTAAATAAGTAATGTTTAAAACTTATTCCACGATCAGGACTTAGTAAATACAAATAAATAAGTATTTGATAAATTGAATACTATGTCTAATTTCTTGTGCAACAATGTATTCAGGATACATCCAATACTATGAATTTATATTTATGGTTTTATTTTAAAATTTATTCCTTATAGAATAGTTCATACATTCAAATTGTTTAAAAATATATTTCTTATTTAAAACGTTTTATTTACGTTTTATTCTATGAATTACATGTATTAAAAATATTTAAAAAAATCATATTACTTTTATATGTATTTATTAGATAGTTAAGTTATTCAAATTTTTTAGGGTATAATAAATCAGCTTTTGTACTTACTTGGTCTTTCATAAAATTAATCAAATTAGTTTGTGCGACTAATTATTAAATTTAAATAAAAAAAGTTCTTTGAAAGTGTATTTTCAGTTCTGCTTGATAATTTTCTTTTTATTTTAATGTTAACTGTTTGCTCTTCACTGTTACAATCTACTCTTTTGCACCGATTTTGGACTCTCTTTAATGCTGTTAAGCGTATTGTTCCTGTTAAGATTCATTTACATCTGCTAATTAACATTTAACCGGTTTTCGTTCTCTTTGCTGCCGCTCTCTCTTAAACTTATAGCTTTGTAATTACTTGTCATATTAGTAATAAATTTTAATGATTTTGAAAGAAATATTCAATTGATATGAAGCAACACCAGACTGTTAATTGAATAAATTGATCAAGGATTCATGGCAGTAGCTATAATGATGTATTTATAATTTTTGTAATTCTGATATAATATACATACATATAATATGACTATGGCTAAAATTATCTATTTTATAATTTTCAGATGGATGGACATTTATTATCAGGCACATCGAATTAGACTTTTACTATGTAACTCAACTCCCACTTGGAAATTTATAAATTTATAAATCGTTGCATACTTTTAGGGTCTAAGATTCACTATTTAATCCTCGATTTACATCACTCTCAGTATTTAATGCCCACCTTTTAACTGCACCCTGTATTTCCAGCTGTACGATAACAGTCTCATAACATTATTAGTACCAACATGTTGCAAGTTGCGGTTCGAAACGAACATGTCCCTTCACCATGCTCGTCTCAAAGGAAATTGCTGTTTAGCGCTTAAATTTAAATTATAAAAACTTTATATAATATTTATAAAGAATATTCTATTAACTAAACTCAAAAATTACACTAACTCAATCAAATTGTCTGCTTTATATTGTTTTTGGTGTAATTTAACAAAAGACTTTTGTTGTTTCCATATTCTATGCTATCATTTTATTTACTCCTAACGATATATTTTAGCTCGATGCGTTGTAACGGTACTTCTTGGATGCCAGTGCCATACTCATTTCCGGTTTCCGTTACTTTGTGTGCGTGTAAAATTTGAATTGCGTGGCAAAAGGACACTCTGCCCTCGCCTTAAACTGCGACTTCGTTTTATTTGATTTCTTCCTTTCTTTTTTGTTTTTTTTGTGCGCATATCTAAAGTTATTGGTAAAAAAAAAGAAAAAACATTAATATTTAAGGCGGATGTTTGCAATTTCCATGTCTCTGGGGGCGTGTACCGTTATGCCTAAATCAAATTGTCTCGTGCAACTCAAAACTCATTCTATTAACTGCCAATTGCCGGCAATGAGAAGAGCTTCCCTTAGAGCAGGCTAATCAACACATTGAGCACAGTGGAGAGATAAAGAGATAGAGAGAGAGAGAGTGTGGAAAGGGAGACTGTTAGAAATAGAGAGACAGCGAGACAGATAGAGAGGAAGCGAGAGGTCTTTTTGAAGGCCTAACTGGAAATGGGGGATTGATAAGAAAGTGGTCGTATTTTTGATAAGATAAGTTCTTGGTTACGCAGAATTGGAGCTTTTGCTTTGGAATATGATCGGTGGGCAATTAGTCACAGGTTGCCATTAAGCACAAACAGTCACAAAATGGATGAAGCGGACTTGTCATTTTTTGGCAATAAGAACAAGCATAAGAAAGATAAAGCAGATGCCACACAGATCGCCAAAACGCCCACATCGGAGGCCGATTTGAAGCGGATCATTATATCGCGTCCCACAACCGATGATACCTATGAGGATTGTCGTTATGCCGGCATTGCATTGATTCTCAATCACAAGGATGTCAAAGGACAGAAGCAGCGTGTGGGCACTGAACGAGATCGAGATGTTATGGAAAACACCTTAAAAGTCTATGGTTTTGATGTCAGAACTTACAATGATCTGACCTTCGAGGATATCAATAAAATACTCAAGGAGGGTAAGTAAAAACCTATATATAAGTATATAGCATATATAGTTTTAAACTTGTCATTCCAGTGGCTCGTGAGGATCATAGCCAAAATGATTGCTTTATACTGACTGTAATGTCGCATGGCTCTGAGGGCAAAGTCTATGCCAAAGATATGTCATATCCGGTGGAACGTTTATGGAATCCTTTTCTGGGTGATAATTGCAAATCCCTGGTCAATAAACCAAAGATTTTCTTCATCCAGGCCTGTCGTGGTGAGAACTTGGAAAAAGCTGTAGAATTTACAACATTTTCCGTAATGACCAGAGAGTTGGCTCCTGCAGCAGCGTCAGCACCATCTCAACCAGTCACCTATGCCATTCCAAGTACCGCGGATATGCTTGTCTACTATTCCACATTTGAAAGTAAGTCCGTGAAACTATACATACATAATATCTGCTAAACTAATGAATATATCATTCATTTTGTTGTTCGTTTTTTTGTTTTTAGAATTCTTCTCATTTCGAAATGTGGACGAAGGGTCATGGTTCATACAGAGCCTGTGCAGTGTGCTTGATTTAGCTGGTTCTTATGAGGCACGACAGCCGGAAGGGGCCGAACTATTGGACCTGCTTACGGCTGTAAATCGAAAGGTGGCCTATGAGTATCAATCGAATACTAAAAACGAGGCTCTCAATCAAATGAAAGAAATGCCCAATTTTATGTCGACATTGACAAAAAAATTTAAGTTGCGTGTAAAAACCAAAAAACCTCAACTAGGACCTAACAACAATTAATGAAATAAATGGACACCAACAAGAGGGAAAATGTAAAGCGAACAGAGTTGAGTCAGCCAACAGAAGTATATATATAACAACAATATAATAACAACAAATTTTGTATTAATAATAATGTTTGCTATTTGTTTATATGTATGAATGTATGTATGTATGTATGTATGTACGAGTATCTATCGATCGTTGTATACTTGTGTATACTTTGCACTACTTATCTGGAATTGGCTTAATGCCTTTGGGGCCCGATAACGAAATGTTCTATATAGATGGTAGTTAGATAGTTTTCTTTTTTTCCACACCACATATATAGATATATACAATATATATGCACATGCATATGTAGTATGATAAATTCCTATGGTGATTTTTAGTTGAAAAGGATATGTCAGGATTACCACACGTTTGTGGCCTCTGTTTAATCTTTCGTTTATGGCAGTTGCTTTCTTTGGCACCAGTTGGCTATAATTCCAAATGTGGTGTCCACTGCCATCCTATGATGACCATAAATGCTTTAATTAGATGGCTCATCTTGGTGGCAATTTCACCATACATCATAATACAGAGTTCGGACTTATATAATGCGACCAATGTGAAGCATTCATCGCTCTTCAATTATATTGCCTTGGGCACAATGATTGGTGATATTGGTATATCGTTGACTATCTTGGCCAATCATATGTGGCAACGTCAGGAATTGGCTAAATTACTGAATCGATTTGTTAATCTTCATGGTAACATCCGATTAAAATGGCCAGCCACTCTATTCCTATGGATGAAACTTCTTCTATCCCTGTACGAAGTTCTTTGTAATATTCCCTTTCTGAAGGATTCGGCGAATCGTTTGTCCTGGCCACAACTATTGGGCTATGGAATTGAACTTTATGTCCAGCATGTGAGCAGTGTCTATGCCAATGGAATATTTGCAGGATTACTTTTAATTCTAGCCAATTTGGATAAATTAAAAGAGGACGAAGGAGAACAGTCTCTCCTATTGAAAGAAGAAGAAACTTGGTTAAAATTGACCAGCAATTTTAATAAAACCTTTCAATTGGGCATATTTCTATTGGTAATTGGTAACTTTATCAATATATTGGCCAATATGTATGCCTATATGTCATATTTTGTGTCTCAACATGGTGTCCCTTTAACCATATCCAATTATTGTGCCATTGTGACAATTCAATTGTATGCCCTGGTAATGGTGGCCCATCTCTGCCAGGTGAGACATGAGAGATTACGTCGACGATATCTTCAATTGGCTTATACTCCTGATAATTTAACTTTGGAACAGGTAAGTGCATAAGCCCTAGATGATTAAAAGTATATGACCAACTGTACTATCTAACATTTTAGGCCATAAAACGCACCAATCCGTTATCAATGTTTCCCTTGGGTTATTTTAAATTCTCAATTTTGGGTCTTTTTACATTGGATAATGCATTTTGGTTATTTCTTGTGTCCTATGCAATGAATTTTATTGTCATTATCTTGCAGTTTACCTTGAAGAACAAGAAAAACTAACAAACAAACAAAGACATTGCATTACTAATGGAAATGATATATGATAATCAGATATACAAACATACATATATATATATATATATATATATGTATTTAGCTTTCTTTTGTTTAAGTTTTATGAGCACAATCTTTTTCAACTTCGGTGACAAATCGGCATATATATGTGTAATCTAATTTTATTTTTCAACAATATTCTTACTTAAAATTTATTAAATAAAGGTAATAAATTAACAATATTATAATGATGAAATATTGTTTATGCTGAGCAATAATATTTGTTTGTTATATTAAACATTTGTTTTCATTTCTTTTATTCAGCTAAAAGCTTCGCGTTGAGCTTGCCAAGCTCATTTAGTTTCTGGTTCTTGACTTGACTAACGACTCATTTTGAGCTTTGCATTTAAAATCAGCCGTTATAAATTGAAAAACAAATTCTTCGAATGAAAGAATTTAATTAAATATTTTGCTTAAATTTGTAAAAGTTTTGTTAAAACAATTTTCCCCATAAAACATATTTTTTAAGAATTTACAAAGCTATAATAAAATTGTTAAGAAATTATAATATAAAATGATAGAAAATAAATAGAGTAATTAAAAATAGCATATAAATATTTTCTTAAAATATTCTTCTCAGTTAGTTAGAATTTATAAAATAAAAGCGTAGCCAGAAGTTGATCTATTTTAGCCTCTTAAGCAACACTTAATGTATGAACTGACAATATCGGCAACTTAAAAGATAATCTTTTCTCTAGACAAATATTTTTGTCTATATATACATATAATCGATTGAGATTGGATTGTGTATATTTTCGGTATTCATTCAGTTATTTTAGTGTGTCGCAATCGTCTATTTTGATTTCGGTGAAACGTTTTTGTCATTTGGCCAGTTGCATAAACTGGAAACGAAAGTCGTTGGCAATAAAAAAAAAACAGACACACACACACACACATAAATACTAAAACTTAAACTAGTTCGATTAGATTTACAGCTAACAGCTAAAATATATATACTTAGGATATCGAAAATGTTTAACGGTGTCCTGTTTTGCTTAAGCTGATTACTAAAAAGATATTGCCTATAATTCGATATCATAACCAGATATTGTAACATATATATTGTATGTTAGTGGATCTTTGAAAGGGCGACTCATATATCAGAGTCCAACAGAGCATGGCCATGATTCGATTGGCCTATATGTAGGTATGATCGTTTGCTTTTGGTATGCATATAATCCGACTATTACAAATTGTTTAATGGATTAGCATATTGACTTCTTCCTGCTTTCACTTTGTAAAGAAGAAAAAAAAAACTGTGGATGCAACCCTCGCTTATTAGCATTAATTCTTCTTATGGATAACCACAAAAGGCAGAAGAAGCATTCGCACGCGCCAATTTTCCAAACCGCTGGGCCGATCGCACTACCGTCTACCTGGACTTGCGTAGGCTGCTGTGCCTTTTGGCCAGTATCGGTCTCCACTCGAGTGTTATGTAAGGCTATTAACCACAAATTCGAGCACTACACTGAGCAAAAATACAGGGAACAAAAACAGCTCATAAATCACCTATTTTTTATATTGTTTAATCAAAGACCCAAAGCAAGTTCATTTTGTTCATTTTGAAATAGTTTTATTTTAATGTTTAATTTAAATATTTATATTTAAAGTTGGTTATATATCAATAATTTGTTTTCTCCCCGTGTAGCTTTAGTTTAGCTTCTGCTTAAGCCCCCCTTTATCTGCGACTAGCTATTGTTGGCCAGATGTTGCCATGGTTAGGTGTAAGACAAGAACCGTTAAGACGCCCAGCGTTTGGGCTTATTGACGTATTGTTCAACCATCCATTTCCAGCTGCAATTTGTGTTTTGTATTTGTATGTTTTGTATTTAACTTGTTGGCCATGGCTATGGCATTTGCGCAGTGCCACTGACTGACTTTATCTTAACTTTACATTTCACTGGGCGCATCAACAAGTCATCATTTCACCTGCCTTTGGGCCATCTTTTGCCCTAAGTCAAGTCTCTCTGCTCCCCTCTCTTTCTCTCGCTTGCCAGCATGTTTGTGTTTATGTTAATAAGTTTAGTTGTTGTTTTTGTTTTTATTATTATTATTTTATGATTACAAAGCAACCAGTTGATGTTTGCTCTTGTTTTTGTTGCTGCTGCTGCTGCTGCTGCTGCTGGGCCTTCCTTCCTTCTTTCTATCTTTCTTTGCTGCATTTCATTTGATTGGCTTTTGTGTTTTTCAACACGCAATAAAAATAAAAAAAAAAAGAAGGCAGCATAAAGAAAGAGAAAAGACAAGTTAATACAAGACAAAAGCCGCAACGGTTTATTTGAGACAACTCAAGTTTTGCACTAAACATGGACCTAGACACACACACACATACTCATTAAGGATGTCTCTCTCTCTCTCTCTCTCTCTGTCTGACTCTCCCACTCTCTCAATGCAAGAAGATTTTTCCTTGCCACTTGTTGCAGTTGTTGTTGCTGCTGCTGTTGTTGTTGTTGTTGGTTATTATTATTATATTATTTTCCACAGTGAAAAACTAGTCTCATCACCTTGCTGCTTAGCTTACCACACACTCACCTAGTCGACTCTCAGAAACTGAATTCCACTTGCAGTCGCTTCAGTTGATCGTGAAGTGTTTACCTAGTCGGTTGTTGGTTGTTCGTTGCGTTTTCTTAGCCATGTTAGATGCGACGCATTCGCAGCAACAGACACATACAAATGTTATAGACATAGATATCAATGAGAAGGATAATTGAATGGATAATTAATATTCATAACATATTCATATCAATCATATGGCTGCATTAACTCTATTAATCGGTTCTTTAGCATATTTATTGGGCCAAAATGTGGCAGAAACGGGCCAAGTGCAAGGCAAGTGTTTATGCTCATCATTAATCTTCTTTTGACCAGAGAGTGCGTGTGTGTGTGTGTGTGTCTAGTGTAATTTAAACCTGGCCAACAAGCGCTACTATGGCCATAATTGTCAAGTGCAGTTTGTCGCCTAAGTCTTTAGTTGCGTTCCAAGTAAACAAGTTTATCTTGTTGTTGTTGTTCTTGTTGCTGTTGTTGCTGTTGTATTGATGATCCGTTAAATAACCCAAATTTTAAAAATGAAATGCTGTTGCAACAACTCTTTCACATATCCCTCCCCCCTCCGTAAATCTGCATCAATCAATGCCAAAGAAGTCAATTGGCAATATTGAAAAAAAAAGAAGAAAAAGGAAATACGATCTCAAGGTGGCAACATGTAAATTTTCTACGCCCAACTGACCCAAATATTCTCCTTAGTGTGGCCCATTTATTTATGGTTAACCTGCTCCTTGACACACACTCTCTCACACACACACACACACTGTGAACGATGTGAACTCCATGGTGAACTCGCAAGTCACCCAACTTTATGTGGCAATGTTCTAATTAAAATTTTAATTTGTTTGTGTTACTTGGAATGACCGCATAAACTTAATATATATATTCTTGGACAACTTGTATGAAATCTGTCTATAAAATAATGTCCAACAAGCCGACAAGTGTTAAGTGCTTAACACAAATGTGTGTGTGTGTGTGTGTGTGTGTGAATAATAATAATTTGTAGTTATTTTGTTCTTATGAGAATGAGAATATGTTTGTGGGAAATGAGAATTGACCGTTAGCATAAGAATCAAATTGTTGAAAGTGATAAATGAGTAAGAAGAAGAAAAAATTATCATAAGTATAACAAGTGTGGAAAATAACGTGGAAAATAACTTTGAATGTTAAACATGATTGATAGAAGATCAATATTGTGTGCTTTTTCTCTTTTTGTTTATGACAAAATTTCCGTTTTTATTTGTGTTGTTTAAATTGTTTTAAAAATTTTTGATTTTTATTGATGTGATGCTAACGGTTTACCATGAATATTTATTTAAACCGAAAGTTAAAGAAAGAAAGTGGCATTGATAGATATAAAAATATATATTAAGTAACCAGTTCTAATAATGTGTTAAGAAATTCTGAACAAAGAAATTTGTGTCTAAAGCAAAAACTATAAAAGAAGAGATTCGATTTCCAAATTTCTACTAAAGACAATTAAAAATTTGAAAAAAAAGATCAATGTAAGCTGACTCTAAATAAATTTAAACCCAAACAACGCAATAATATGGAATTATTTAGGAGCCTGGCTTAAACGCGTTTAATGGATATTAAATACTTTTTATTATAAATTCGTTAAGCATCTAGATGTTAACTGAATCTGTATGTATAATGATAGAATTTTCTGAATTCAGATTTTTGACAGCAAAGCTAATATATAAAGAAATATTTTAAAGTCTTGTAAATCTTAATGAATTATTATACCCTTGCAGAGGGTATATTAATTTTGGTCAGAAGTTTGCAACGCACAGAAGGAAGCATCTCCGACTATATAAAGTATATATATTCTTGATCAGCATGAATAGCCGAGTCGATATGACCATGTCCGGCTGTCCGTCTGTCCGTCTGTCTGGATCAACAGCTTCTCCTCCGAGACCATAAGAGCTACAGAGCTGAGATTTTCAGCATAGGCTCCTTTTGCTGCAGGCATTGTATATCTCGGAATCATCCCGATCGGACGACTATATCATATAGCTCCCATAGGAACGATCGGTCAGGAATAAGCTTTATCCTCAATAACTCTGTTGTTTTTCAACCGAATGCCACGAAATTTGATATTTATGAGTTTAATATGCTTTTTGATACTTCAACCAAGTCTGAACAGAATCGGTTGGCTATATCATATAGCTGCTATAGGAACAATCGGTACAAAAAAAAATTTTGTATGAAAAATTTTTTTCCTCAAGCTCAAAATATTGAATTTGTAAATTTGGTATGTTTAATTTACAATAATGCTTCTGGTGAATTATATAGAGAAAATCTGCAAGGGTATACGAACTTCGGCACGGCCGAAGTTAGTCCATCTTTCTAGTTTCTTATGTATATTTCAAACGAAAGTTAACTATATATTATACTAATGCATATATACATACATACATATGTAGTTCATCATTTAAAAATTAATCTGTAATAATTTCTGAATACTGCAGACTTCGAAATCTTTTTACCAAATTAATCCAATATTAACCAAAGAGTATTCTGTAATAATATCTGAATATTCCAGGCTTAGAAATGTTTTTACCAAAATTTATTAATAATTGTTAACACAATTTTCTTCGCTATACTTTAAGGGCAAAAGTCTGTGTGTTTTTTCAACTTTTGATTTGAAAAGATTTAAAAAAGACGAAGAATAGTAAAAGTTGTCAAACATTTTAGACCTACTTCATGATTTCTTAATAGAAAACAATTCAATCTCTTTTTCAATGTTTAACTATAAGACAGTTATATATTTTGGTAATTACTATATAATTATACATATATAACTAGCATTTCCAATATATGAAAACTAGGAGAAACTTTATTGAAGCAAAGTATTTTATAATCTATAAATTCCTAATAAAATGTTTAAATTTGTTTTTGTGAATTTGATAAGCAAATAAACAGCTAAAAATTTAACAAAATGATAAGTTTGCTGTACCCAAAAAACATTCTTAAAAAATTCTTGAGATTCTAATAAATATTTTTATTAAAATATCTTCTACCAATTGGCTAAACTAATTCGATTATTAATTAAAATAATCTGCCATTCGTAGCATTTTTAAGCCCAAATCAAAGCTTGCGTTCTAAGCCCTTAAGAAAGAAAGAATCCTTATAATTCAGTTCAGTTCAGATTGGTATAGGTGTATATATTATTGTTGATTCCGATTTCCATATTCATGGACTTGGACACGGTTTGCAACGCAAACAATTCACACCAAAGTGAACTAGAAACTGCAAGTAAATAATAGAAACTGCATCTGCAAAACTTAAATTGCACCGCAACAACAACAACAACAACAACAGTAATACACGAACCAAAAACAACAAAAAAAGTACAAATAAGTAATAGAAATAAAACAATAAACAAGCAAAGCCTACGAAAATTGTTGTAAGAAAAGCAAAAAAAAAAAAACAAAAAGAAGAAGATGATGACAAGATTTCACTGGGGCAACATCAAGAGCAACAATGATATTTTCACGCTGTAAAAGATGTTCCGAAAAAATGTCAGTAAGTCAGTCAGTCAGTCAGACAGTCAGTCCATCAGGCAGTCAGTCAGTTAGTTAGATATCTCAACTCTTGTCTTGTCACTGTACGACAAGCAGAAATAAGAAAAAAAATATAAAAAATTTGTTAATTATGTCATGAGGGTGAGAATTGGCGCTGTAGGGAAACAAAAACCCAAAGACAAGAAAATAATTCGCAAGTTGATTGCAGGTCTCCTCCTACGACAACAGCAACAACTGCAACAGAAACAACTGCAACAGCAACAACTGCAACTGGGCGACAGTTGAATGCATGTGGAAAAGTGTTGCAACTTGAGCATGGGCCACGCGACAAACGTAGAAAGTTTCCATTTCGGCGCCAGTTCTCCTCCTCAAAGATTCGCATTGCACCGGTACCCCCGTACCCTTTCTACCTCCATCTCCTCCATTGGCGACCATGTTCAATTGTGGTTGCGTTTTCCACATTTTCGGTTCTCAGTGCACAAAAAAAAAAAAAAAAAAAAAAAAAATTTGCATGCCAAAGACAGTAAAACAATTTGTCAAAGTTATTTTTACTTTTTCTCTCTTAGTTTTGGGCGATCTCTGATCATTTTTATTTTGTTTTGGCCTAGTTTAGGAACCTCCGATAATCTTGGTGGATGCTCATTTCATACGGTGGATGGTGTGACAGCCGAAAGCGAAGGTGTTCGCTTTATACGACTGAGAGAAGATGCTCAGGTGGGTAAGGAGATACTCCGATTGCAAGCCTATCCACGTTCCAGTGTTGCCCTCAAGGGCGCCGATGCCAGCGGTGATCATAAATACTTTAATTTAACGGAATATAATGCAACCACATTGGTGGTTAGTCTGGCAAGATCATTGGAACGTTTAGTGGATCGAGATGTACCTAGAAATTTATTAAAATTTCGCATACTCTGTGCGGGGAGGCAGGAGAAATTGGAGGAGGGGAGTTACCTTTCGATTACTGTTTATATTGAGGATGTGAATGATAATGCACCAGAATTTCTAAACACTCCCTATGTGGTCGATGTGGATGAGAATACCTCAGTGGAGAGCATTGTATTCGAAGGTGTCCAAGCCTTTGATCGCGATAAACCAAATACTCCAAATTCTGAGATACATTTTAGCATGACCACGGTACCGGAACAAATATCAGCCGATGGTAGTCCATATTTTGCCTTGAAGAGTCCGCATCGTCCTCTGCTAATCCTAAAGCGTGAGCTTGACTTTGACAATGGCATTCGTCAGTTTAATTTACCCATTTTTGCCTGGGATCGAGGCACTCCAGCCAATCAGGCGAATACTACAATAACCATAAATGTGAGAGATGTTGATGATTTGCCACCAAAGTTTACAGAAGGTGTCTATCGGACAAAGATTAATGAATTCTATCCAATGACTGGTGTCCCAGTGCGTATACCCCTGTACTTTGCCCCACCCATAATGGCCTTTGATCAGGATTCATTAAATGCAACTTTAATTTATGAAATCATCTCTGGCAATGAGCGACAATTGTTCCGGGTTAATCCTCACAATGGAGTCATGTATTTGCAAAAGGAAATCGATTTGGAGGAAGAGAGTTTACCTGGCAATAGTTTTGTCATACAATTGGAGGCCCGTCAGAAGGATAATCCTCTAAAGAAAGCTCTTGCACGGTTGGTATTATTAATCAAAAAGATATATACATATATACTTATAGATCATTCATAAAATATTTTTGAATTTTTTATTTTTCCAGCATTGAAATAGAAGTTCTTGATCTAAATGATAATGTCCCGGAATTCGAGGCGGATTTCTATAACATTTCCATAGTGGAAAATTTACCGACAGGTTTTAGTGTACTTCAAGTTAATGCTATTGATCGTGATCAGGGTGAGAATTCAGAATTTCTATATAATCTGGTGGAAACGAAAGATGCAGCTGGTGCATTTCGTATTGATTCACGTTCTGGCTGGATTACGGTACGGGATGATCGTCTATTGGATCGAGAGAAACGCAAATCTATACAATTGAATGTGGAAGCCTTGGAGCGTAATCCCTCATATTTGGATGATAAGCATCTGAAGAAACCTGGACCCAGTCGTGTTCGAGTGGATATAACTTTACTGGATACCAACGATAATACTCCAAAATTTGATCATGGAAATCTTTATGAGTTTAAAGTGCCAATTACTGCATCGATTGGTTATAAGATTGGTCAAGTGGTAGCCCATGATCCAGATGAGGGACCAAATGGACATTTACTTTATGAATTGCAACGTCCCAAGGGAAGTGGTTATATTCCCTTTCGATTGGATAGTAAAAATGGCACCATCTATGTGGGTGGACCATTGAGACGTGGTCGGATCGCTGTATTTGTTGAGGCCAGTGATCAACCAACAAATCCCTCCGAACGTCGCTTCTCCTTGGCTGTGATTACAATTGAGGTATATGCCACCATAGATGATCAGGCCATTGATTTTGTGGGTGCTCCATATGAATTCTGGGTGGGTGCTCACACCTCGTTAGGGACATCCGTTGGTCAGGTGCGAACCACTCTAATCTATGATGGTGAAGATGAGATAATGTACGATTTATTACATACCTATTCCGAGGGTGTACCCTTTGCCATAGAAGAGAGATCGGGCATCATAACTGTGATCAGAGAATTATCTGAATTTAAAAGGAAAATCTATAATTTTGAAGCAGTTGCAAATTATGTAAGTGGCATTAGATGAATTTTAAATGGATCTCTTATATATATTTAGATGATATTATTATCTTAATTTTCTTAGCTTTTTGCCAACTCATCCAAACCGTTAATCATATCGCGTAGTTCACCACCACTCACCACAGCAGCAACAACGGAACTTAGTGATGAAGGTGTCCTCATTACGAATCTCACCATACACATTGTGGCAAAACCAGAGCAAAAAGTGCCCATTCGTCCAGTTATAGAGTAAGTTTGAAATTGTGTTAATATATATGTATATAGAAAGATATCGGTACTACTATGCACTTCTATATAATTTCTCATTCCTTTTCAGAGAGATCAATATGAATATAATCAATTTCCATGTGGAGGAGAATCTAGTGGGTGGGATCATTGGACAACTTCTATATAAAAATGGTCTCAATGTGGTTAACAATGAGTTGGGCACATATCGAGAGATGCCATCGAGTAATCTAACCATGGGCAGTCGTTTCCGTAGTCGTAATCGGAGTCGTAGCTATAAAACAAAACGAAGATTGGCTCGTCGTTTGGCTGGAGATACGAATCTGAAGTTGCGCTACATTATAGCCAATCAACAGGAGGTGGTTAATAAAATATCCATAACAGAGGATGGAACACTACTAACACTCATTGGACTGGATCGGGAGCAGCAAGCGAGTTATGAATTAACAGTTATTGTCGAGTACAGCACGGGATTGGTGAGTGGAGCGGGCATCTATCAGGTCAATATAAAGGTTGATGATGTCAATGATAATGCACCCAAATTTAATGCCCTCACCTATGTGGGTCTGATCAATGAGAATTGTGCCCCGGGTACGGAATTATCCATGAATCAAGCAATACTAATAAATGATGCAGATGAGGGAATAAATGCCGAGTTCCGTGTCCAATTGCAGGGAGATTACAGTGAGGAATTCACCATTGAGTATATTAATATTAGCACCAGTGTCAATGGTAGCCAACACAAGATTCCCTCGGGTACGGGTGCCTTTAATATATTCAATTTAACCGATCAATGGAATGATGAATTCAAGTATCAGGAACTCCATACATCCTTTATGCAATCCAATTTTAAACTGAGCAGTGGTCCCTACTTCCGTATCAGCTATACGGGCAAGAGGGGACTGGATAGGGAGAAGCAACAATTGTATAATCTTAAGATTATAGCTGCCGATACTGGAGGACTGTCGGGTTATGCCCATTTAACAATATTGGTGGCTGATGTCAATGATAATGCCCCAATCTTTGAAAGAATTTCAGTTTTTAAGGACTCCCGACTGGAGATACGTGAATATACAACTGATATGGAGATATACTTTGTGGAAAGCTCAAATGGCATGATGGCACCATCGGCTACCGCCACAATGATGCTAGCACCACCTCCCTATCATATACCCGGATCGCCGCGTCTTCATATGGATCGAGACAGGGGAGTTGTTGGACGTGCCAAGTCACGACGTCGTTTTGCCCGCTCCCTGATCCCAAAATGTCCCTTATTTGCTGTCTATGAGGACACTCCGGTGGGGGCAAAACTCTTGCAATTAAGTGCCAGTGATGAGGATTTTGGTAAAAATTCCCTACTCCACTATGAGCTCTCAGCTGAGCAGGTTAAACGTACTCCTGGAATGATGAAATTGCAGGGTATACGATTCTTTACCATGGATAAACTGAGTGGAGAATTATCGGTTAATTATCCATTGGCTGCCAATATTGAGATATTGCTTAATCTAAGTGTCACCGATATAGATGGATTAAAGGATTCCACTTGCCTGCGCTTCACCGTGATGGATGTCAATAATCATGCTCCAACATTTAAGAAATCCTGGTATAGTTTCGATACACCTGAAGGGGATTATAAGGATAGTGTATTGGGTCAACTGATGGCCATTGACATGGACTATGGCGAGAATGCCAATGTAACCTATACTCTAAGTGACCTTGAATTGCCTTTCACCATAAAACCAGCTTCGGGAGTCCTAAAGATCAATGGCCAATTGGATCGTGAACTGAAGGCCAAATATAATTTCCAGGTGATGGCAACCGATAATGCTCCGCCATTGCAACGCATGTCCAGCAGTGTTAATGTGGAGGTTAATATATTGGACATAAACGACAATCGTCCTGAATTCATTGGCTACGATGAGCAGACAAAAGCCATCAAATATATACCCCAAATATCGGATCGTACTCAAATGTTGCCGGTGTACAAGGCCTATTTGGATCGAAGTACTCAACCGGGAACTTTTGTGAAGCAATTGACTGCCATTGATAAGGATAATGTGGGTAATGGCAATGGGCTGGTACTCTACTCCATTCGTCATCAGGAGATGCAGGCTCCCTTGTTCCAGATAGACTCCCGTGATGGTACCATTACCACAGTCTCTCATATCAGTGGCTATAATGATTATGAGCATTTAAATGTATCAGTTATTGCCTCGGATTTGGGTAGTCCGGCTCTATCAGCTACTGCTGTGGTTATAGTCAATTTACAGGGTCAGACTGTAACCACATCTACGACAACTCCAAAGCCGGAAGTACCCATAAATGTGACCATTTTCCAGCATTCATACTTTGAAGTTCAATTGACCGAGAATAATGAGGCGCCAACTGAAGTGATGCGTTTAAATCTATCGGCAGGATTGAATCCTGACAATTATCGCTGGTCATTGTGGCTGGAAGAGGGCCTGGATGAGACAGATGCCCATCCACCATTCGAATATGATGCCAAGAATATGTTACTCTATGCCCTAAAGCCATTCGACAGGGAACGAATCTCTCGCTATCAGTTGAGGATACGAGCGGATCGTTTGAGCCGAGAGGCACGAAATTATGCCAAAGTATCTTACCCGGTGGTAGATGAACGGATCGAAGGTCTATCACTCAATGAGTGCCGCATCCTTGTCCATATTACGGATGAGAATGATAATGCACCCAAATTTCGTGGCAATGGACAACCGATTGTTGCCGTATTGCCACGAAGTGCCAGCTTTGGTTATCCAGTGACTCGAGTAATTGCCACCGATGCGGATGAGGGTCTCAATGCAGAGATACGCTATCGTCTATTAAATGAACCAACTCGTTTATTTGGCATTGATGAAACGAACGGAAATATACGTCTACTCGGAGATCTTCCATTGGATGAACGTATCTATGGTTTCGATGTTAAGGCCACCGATCGTCTGGGTGCAGATGATGGTCGCAGTGGTATAGTCAATGTATTTGTCTATATCATAGATGAGTCCAAACAGGTGCTATTGGTGGTAGCTGGTAAACCAGTTGAGGTCGAAAGTCGAATTGAGGGTCTAATGGAGGCACTAAGCGATGCCATTGGCAAGGATGTACGTGTTAGATTACTTGAACCACATGCAGGAGGATTGGAAGCATCGTAAGTGTCTTAAAGATTGTCCCAATTGTCCATGCTGATCATTTTTTTTCTCTTCATTACCAGCACCAATGCCTATATCTATGCCGTTGATCCGCATACGAATGCCATTGTGGAAATGGAACAATTGCAGGAGTAAGCATAATCCATCCTCCTCTTACCCGCATAACCCAGAACTGTCAACTTCTCTCTCTCTCTCTCGTTCTCTCTCTCTCCTTTTAGATCTCTGGCTGGCCTACAATTGGATGCATTGCAATTGCAACAACAACGTTTGGATAGCACAAAGGCCATGCCCCGCATCATTGAATTGGCCGAATTTGGCCAAGTACCGAGACCCACACATGCAACTGTTACCAGTTTTATGGGTGGACTGGAATTTGTGACTCTTGTTCTATTGGCATTGATCAGTTTGGGTGCACTCATTGCCGCCTGTTGCTATCTCTGTCTGCGCCAAAAACGGTAAATCAAAAACAAACAAAAGTAACAATTAAAAAAAAGACTGCTAAAAGCGTTTGAGCCAATTTCGGGGGCTTTCTTAACTTTTAAGATTTGAACATATTTAATATATACATATATATATATGTATATTATCTGTTAGCCATAGTTAAATGCCTTAAGACAGCATAATAAATTTTAAGTCAAATTAATTAAAAATGTATGCCTTTTGGTTGATGTTGTTCTTGTTGCTGCTGTTACTGTTGTTGTTGTTGTTGTTGATGTTGATAGTGTTGCTGTCGTTGCATTTTGTTGCCGACTGAATGAAAACCGGCTACAATTAGGTCTACACCTGTCCGATTAAATTCTAACTGTAAAAAAAGCAACAAGAACAACAAGAACAACCACAGGCAAAAAGGAGGCAATATCTCTCTCTCTCTGTCTCTCTCTCTCCTCCTAAGAAGAAAGATGCAATGACAACTTCAACTCAAATGTGAAATGCCAATTAAATGTCATCTTGCACATTTCAGAATACTTTGGTCACAACGCAATTTCGCAGCATCGGAAGCCGGTCTTACCTATACCATAGCTGGCATTAGTGGATCAAATCGTGGCAAACAGAGATGCCAGCAACGCCAACAAAGGCATAACCAACGTTGTAGCAAGGGCAGTTCTGTTAGCCAACGTCCGACAAGTGCATTTATGCCCGAATCCGTTTGCTCCTCTGCTCAAACACAATCAACAGCAACGGCAACAGAAAAATTGGAACAACAATTGCATCATCATCATCAGCAACAAGCTCTAGCCACACAGCAGCAACATAATCAGTACCTGAACGAGTAAGTGACAGCCCCCCCCTGGGGCAACAATAAACGGGTTTTCCATCCATGATTTTCCATCATCATGTATGTATCTCCATTCTAGGCAACACCGCCAACGCGAATATATTGATGTTCCACTACCCAAGTCCATTGCCAAGGCAGCAGCTGCTGCTGCTGCAGCGGCAGCAACATCAGCATCATCTGATGGTGTTGCTGGAGGAATTGGAATAGGAGGCAGTGCAACGAGCACACCATTTGTGCTTAAATACAATTCCTGTCAGCCCGTTAATAATCTGTAAGTGAATTTTTGTAGGCTAACAAAATTTAACAATTGCTACAGTGTTCTCTCGATATGGCAGCAATAACTACGAAACCTCGCTATTCTCCCTCCACTCGACGGGTCAGGATTCGGGCGTGGAATTCTTAAGCAGTCGTGAACTATATGAGACATCACCGGATTCCTTTCAGCACAGCAGCAGTGTGAAACGGAATCCGGAAGTTCTATGTCCACGTCATGCTAAAGCGCATTTGGAATTGCGTCACCAGCAGCAACCCAATACTACGGATAGTAGCGATACCTATGAGGATTCTCTTAAAACGGATGAACCATTGGTTGCCCACAATTGTCGCAGTGGCAACTGTCAGAATCATCATCATCATCATAATCAGCCGCACTATCAGAACACAAGATTCGAGAAACGTTCCTGTGTCCGACATTCATTTTCTGGGGTCAAGGATGATCTGATGCAACATTCGCCACAGATATCGTTGCGTCCACGTGGTCATGTCCTGCGCAACTCCATGAACGATCTGGAGCAACGTTTACATAATCTAGAGCAATCCTTTCGACGACCGCTCGAATTTAGTAAATCAAATTCATTGTTTTAGTTAATAACTAGTGCAAGTTTAGTTTATAAGTGAAAAACAATCAAGTGCAATAATATATACATATGTATATCGAGAGAAAAGAAGATCCTTTCCTAAGAAATCAATTATCGAAATATTTACGAAACTCCAAGCAACCGGACCAGTTAATTTCCCATCCAGGTGTTACCTTTTTGGCCAAATCATACCATCTACTGATATTGGAATATTTCTTAAAATTAAATCCAGCCACATCGAAGGTGGAAACACTGGCCAAAAGGGCTATATCGGCCAAACTAAGATCTTCACCTGCCGCATAGTTTTTGCCTTCCAAAATTGTGTTCAGATGGCCAAAAGCGATTTCAATTTTCTTATATAGCTCCGGATCGGCTGGTTTCTTTTGAAATATCTGTGGATAATAATAGTCGGCGAAACTCTTATACAGGGTGCCCATATCAAAGTATAATAGTTGATTAATAATTGCTTGTTTCCTTATATCCCTTGGATAGAGTAGATCATCTTTGGCATAATTCTCCACCAGATATAACATAATGGCACGTGATTCCCACAAGGCAAAACCATGATCATTCAATGTCGGTATCGTATGCTGTGGATTAATCTTTAAATATTCCGGTTTGAATTGATCTCCAGCTCGTGTATTGATAAAGATTTCCCTATCAAATTTCAATCCAATGGCTTTGGCTGTCATTATTACAGCACGACAGGGAGCAGATCCGGGTCGATAATAAAAATCCATGGCTCTAAAGGGAAATGAAAATGATGACAATTTATCACATAGAATCAAACAATATGGAGTTAATCAAGTTTTTAGCTTACCTTTGTTTGCAGATTTATTTTTAGTTTTTTTGTTAGAATGTTTCTAATGGCCAAGAGCAACTTCCACTTTCCAACCTGTGTATACATGGCTTAAATAAACATTTTATATAGAGAAAAACTGACAATGTGTAGATAAATCAATTAAGTTCAAGTGTTAATTGTTTTTGTATATATGTACATATATTCCATACATTGATACCAGAAGGTACACGTCGCACCTCGCAATTTCATCAGCTGTTGAAGTGTTTTCTAGAATTATCAGTCTTAATTCGTAGCTATCAAACAAATCATAGTTATCACAGTATATAAGTATATACATATATACTTACAAGTTAAGAGACATCTTATCGGCGACTCCCACGAACACTGAGAATTTCTCACCTTATATATATATTTCATAAGAACTTTTTTAATTGCTCTAGTCTTATCGCACTCACGTTTGCTAGATAAGTTAAGATTAGGCGACAACTACTTAAATAAGTCAACGACTTTTTCTATTAGATTCATAATATAAATTCATCTTTATTGGTAATTATAGTTTTTATTATATATATGTATCCTATTTGCCTACAATGTCACCCAAATAGAGTTTCCTGTAATATAAGCAACCTTCCCAGTTCTCTTCCCAGCCAGGAACAATCTTCTTAACATTCTCATACCAATTGACCACATTAGAATATTTACTAAAATCATAATCAGTCACCTCAAATGTGGAAACGGTGGCCAATAAAGCAAAGTCAGCCAAGGTTAATTTATCACCAACTGCAAATTTCTGACCCTCGAGTAGAATATTAAATTGATTAAAGGCAGCATCGATTCTCTTGTAGTGATCGGGATCAGCAGGTTTTTTGACATCCTCAAACAATTGTGGATAATAATAGTAGACATAACTCTGATACAATGTACCCAAATCGAAGAACAGGCGATGATTTATCAAAGCCTTCTTCTGAGGATCCTTGGGATATAGTGTATCGTCCTTGGCATATTTCTCTGCTATATAGATGAGTATGGCTCGTGATTCCCATAAAGCAAAGTCTCCATCCACAAGAGTTGGTATTGTGTGTTGTGGATTAATCTTGACAAAATCTGGTTTTAAATGATCACCAGCATCCAGATCGGTTTTTATCTGATTCAATTCCAAGCCCAAATATTTGGCCACCATTAAAATGGAACGGCAGGGTGCCGAATAGGTCATATAGTAGAAGTCTGGCATTTTTCCTAAAATTGTGAAATTATTTTTAAATCAACTTGAAATTAATGTCAAAGTTAGTTTGTTAGTTTTATTTCTTTAGTTTTGCACTTGTTTCTGTTCCTAAATTACTTTTAGTAATTTTCCACAACATTTCCACTTACTTTTTATTCTAATTTGCCCTTTTTTTTTTTTTTTATGGAACCGGTCCAACTGTACCAAATCAAAAGCCAAAACTGACAAATAAAACTGCAAACTTGGCGCTTTTATAGCCCCCAAATTGAAGAGGAATAGAAAAGCTTTTCATGACATACTCTTTTCGGCATAACAATTGTAAAAGAGAGAACACACAATAAGAGAAACGTTTTATCCCACATCAACAGAGGGAGAGAGAGAGAGAGAGAAACGAATAGTTTTATATTTTTGCATTCAATAAAAATGAATTATTTTTTACTTTATTTCTAGTAAAAAGTTTTGCCTAATGCAAAATTAGCACACACATACAACTTTTGTGAACATGAATAAATTATTATAAATGAATACTTGGTATGTAGCACATAAATACAAATATCTTAATCAAAGTATTTCTTAAACTCCAGGCAACCGGCCCAGTTTTCTTCCCATCCGGGGGTAACCTTCTTGGCATTTTGGTACCATTTATCGACATTTGGATACTTGCTAATATCGAACTTGGCTACCTCAAAGGTGGATACAGATGCCACCAGGGCAATATCGGCCACGGTTAGAGAATCACCGGCAGCATACTCTTGTCCTTCCAGGAATGTGTTGAGGAAATCGAAGGCAGCTTCGATTTTCTTGAATGCCTCGGGATCAGCGGGAGCCTTGGCGAACACCTGTGGGTAGTAGTAGTTGGCAAAGCTCTGGTACAGAGTACCCATATCGAAGTACAGACGCTGGTTGATCACGGCGCGTTTCTTGGGGCACTTGGGGTACAGAGAATCGGTCTTGCCGTATTTCTCCACCAAATAGACCAGAATGGCGCGCGACTCCCACAGTGCGAAACCATTGTCCACGAGTGTGGGAATAGTATGTTGTGGATTGATCTTTAAGAATTCTGGCTTCAGATGTTCACCAGCTTGCAAATTAAGCAACTTCTTGTTCAGATCAACGCCAACGGCCTTGGCGGTCATAATGACGGAACGGCAGGGTGAGGAGCCGGGCAAATAGTATAAATCAGCCATTTTTTTTTCTATATAGAAAAAATAAAACAAAAATGTTGAAACTCATGTAGAAATTGTAATTAGACGCGCTATATAATTTTAATTCCAGCAACTTTAATTGGCCCATCATTAAAAAAAAAAATTCACTTGGCAATGTCCATTGTATTCTACCATAGCTCATGATGTCATGCCATATAGACAAGTGTTCGTTACGCCATTTGTTCTTTCTTTTTTTGGTGCCTTTTGTATGTATATTATTATATTTCTTTCAAGCCTTTTCTTTGCACATTGTTCTATTCATTTCTTTATTTGGCCTCAACAAGTTTTCAAACCACTAAACACAATCACAATTAAATATGCATGTACAGTAGAGACTTACATTTTAGTTATTTAGATTAGAATCCGCGATGCACACTGTACCAAGTTACAAGTTAAACTAATGGATCACTGAAGGGGGACAGCTTTTATAGCTGCAGAGGTCGCTCTGTTGATGACGATGCCGGCTACCACACACAAACATACTTATGTATGTATGTACATACAAACGTACATTTCTTTGGTCGGTTAAAGAGAAGCGAAGGCAGGGGAATTTCCGTGGCAACCATAATAAGAGAGACAATCGCAAGTTGTTTTCGTGTGTTTGGGGCGTATATACATACATACATACATACACACATGCCTGCTAAACATTTATTTCTATTTAAGTGTATGTGTGTGTATATGTATGACGTTAGTAAATTGCACGAAATATTATTAAGAGCATGCCGGCAGCAGGTTTTGAAATATGTTCATATATATCAATGTATGTACATTATGTAACTATGTTTGTATACATATATTCCCTTCACTCGCATATTTTTCACTTGTGGTGCCACAGAAAGCGGCAACTTTCTAATAATATTGTTGCACTATAAAGAAAATATAATAAATCTGTATATACAATATGTAGTACGTATGTATGTATGTATTTTATTGAAAAACCTACTTTTACTTAAACTTTTTTTGCCGACTGTATGTACATATATTTGCTTGTAGGCTATATAGATAATATTGCACTGATCAAGAGCTTAGTTTTTGTAGAGATTTGCCAACTGCCGTTAAAACCGGACAATAAACTCTCTCGCAGGCAATGCTATTTTTTGTTATTGTTGTTGCTGGGTTTTTTTTATCTACTCTACTAATTTATTCGCATATTTTTCTCGCATGTTTGGCTGTGTTTTGTATGTTTGTTCTATGAGTGTTTGAATGTACATATGTACATACATACATACATATGTATGTATGTATGTATGTATATACATATGTATGTGCTTGTATGGTCACTTATTTATTAGGGTGACCCTTTTCAAAAGTACATTTTTTAAATAAAGCAAAAATCCCATATATGTACATATGTATATATGTACATATATAGGTTCATATCTACTTACAATGTATGTACATACATACATATGAATGCTTTATTAACAATTTCTATTTTAGCTATTAACTATTCTATTTCCTTAAACAATTAATACATCTTTATATTTTTATTATACTTAACTAGCTCCCATGACTAAGGTACGCCCTAATGTGCAAACAAACTCACAATTTATTTATATACATATGTATCTACATGTGTATATATGTATGTACATACATATACAAACATATATTACATATATAGTATAAACATCTGTGTGGATTGCAGCTGCCATAAGCAAAGTTGAAATGAAAACGCAAGTCATCTAGAAAATTGAAATTGTGCTTAAAAATAAACACGTACATATGTACATATGTACTTGTTTATCACCCATGATAATGTAAGATCAAATACATATCAAGATAACGAGTAGATAATAAAAAAGTTATACCGGCCGGCAAACACTTATATCAGCAAAAGTAAAACATCCCACTAAAAAAATACTTTTAGAAATTGAAAGTTGGATAGTAATATGGGAATATTAAAATCTTTAACATTTCTTCTAGAATCTTGTTACACTTGAGGCATATCTTTAATATATATGTACATGTATTTCTGTGGATATTGTTATGTGTCACCCACCAAAGGAGTAACCCAGCGTATTAATCAGCAAGTACATTACAAATATAAATTTGGACTAACCGACTATGAACAAAATATGTATGTATGTATATGTATATATAATATATCAAAAATAACACTTTGTGTCAATGTTATTATTTATTGTGTTAATGGATATATGTACATATGTATGTATTAATATAAATAGATTTCGTCTAAATTGTTCACAAAACATGCAATATGCAAATTAGTGTATCTATGTATGTATGTACCTATACAATTAAATTTAATTATAATTATCTTGATTACCTTTTCCAATTTAAGTAAAATCCAATAAAACATTGTTACCCACATACATACAAAAATATTGACTGACCAATTTGGCGACCTTGTAAGCCACATACCAATAATACCATGCATGCAGGTATGTACATATGTATGTATGTATGTATGTATGTATGTACATATATGAATATGTAATAAAGCCTGTTTTGCAGTTAAAGTACATACATACATATGTATATATGTATCTACTTACTTTAATGTGAATTTCCTATGAATACTTCTAGCTTTTATCAATTTCGCCATGGGTCAAGAATACTGTCATGATGATTTGTAAATTCAATCCCCATAGAATATAATATGATTATAATGTGAAAAACTTAAAAAACAATCGTCAAGTTAATTATGACCCCTGAAATAGGGCTCACATATGTATGCAGTTCTAGAACAATCAATGGAATTTCATATGTACATACATACATACATAAATATGTACATATTTAAATCGTGAATGAATGGTAATCCCCTCCCTTGATGCTGCGTGACACATGCGTAAAACCCAACCAAGAAAATTTAAACAAAATTTATTTAAATACATAAACGTTACGTATACGTATACAAACACGTTTGCATACAAGTTTGGCTATGTTGAATCATTTCTATAAAGCCCATAAAAATGGTATTGTTAACCAACATAAGAAACGTATTACCCACAAACATACAAAAACACACACATACATACATACAAATGTACATTTATCAGAAAGATCAAACAAACAACAAGAGAACGAGTTTAATACCGACATATGTATGGGTGTGCGTGTACGTCAGAAATCCCAAGAGTGATCCACAACCAAAGAGATGCAACAAGTAAAGGGACAACTCTTAAAAGAGTCGGAGTACTCTTATTTTAAAAATATCAAAAGATAAGATACAAATATAACTATATACGAGTATCTGTATGTAAGTATGTATGTATGTATGTAACAGCAACAAAATAGTACAAATTTTCAAAATAAGTGTATATATGTAGTACCAAAACAACAAACAGAACACACATACTTCATATGTATGTACAATGTACATTGTACATACATACATATGTACGTATAATATTTGCTTGTATGTTGTATGTATGCACATGGATGTGTACTTACATACATACATATCTACCGAAAAGTTTGTTTTGTTTACAGATAACGTCAATACAGTTCAACAATAAAAATATTCACATTAAAATTAGCGAGTTAATTAATAGTTAATGCAACCTTATTTCCACATTTTATATGTGCATTGTGAAAATTCTTGAAATTAAATAAACTTACATAAGTTTATCTTCAGGAAAAAGTATCTTTTATTAACTATTTTTAACAAAGTTACTGCCAGTAAATAAGCTCTGACAAGATTAATTTCTATCTCTAAGAAACCAAATCGAAAGATAGATAAAAATATACATATGTATGTATGTATCTATAAACATGCAAATATGTATGTATGTGTGTATATATGTACGTATGTATGTATGTATGTATGTATATGCACCTACATACATTACATACATACATGCCTATGTTTTTACACACAAATATCGTTCGTACAAAGTTTCCCGAATATTCCCACAACATTTTTTTTTTATCAGTTTCACAATTTCACAAGCAAACTATCAGCATGATACAGCAAAAAAAATTATAAATAAGCAATCCCATAGACTTTTTGCCAGGGTACACGTCAGAGCAGGCGACAAAGCTAAAACAAAATTGTTTTATTTGCAAACAAACTTGGAATATTAACATACATATACATACATACACAGATATGTATATCTAAAAGCTATAGAAATTTAGCATCTGTTGGAGCAAACGTTGAAATTGAAACGGCAAGAAGTTCAATGTTTTGAAAGTAAAAGAGACCGGTTAAGAGTATCGGTTTCCATGACAGCCGGCATATGAATGCGTCATCGGTGGGAAATAATAAACTAAGAGATACAATAAAGAAAGAGAAATCTTTTAAGAGTAGTGGAGATATCAAAAGCTTGTTTTTTACATTTATCAACATACTAAGATTGCTGAATATACATACATATATGGTACATTTGTATGTATGTGATATTCAAATAAGCTTCTTCTATATACATATACAAGCTTCTATTGACAGTTTGTTTTGTATACAGCTGAGAGTGTTTTATTTTTTATAATAAAAATTATTATTATTATTATTATAATTATTATTATAAGCTCAAATTGATTAGATTTAAACTTTTTCCGTGTGTTAAGTATGATTTTTCATATTAACACGTTTGTTATAAAATTACTTCAAATATTTCTTATTAAAATTAATTTTGTAAAATCCTGATATTATCATACGAATATTTAACAATTTTTTATACCCTTGCAGAGGGTATATTAATTTTGGTCAGAAGTTTGCAACGCACGAGGAAGCATCTCCGACTATATAAAGTATATATATATTCTTGATCAGCATGAATAGCCGAGTCGATATGACCATGTCCGTCTGTCCGTCTGTCTGGATCAACAGCTTCTCCTCCGAGACCATAAGAGCTACAGAGCTGAGATTTTCAGCATAGGCTCCTTTTTGCTGAGGCATTGTATATCTCGGAATCATCCCGATCGGACGACTATATCTAAAGCTCCCTAGGAACGATCGGTCAGGAATAAGCTTTATCCTCAATAACTCTGTTGTTTTTTAACCGAATGCCACGAAATTTGATATTTATGAGTTTAATATGCTTCTTGATACTTTAACCAAGTTTGATCAGAATCGGACGACTATATCACTATTCGGCACGGCCGAAGTTAGTCCATCTTTCTAGTTCATATTAACACGTTTGTTATAAAATTACTTCAAATATTTCTTATTAAAATTAATTTTGTAAAATCCTGATATTATCATATGAATATTTAACAATTTTTTTTTAAACAACCTTTACTCTAAATAATTTTTTTGTCTAATTAATAATTTTTCGGTAAAAAGTAAAATAATCTAATTTAAATTAAGATATAACGTAATAATTAATAAGTAGTAAATATTTCGGTAACCAATTCTCTCGGTGGCAACAAATCTAAAAGGGAGTCAAATAGGTGATCAATTGAAACCAGAATTTGTAAGGATTAATCCTTAGCATACAGTTCCCACACTTGTGGATAATTGTTATATGGGAACTCGTTTTATATCAAGGATTTAAAGCAGCAGACTTTGATTAATAACCGTCTTTTTCGACTTTGGCACTTTAAATCAATGTGCATATTATGGAGAACTACTATGCCCGATTTCAGTCAAATCAGGACTAAGTGGCTGACAATTAATTGATACTATCTCGGGAACAGTTTCCTCATTTTCCATTTTGGAATTGGATATCAGAAAACATAAGATTGGCAGTAAATGGTTGCTATGCCATGAAAGTGACTTCTGGATAGGATGAGAACTGCAAGTTATTGACACAGATGACAGAAATACTTAATGGGATTAATAATCTTCATAATTATAAAATAAAAATATAATTCAGAACCATTTTTAGCTCAGATTGGCAAACTTTAATTAGAGTGCTACATTTTCTAATCTTATTCATACTATTTATATATATATGTATTAGTATTTTGTCAAGAGATTACAATTTAGAATGTCGGAGATATACGTATGTATGTATGTATATACATACATATATACATAAATGATATAATAATATCAAAGAAGTCAACTTTCGACGTGCCGAAGTATGTATACCCTTGCAGGTTAATTAATTCAATTTCTCTGTCAAATGGGCCTCAAGATTTTTTAAACATTTTGCCCGAAGTACCTCTGATCTATACCTTATAGTTATCCGATCCGAGCAATTCCTAAACTTGACTTAGATAAACGATCAATTAACAGAATCAAAGAAACGTAGAAACATACAGACGGACATAGATATAGATATATACTTTATAGGATGGGAAACGTTTATTTCTATGCGTTACAAACATCCGATCAATTCTATTATACCCTCTGCAAGGGTATAAAAAGTAAACGGTGGTAATTCACTTTTGGTAAATGTTGCTTCAACATTCTAATGATGACAATTATATTTGTTGTGCGTCTGTTGTAGATATCAGTTTTGGTATAAAAGCCTGAAGTTGAACCATTGCATTCACCAGTTTCATTTCAAATTCCATAACTCAGCCAAAATCTGAGCAAAAAAGAAAAAATGGATTTCTATCACTCCTACAGTACTCCTTCGATGCGTTCAGTTATAATGACTGCCAAGGCAGTTGGTGTACAATTGAATAAAAAATTCATAAATACTCGCGAAAATGAACAACTGAAACCAGAATTTGTTAAACTTAATCCACAACATGTTGTGCCCACTCTGGTGGACAACGGATTTGTCATTTGGGAGTCGCGTGCCATTATTGCTTATCTGGCAGAAAAATACGACAAGGAGGGAACACTCTATCCGAAGGATCCCCAGCAAAAGGCAATTGTTAATCAACGTCTATATTTTGATTTGGAAATTTTGAACAAATCTTTTGCCGACTACTATATTGTACAATTTAGGACCAACCAGCCCGCCGATCCTGAAGCATATAAAAAAATTGAAAATGCTTTTGAAATTCTTGATAAGTTCCTCGAAGGGCAGAATTATATTGCCGGCAGTCAACTTACAGTAGCCGATATTGCCATATTGGCAACTGTATCAACATTTGAGATCTCCGATTTTGATATTAGCAAATATTCAAATGTTAATAAATGGTACCAGAATGCCAAAAAGATTGTTCCCGGCTGGGATGAGAACTGGGAGGGACTTGTACAGCTGAAGCAACTAATGTCTGAATACAAGGCAAACCAGCAAAAGTAATCCATAATTTAGTAGAAACGAAAAACAAAAATAAGTTAAATTGAAGTTTTTCGTAATAAAAAATATAATTTTGATATAATGAAATATTAAATAAAATAATGTAATGATGTAATAAAATAAAAATTAAATAATAATTGTATCTGTGAAAATTTTTAACAATCTTTAATCCATTTATTTGAAATAATTTTTGTTGTCCATCCACAATTATATAGCTAACATATATCAGTTGACCAAATTTCGGACAATAAATATCGGAGATAAAGGAAATGAAGTAAGCAAGTCGTCCCTGCCGACTTGGAGTATACCCTGTACGAATAAGAGATATTTCATAAAAACAGACTCCGTCGAAATCCTCATTAATTAAATATAAATTTTACTAATATTACATAATATTTTCTTCATATTAAATGAATTTTCTTAAATTTAAAAAGTTTTCCAGATTTTTATGCTAATTAAAAATGGCGATTGTAAAAATCAAATAAAGACATAGTTTTTCAAAATCAGACGAGATTTGACTGAATTAGAGCCCTCTGAAGTAGAGGTTCCTTTGAAGGATTTGTCCTTCTTTTGAGGATTTTACCATGGTTTATAGGCTCTGTTGGCCATTTTTGGCCGATTTGGAAAAGTTTTACATCAATCTTCTGGTTAATTTCCGTATTAACAAACTACATTAAAAGTTGGAAAAAGTTGGTTAAAATTTGCGAAAATCGAGTTGAAAATTACTTTTCCAGATTTTTTTGCTAATTAAAAACGGCGTTTCTAAAAATCAAATAAAGACATAGTTTTTCAAAATCAGACGAGATTTGACTGAATTAGAGCCCTCTGAAGTAGAGGTTCCTTTGAAGGATTTGTCCTTCTTTTGAAGGATTATTTATTATTAGTTTCTGCAAGCAGTATGAGCTTAGGTCATGCATTTGCTGTTGCGTCATATTAAAAGAATTGTATTTTACACTTTTTATTAAATTTGTTGGCGATTTCAAGGGCTTTAGATGTTTACAGTAAAGGTACTTACTTTTGGTAAAGGATTTATCCTCACGACTTGCTTGGTTTAATTCTCTTCTTGGACTTCAGAAAGGAGGAAGGACTTTTTTGCTACGTATCCTAAGAAGCCTAGCTTTTAGGAAATTGATCTATAAACTTGGGTAAATTTATTTCGCCATAAATGTAGCCATTTCTAGACTAAACATATAGATTTATGTATATGTATGTATAAATACGGATTCATAATGATATATAAAAAAGGCAAATAATTTAATTGCTAAACTAATGATAAAGAGAAATAGAAGGAAAAAGAGAGTTCTAGTGCCAATGGAATTAATCTTTAAACTTGGTTAAATTTATTTTAAATAATCAAAGTTTTTGTAACCAAAAACTAAGAAAAATTTTCATTAAATCGAAATTCTATATATGTATATGTATAAAAAAAAAATAAAGTTAACTTAAAAAATTCCTTAAAGTTTTAGTTTTAAGCATAACCTACTTAAATTATGATCTAGATAAATAAATAAATCAATGAAGAATTTATTTATAATCAATCTTTTAATCGATTGATAAGGAAACCGACAAACTTTGATAAGCAAATGAACAATTTGAATAAAAATGTTTACGTATGTAATATATATATATAATGTATATAAGTACTTGCAAATGGTTAGATAACGAAAATAATTACTGATATTAATGTGTGTGTGTGCCACATAAATGTTGACGTGTACTTTTCCTATAAAAGAACTGGAAATTGGTTACCAAAATTTAGTTGCCATTATTCGTTCAGACTGTAGAGGAGCCTTATCATGGATTTCTACTACGTACCCGGTTCTGCGCCATGCCGTTCCATCATTATGACCGCAAAGGCCCTTGGAATTGACTTGAATAAGAAGATCCTTAACCTTCAAGCGGGTGACCAGTTGAAGCCCGAATTTATAAAGATTAATCCCCAGCATACAGTTCCCACTCTGGTGGACAATGGTTTTGCCCTGTGGGAATCCCGTGCCATCTTAGTTTATCTAGTGGAGAAATATGGAAAAGATGATACTCTTTACCCCAAAAATCCAAAGGAGCAGGCGTTGATTAATCAGCGTCTATACTTTGACATGGGTACTCTCTACCAGAGCTTTGCCGAATATTATTATCCACAATTTCGATTCAACAAACCGGCCGATCCAGAAGCCTACAAGAAGATTGAAATCGCCTTCGATTACTTAGATACATTCCTGGAGGCTCAGGCATATGTGGCTGGTGGTCAATTGACTGTGGCTGATATTGCCATCTTGGCCACCGTTTCCACTTTTGATATTGCCGGATTTGATTTTAGTAAATACGTCAATGTGAGCAAATGGTACGCAAATGCCAAGAAAGAGACACCCGGATGGGATGAGAACTGGGAAAGTCTGTTGGAGATGAAGAAAATACTCGAGGCAAAGAAAAATAGCAACTAAGAATAGTTAATAATGCTGATTAACTTTTATCACTGTACAAATCTTTAATTTATATTTATTTTAAACTCTTGAAATGAAATTTACTTTCTAAATCTAAGTTTGTGAGAAAATAAATAAAAGCTGATAAATTAAGAGATCAAAAAGAATTGTAGATATATAGAAATGATATATAGAAATGAAAATTTAGGAAATTAGCTACTTATATCTTGTTATTATATCAATCAGGAATAATGTTATTTAATGATTTTTCTATATTACATATACATATTTGGAATATGTATATAGAATCTTTTCAATCGAAGTAAGTAATAATAGTAATTTATATCAAAAGTAAGTATAGTATATATTATAATTCCTATTTAACATTAAATATTCAATCAATGACATATTTCATTTTCTAAAGTATGTCCTTGGCCATTTTCAATCCTTTTTCCATATCAAAAACTTAAAGTTTTCCAAAAAAAAAAAAAACATATAATACATATCAATTTATGATTTAGACACTTATAAAGTTTATTTAAAACAAAAACAATTAATTAATAAATTATTTATTTCGCTGAATTTTTGGCTTCTAACCATGCCTTCATCTGCATCAATCCCTCCCAGTTTAAATCCCAGCCGGGTGTAACCTTTTGGGCATTCTCATACCATTTGGTAACATTTTGGTATTTACTTATATCAACGCCAGCCACCACAAATGTGGAAACGGTGGCCAAAATGGAAACATCAGCCAGAGTTAAACTGCTGCCAGCCACATACTGTTGACCATCAAGGAATGTGTCCAGAAATTCAAATGCTGCCTCCACCTTCTTAAAGTCCTCTGGATCGCCAGGCTTACCCAAACGGAATTGTGGATAAAAGTAATCACCGAATGATTTATTCAGTGTACCCATATCGAAATATAGACGCTGATTAACCAAAGCCCTTTGCTGCGGATCCTTGGGATAAAGCGAATCATTTTTGCCATATTTCTCTACCAAATAGATGATAATGGCACGTGATTCCCAGATTGAGAAGCCATTATCCACCAGAGTTGGAATTGTGTGTTGAGGATTGATTTTTACAAATTCTGGCTTCAATTGTTCTCCCTCCAAGGTGTTGACCACCTTCTTATTAAACTCAAGACCTAAAGCCTTGCCCACCATTAAAACGGAGCGACAGGCAGCTGAGCCGGGTAAATAATAGAGATCCATATTCAAAGCTTGTGAGATGGTTGGATCTTTGGAGCGTTTAGAATAAACTGAATTAGTTTTCATGGGGCACCCACGTTTATATAGCAAATACAAATAAACACCTTAGTTATCTCTATCTCTCTCTCTCTCTCTGGTCTGCTACTCTTAACTACCACATACATACATACATACAAATATATGTAATTGTGTTGTTTATTGTTTGTCCACATTTATTGCTTGTCATCATGAATTTTCCAAAATTTTTGTGCACCAAAAAACAACAAAAAAAATTAAGCATGAATATAGAAAACGACTTGGAATATACCCTGTACTAAGTAAAAATGCTGCATAAAGTCTAAATCTCCTCTAATTTAACAATGCAATAGCTTGAATTTTACTCAAGTTATTGCGTAGGCGGAAGTGGGTGTGGCAAAAATTTAAACAAACTTGATGTGTGGTTGCTCTTACTTTTATTGATGTTTTCTGCTGCCTTTTACATACATTTTAGCGACTTAATATACCCTTTTACCCTATGACTACAGGGTATACAATATGATTCACTTGATAAGACGAGCAAGAAAGTGTACTACGTTAGGCGTCATAAAAAACTGTAATTATATTTAAGCTTTATTTAAATGCCCTTAAAACTCACTGACGAACATTAATAATATTTTCAAATAGTACCTATATAATTATAAATTTATAGTTTACTTTTATTACTAGAGACTTTTCGAATCCATATTTTCTTCTACATTTGCTCTAAATAGAAAAGTTTATAAATGTGTACAAAAATAATCAATCATATTAAAGATAATATTTCGATACAAATATTGAAGAACGTTAAGACCATTTTCATAGATAAACTCTTAAACTGTTGACAAAGTTTACAAGTTTTTCCATTTACCCATTAATACCCTACATTAATCACGGCTACTAGAAGTAACTTAATCTATTCGAGATTTGTTGGGGGTAAGATAATACATACTTACTGTTAAACATAGCAACTACATAAACTTTTCATAATTATGACTAATAGTAACAATTTTTAATATCTGATTTTAAGTGAATAATTTTTATATTTTTCACTGCCTTTTTGGATTTATTTTATAAATTTTTAAGCATAATTTTTGAACATAAATACATAGTATGTATTTAGTTTTAGGTCGTATTAGCTGTCAACTTACTTTTTGAACAAAGTATCTGAAAATTTGATGTGTCCACCTTTAGTCAAAATGCCAACACCTAAGCCATATCTAAAAGCTATATCATAAGGGTCAAATAATTACTACAATATACATATAATTTCAAGATAAATGTGGCCATTCCTACATTTAACATATGTATATATTAATAAGTATATACACATATATATGCATATGTATGTATATTTACAGATTCATAATGACATACAAAATTATGATTATCATTTAAATGATAAGCTAAAGAGAATGACAAAGAGAAATATATAGAATGATAAAGAGAATAACTCAATACACTTGTGTGTATTAATTTTTTGCTATATAAAAGTTGATTGTTAATAACATATAAATTCAGTTTACTATTACTTCTCAAAGTGTTTGTTGCTATTAATTTTTTTTTTCAATTATTATGGATTTGTATTATTTACCAGGTTCAGCTGCTTGCCGTCCCGTCTTAATGGTGGGCAAGGCATTGGGCATTGAATTTAATAAAAAGTTCCTAAATACATTGGAGGGTGAACAATTGAAGCCAGAATTTTTAAAGATCAATCCACAGCACACGATTCCAACTCTTGTGGATAATGGTTTTGCCATATGGGAATCGCGAGCCATTCTTATATATCTGGTAGAGAAATATGGCAAGGATGATTCATTGTATCCGAAGGATCCTCAACAAAGGGCATTGATTAATCAGCGTCTATATTTCGATATGGGAACACTTATGAACGCCTTTGCTGAGTATTTTGTACCTCAGTTCCGGTATGATAAACCAGCCGATCCGGAAGCATTCAAGAAAGTGGAAACGGCATTAGGATTTCTAGATACATTTCTCGATGGTCAAGAATTTTTGGCTGGCAATCATTTAACTCTGGCCGATATTGCTATAGTGGCCAGCGTTGCGACATTTGTTGTTGTCGGCGTTGATATTGGGAAATATGAAAATTTGAGCAAATGGTATGAAAATACCCAAAAGATTACTCCCGGTTGGGATGAGAACTGGGAGGGATTGATGCAAATGAAGTCATGGATTGATGCTAAGAAATCAGCCAAATAGTTATATACTAAGTTTATATGTTTACTCGTTTGTATATATTTAGATTACATATATAGGTATATATATATACATAAGTAATTTGTACAATAGATTGAGTGCATTTTCATTTCTCTGCGTTACTCTTTTTCTCTCTCTCTCTCTCTTTAGTTCTCTATTTTTTCTATATATATATATATATATATCTTTCTCTCTTGATATTGCTCTGCCACAAGGCAAAAGATAAACATTTTGTTTTTGTTTGTTTCATTATAAAAGCGTTTGCCTCACCCCAAAACAATTTAGTTGACATTCTCACAATGGAATTGTACTATCTACCCACATCGCCTCCATGTCGGGCTGTCGTTATGGCAGCCAGGGCCGTGGGTGTTGATTTAAAGAAAACAATTTTAAATAGTCTAGAGGGTGAGACTCTGAGACCAGAATTTATTAAAATCAATCCCCAACATATAATTCCAACATTGGTGGACAATGGTTTTGCTGTTTGGGAATCTCGTGCCATATTAATCTATCTGGTTGAGATGTATGGCAAGGATGATATGCTATATCCCAAGGATCCGCAACAGAAGGCAGTGGTTAATCAACGTTTATACTTTGATATGGGAACATTGACACAAAGTTTTGCCGAATATTATTATCCACAATGGTTGTGTAGAAAATCTCCGGATCCGGTGGCATATAAGAAAATTGATTTGGCCTTTAAGTATTTAAATACATTTCTCGATAATCAGGATTATGTGGCCGGTAATCGTCTTACTATAGCCGATATATCCATTATAGCCACAGTTTCATCTTTTATTGTGGCTGGCATTGATATAACCAAATATGCAAATGTTGATAAATGGTATAAAAATGCACAAAAGATAACACCCGGTTGGGATGAGAATTGTGAGAGTCTCTTATTGCTAAAACAATGGATAGAAACTAAAACTAATTAAACTAAAACGATTATAACAAAGTATCATGCCACATTCTTTTAATTAAATCGTTATTGGAATCAATATAAAATAAATGTATTTAATTGATGAATTTAATATTGAATTTTTCATTACGATTTCATATAGCTCATATTTTTGTTCACATACAAATTAGTCTCATGAACTTTAGCTCCAACTTAATGTAATTTAAATAAATAAAACTTAATTAACTCTTTGCCAAGCACAGTGCTTAAATGATTTTTTCAATAAATGGAAATTGGACATTTATATTTAAATAAAAAGATTCGAATTTAAACAAGACAAGACTTCATTCTTGAGTTCCATTCCAAGTTCATAATATATATTATAAGTAGAAAGAACTTTCAAAATAATTCAATATACATAAGTAGAAAGAATTTTCAAAATAAGAGAGTGAGGAAAACTTTTATTGTAGTTTTTTAATACGGAAATTATCCAGAAGATTGATGTAAAACTTTTCAAGATTGGCCAAAAGATGGCCAACTTAGAGCCTATAAACCATTGGTAAAATCCTTCAAAAGAAGGACAAATCCTTCAAAGGAACCTCTACTTCAGAGGGCTCTAATTCAGTCAAATCTCGTCTGATTTTGAAAAACTATGTCTTTATTTGATTTTTAGAATCGCCGTTTTTAATTAGCATAAAAATATGGAAAACTAATTTTCAACTCGATTTTCGCAAATTTTAACGATGGTTACACTGCAAAAATTCACGAAAATCCGTTCAAAATTTTTTTTCCAAGTTTTTTCAAGTTTTAATGTAGTTTTTTAATACGGAAATTATCCAGAAGATTGATGTAAAACTTTTCAAAATCGGCCAAAAGATGGCCAACTTAGAGCCTATAAACCATTGGTAAAATCCTTCAAAAGAAGGACAAATCCTTCAAAGGAACCTTTACTTCAGAGGGCTCTAATTCAGTCAAATCTCTTCTGATTTTGAAAAACTATGTCTTTATTTGATTTTGAGGATCGCCGTTTTTAATTAGCATAAAAATATGGAAAACTAATTTTCAACTCGATTTTCGCAAATTTTAACGATGGTTACACTGCAAAAATTCACGAAAATCCGTTCAAAATTTTTTTTCCAAGTTTTTTCAAGTTTTAATGTAGTTTTTTAATACGGAAATTATCCAGAAGATTGATGTAAAACTTTTCAAAATCGGCCAAAAGATGGCCAACTTAGAGCCTATAAACCATTGGTAAAATCCTTCAAAAGAAGGAAAATCCTTCAAAGAAACCTTTAATTCAGAGGGCTCTAATTCAGTCAAATCTCTTCTGATTTTGAAAAACTATGTCTTTATTTGATTTTGAGGATCGCCGTTTTTAATTAGCATAAAAACCGTAATTCAATTCCCTGTCTTATAATATTTCTTTAATATTCAAATATTCATAGTTCTTATTCATCAAATATTTCTTTATATTTTTATATTTTCTATTTCTAATTGTTTATATTTTTTTTACATTAATCTTACACTAAAATGTTTATCACATTTAAAACTGCTGTTTATAGTTCTTATAAGCAACTTTGCCCCACTGTGCATTAATTTGCTATTTAATGTTCATTATCAGCTGAAATTTGAATGATAATCATAGCAATTATTGCGTCAAGAATTTATTACATTTCCAAATGACCAATCTAAAAATGACTTAGCCATATAAGGCAATTGAAATGTTTTTGGGTGACATTTGGCCAACTATAAAAGCGATGACCTAGTCCAGTTCCATAGCCATTAAAGTTCCATTGTTCGAATAGTTAACATGGATCTCTATTACCATCCTGGATCAGCCCCGTGTCGTGCTGTTATTATGACAGCACAGACATTGGATCTAGATATTAATAAAATTCTGATTAATGCCATGGAAGGTGAGCAACTAAAACCCGAATTTGTGAAACTTAATCCCCAACATATAATCCCAACATTGGTGGATAATGGATTTTCAATTTGGGAATCGCGTGCTATTGTTATCTATTTGGTGGAGAAGTACGGCAAGGATGATTCACTTTATCCCAATGATCCTCAGCAGCGTGCTGTGATTAATCAGCGTCTATATTTCGATATGGGTACATTATTCCAAAGTTTTTTGGACGCTATATATCCCCAGATACGCTATAACAAACCAGCCGATCCGGAGGCCATGAAAAAGGTAGAAACAGCATTCGAACTGCTCAATACATTTCTTGAGGATCAACAATATGTGGCTGGTAATACTTTGACTGTGGCCGATATATGCATCTTGGCCACCATTTCCACCTTTGAGGTAATCGACTATGACTTCAGTAAATATCCAAATTTGGCCCAGTGGTATGAGAATGCCAAGGAGCAGACAGCGGGTTGGGATGAGAACTGGAAGGGTATTTTATTGATTAAAAAATTTTTAGATGCCAAAAAGGGCAAGTAATTTTATTTAATCAAAGGAACTTTATAAATATAATAAAAGCAAATATTTATTAAAATAATACCTAGTAAGATTTAATTTATAATTTAAAAGTTTCTTTTAAGTTGTTAAAGAGTTATCAGTCTTGAATGTTTTACTGAATTCTTAAATTTATTGTTTTGGTCAATTAAAAAAGATGGAATTTTCAAATTGAATAAATTAATGTGAATAATCGATAGGAAAAAGAAACATTTGTTAAATTTATTTTTCATTTATATACAATATTTTTGTATATATTAATCGATGTTGAGTCTAGAATTCCGACCACGAAAATGGGGCGATGATTCCTTTTCTTGTTTGATGAGGTAGATGGAGTAATTGGGCTAGCTGGAGAAGTGCATGGCGATGGGTAGATGATGCATAAGGTTTTGCTATTGAAAGGGAATGCCAGGACTTTGGAGTAGCTGATGATGATAGCTGACTGGAGGAGTTACTGATGACGGAGTTATTGTATCATCACCGATGGAATGGAAAGCACCTGTAGCCTTGATATTATTGACAAATAGTAAATAAAAAAGTTAGAACTCAACTTGATTTCCTTTTATGTTTGAAATGTTCTACTTTAATTGTGTCTATTCTATGAATTCAATTTTCGAATTGAATTTTTGAATTTATTGATATATTCAACCTCATCTCTATGTTTAAATTCAATTTTAATCTATGTGTGTTTAGCTAAGGCAAAGGTTCCAATGTTTGAATTTTGCATTTGTTAAAACACCATAAAATAATGTCAATATAATTTAATAAAAATATATAAAAAGGAATTGCAAACATACACACATACACACTTGTTGAATTGTACTTAGAAATCCTTCTAATATGAATTGACTATATAACTAGCTCTGCCTATCAGAAAACAAATCAATGTATCAATCAATATATCAATATATATGTATATAAATAAATTACCAATGTGAGTATCCAGTCTGATATTGATCAAAATTGATCTTAAATATTGAACTATATTTTTTAGTTGTTTAAACAAAATGTTGAAAACTTAACGTATAATTTAGCAATTCTTAATAAAAATTAGACTTTTTTAAAACGAAAGTTTTCTAATTTTAAGATTAATAATCTAATTAAATGGCTATTTAAAACAAATTTCATTTCTTCATATTTTATAGACTGATTTTTAATACATATATGCTATTGCCTGCATTTATTTATACTAAATCAAGCAAATTGCCAAGGTGAATAAAAGTGAGAATTCCATTTGTTTAATCGTGGCAATTGTCGTGCCAGTTAAATGCACGCTATGCAGTTCCATTTCATTCCAACCTCTCCCAATCTTCCCACTCCTCCTCCACCCAAATGGCCATTCTCCCAAGAGTCTGTTTCCCTTAGAGGAATGGGCCATTAAATGGTTTAACATGGAACAATTGCCATAATCATTAACTAAACAAACATGACCTTAGAAATTACCATAAATTTTATATACAAATGCTATATTCCGAGGGTTGGCATTACAGTTGTAAAGCACTTTGCATTTCCTTAATCAATTTTTGTTTTAGCTAATTGATTTATGAATTCAAGTTCAATATTTATTCCTTCAACTATTAAATAAATGGATCTAAATTGTTCTGGTTCTTCAGATATGTAGCGATTTTTATTATCGCTATAATGAGATTTTCCTGGAATGTTTGTTTTTAGTTTTATTTTTGTGTGAAACTAATAAACTAACTAATTCATTGTAATGCAAATTCTTTTGTTAGTTTAATATTTAAACTAACCCGACTTCCCATTAAACCAAAACTGAATAATAAAAAAAAAGAAAGGGGAAATTGTTGATTATTTTTTTTTATGGCTACATTAAAAATGTATTTTTCATTTTACTTAATTTACGAGCGAGAACTAAAACAAATTCCTATTACGTAATCCCTCAAACAATTCAGCTCGCTCTCAGTCCGTTCCCTCTGTAAATTGTTGCAATTGACGATATTTACGTATGGCATTCCGTACGAATTCCGTTGCACGTCTTACTCTCTCCGGTGTCATTTCTTCGGCCAACATACGACCCACATCCTGGGCACCACCAGACCGTAGAATTTCCACTGCCTTGGCGGGAATATCACAAATGGAGGTGGCACGACACAAAGCATTGGTAATGGCACTGCCAAAGAGAATGACGCCCACAGCAGACACGATGACGGCAGCAATACGGAATAGAGTGGACATCAATATGGTGGGTAGCAATCTGGAGGCGAAAGCGAGTAAAGGATTTGATGATGAGGAGGCATCTGGCGAGGGGGCAGCAGCCACTGCTGTGCCATCCAATTGACTGACTGCCGCTGGCGCCAAGAAACCCTCATAACCGGTTTGAACCACAATCGGTCCCGGATAGGGATAGATACCAGGAGCCGGATAAGCTCCAGCAAATGGACCATAAGCTGCAGCACCATATTGATTAAGATACTGATGGAAGGCTTCGGGTGTTATAAGACCACTGGCATAAATAGAGGCTGGATCAATGTTGCTAGCCGAGGCAACATTATCTGGCTGCAATAAAAATAATTAAATTAAATAATTCTTGATTATTAAGAATCATTAAGGAATAATCCTTAAATAAATACTTACCACCGACTGCTCAGTGGTTTCATTGGAAGTAACAAAATTGGTCTCATTAACATTCTGTGGTGGAACATCTTTAGTGGGTTTCGTTTCCACAATTGAATCAGGCAGCTTATCCGTCTCCTCGATGGTATTTGGAGTTACTGGCAATGGTCCATTTGTGTCTGGTAGAGCAGGCAGTGCAAGGACATTTACAAACATCAGCAGTAGAATGAAAAATGAGTAAAATTTCATCTCTAGAATTTTATAGGTCATCTCGTTTTGACTTTAAGGTAACGTCTGATCCATCTGCCCATCAGTTTCGTCTCCTTTATAGGTTTGCCTAGCGTAGCCATTTTTCACATCATTTTGCAATTTATGTCACAATTCTTAGGAATTCAATCCCTGTTAATGTCTTTTTGAATTATTTGGCAGGTTCCTTTACCTGCCATAAGCCATACAGGTAGACAGACACAAGATGATCCTGTGAAAGGACTTAGCTATCCCATACACTAATGGCCTAAAATAAATGTTCATGTCCTTGAGTTTTGTTTTCAAAAAATATTTTGGAAATTTACCAAAAATTTGTTTACTTTGATATTCAAGGGGCCGCCAACCCTCAACCGAACCTTTTCCACTTAAAGGGCATTCAATTGAACAGAATTTGAGGCAATCAATAATAAGAGTATAGAAGAGAGAAGAACAAAAAAAAAGAAAATATAAACAGAATTGTGCTAAATGATGTATTCATATAAATTTAGACACGAACACCATTGGAAATTTATTTTGACCGAGTTTCGACAGCAACAGTAACTTAATCAACCAGCCACACCCCCCCTCCAAAAAGGGTATCCCCCCGCCCCTTCTGCCAGGTGAACACACATCGGTTGTCCGGGCAACGTTCGTTATGAAAACTAAACGACAACAAAAGCGCCAAACAACGGCCAAACATGTTGGGCACAAAATTGGAGCAGGCAGACAGCAACAAACGGATACAACGTCCAAGTTGACAAGTTAAAAGAGTTTGTGATTATATCACTAAAAAATATATAACATACATACATATATATATATATATTTATATATGTATATGTATACATAAATTGGTTTATTGAAAGAACAGCATCCCAAAAGAAGCTCAAGCGTCGACCACGCCGCACGACATTTGACGACACACTGGGGAACTGCATAGACATCGACTCGGTGGCGGTGGTGCAGCACAAGCTAGTGCATAAGATTGTGTGAGTCAATGTTAAATATTCATAATACGTAAATAAGTGAATCCAAATGGTTGCAATTAAGTTCTCGCCGATTAGCACCGGACACGATATACAAAAGACCATAAAGACATATGTAAATGCCATATAATAATGTATTCATTGAATTATAGATGAAATGTGTCATACCCTAGAAATTCTACCATCAGTTAAATTAACGGTATTTTAAGTAAAATAACTAACTATAGTTAGTTTTAAATTACATCGTTTTAAGTGAGAGTTAACTTATACACAAACCATTTAGCTTCTCTCGTTCTCAGCCAAAAAGTAGGCTATACATTTGGTTCGATTCGATAAATATTTAAATATCTTCCCAGTTCTAAGACAGAAAAGTTTCTAGTGAAAGAGATAATAGATAGAAAGTATTAACAATAATAAGAGATTAGTATTTTGTCTAAAATATAGAATTGAAAGTTTTCATAAGCTAAAAATTCAATATTAAATAAATTTATCTTGGCAATTCGCTCTATAAAATTTTTAACATTTATCAAAATATAAATTCTTTGCAAACCTTAAAAAGAAATCGAATAACGAGCTCAAAATATATAGATATATTACTTATTACAACTACAAGAAAAAAAAAAAAAAGAAAAAGTATTACAGCTTCCCTTTAAAAATATTTCTAAACAATTTAGATTTAATTAAATAATTTTGCAGACTTTTTTGACTGAATTATATCTAATCATCATACCAAATTCAAGCTTATTATCTCCGAAATAATTTATGTATTTACTTAATGACTCTATTAAACCAATCATTTTTAAGCTAAACATACTACGTTCCTCATTCAATTCGTTGTCCTTATCCATTTAAAGGAATTGATCAATTCGAATTGGTTTACGTGTAGGTGAAACGACCTTCATTTTCAATTCATTTGGTAATTAACATTAATAAAACACACAAAATCGATGCATTGATTTTTACGTATTCGTGTCCTGAGAGTCCAGGCAACTTTTGGCGTTAGGGTGGCCGCAACGTTAATGGCAACATTTGGTCATGCCACAAATTTAGTCGACCCCAATGAACGAAACCAAACGAATTGTAACTGAATTTGTCTACTGTCTAATACTTAGCGGTGGTAAAATGTCTACACCAGTGCTATACTATTTGCCTCCAAGTCCACCATGTCGGAGTATTCTATTGCTGGCCAAGATGCTAGGACTGGAATTTGATTTAAAGATTATTAATATATTGGAGGGTGAGCAATTGAAACCGAATTTTGTATCGATGAATCCCCAACACTGTGTGCCAACAATGAATGATGAGGGTTTGGTGCTATGGGAGTCACGTGCCATATTATCCTATCTGGTGTCTGCCTATGGTAAGAGCGATGAACTGTATCCAACAGATATACGTGTTCGTGCTCTAGTGGATCAACGAATGCAGTTTGATCTTGGCACACTTTATATGCGATTAACCGACTACTATGTGAGTACCTATACTTAAAATTAATATTCAAAACTATTCACGAGCTTTATGCTATGTCCATTCAGTTTCCTACCATGTTTATTGGGGCACCACTTGATGAAGGGAAGAGAGCCAAACTATCGGAAGCTGTGGGCTGGCTAAATTCTATTATGGAGGAACGGCAATTTGCAGCTGCCGAACATTTTACAATTGCCGATCTGACCCTGTTGGTAACTGTCTCCCAATTGGAAGCCTTTCAATTTGAACTGCAACCATATAAACATGTCAGACAGTGGTTGGAACGCTGCAAGGAGCACATGGCACCCTATGATTATGAGGAACTGAATGCCAGTAAGGCAAATTTATTGGCCGACATGTTTAGAGCAAAGATGAATCAGTCGGGTGGTGGTGCTTGAAGGAATGAATCTTTTAGTTACAGTATGTACCAAAAATATGTGTATGATAAAAGTTGTATTAGTGTTATATGTATTAAATAAATGTTGGATTTTTTGAAAAACGATAATTTATGAAAATTTAATTTAATTTTAATAATCAGAATTTTAATTTTTAAGTAACGTTTTTAAATTTATTTTTGTTTTAATGAATTAATATATAAAGTATCATATTTCGTTTAATTGTTTTAAAATTATTGTTTTATTTAATTTATAAAAAATATTATTATTGTGTCTTATGTTACTTTACTGAATGAACATATAAAATATCAATATATTTTCAATATATATGAAAATATTTCTGATTTAAAAAAGTTCCAAATTTAAAGACTTTTAATCAGAAATTTAATTAAATTTTTATATTCTGAAGATATATGTATACTAATAGTTATATAATATATAATTCCCAAAGATTTGTATAATTTTATAACTTCACAGAATTCAATATCTTCAATCAATGATCCAAAATGACCGAAATTGCGATAATACTTAGCCAAAAATATTTAACAAAGGATTTGATTTCTATCAAAATTCTTTTCATTTAAAGTAAACTTTTGTTTTAAATTGAAATTCTTCAGACATGTCTAGAATATAATCAACTAAAATAAGTCTCTAATTAAGTTATGGACTTTACTAGATAAATTGGGTCAAATTTAGTTTTGTCGACATTAATAATAAAAAAAATCATTTGATCCTAAAACCCAATCAAATGAACAAAAAATAAAATAAAAACTGTGAAAAGGCGACACACAAACATTTAAAAATACATTTTGGCCGAAACAAAGTTAAAGGACGATGCCGACAGGCAAAAGTGAGAATAACAGCGGAAACTAACGGCTAACACCTGTAGCAAAGAGCAACGAGGGGGGGCTATAAAAACCTCAACTGAAATTTAATGACACGAGAAAAAAAAAAAAAAAAAGATGCCCCGAGGGAGAAGAAGTCCGAAGAGGAGACACAAGTTATTTTTAACCCACACACACACACACACACACAAGCAACGAACAGGAGCAACTGCTGCCACAGCAGCTTCCGTCTATAGCAGACCGGATGGAAGGATAACGGAATTTCAACAGTTAACAGTCTCATTTTGGCCGTTGAATATGGCAGCTGTTTGGTTAGCTCATGGATTGGCTTTATGCCTAATGCTTATATTGGCCCATTCGCAGTCCCAACAAGTTGCCAATAACAAACAGTCACAACTTTGGCTGGGTATGTAAGATCTCTTAGATATTTAGATATTATTTATATTGTATATATAATCAATTGTACCGGTCCCTAACACAGATTGTCCCTGCCTTCATGTCAGTGAACGGAACTCCACTCAATGGGGAAAACTTAATATAAATGCCACTCAGACTTTCGGTTCCAAGAATAACTGTCTAATGATCTTCATTGGTGGACAAACTGATGAGTTGGTGGCTTTTCAATTGGAACAACTGCAATTGCGCTCCGGGTGAGTTAAAGCACTTCCGTTCATTCATTTTGATCAGAGATCACAGATCTCGCCATCGAGTTTCTATAAAGTGGTGCTAATCTGGTAGACAGCTGCGCGACAGCCATCAAAATATATTCTCTCGATAAGCTATCGACGAGGAAATGCCGAATTGGCCGAATTGCCAAATGCGGAATGAGCAACCGCATATGTAATTAAAATACCTTATGAAGGCCAATGTGGGCGGTCCGGTTGGGTGGAGCCGAATCCGTGGCCGGCACGCCTGGTTATTTATATTTATGAAAAAAAAAAAAAAATAAAAAAATCTACAAAATTTGTGTCAATTTATGCGAAATTTGCATATAAAATGCGCCATGCAAATATAAAAAAAATATCAAAAAAAAAAAAAAGAAAAATAACACAAAATTAACCGTACTAAAATTTCGAAATCGATTTGTCAATAAAATTGGAGAGCACACCAAAAGAAAAATTCAGTGGAGCTTGGGGCAGAGCGTTGCAACGATCGTTGGCCAAATATTTATCCGTAAAATATTGTTAAAACCAAAAAAAAAAAGAAAACGCCAATAAAACGCACATGCAACGCACTATAAAACGCGAGATTTTTTGTTGGTTTAAAGTTTTTAATTGAAATCGATTGAAAATTAAATTTTCTCAAAATGTCTATGGATCCAGCAGTGTCCTTTGATGATTTAGAGCGCGTGAGTGGATATATAATATTAAATGTTGAATGCACTTGAAGAATATATAGTGAAAAAAAATTTAAAAGTTTATAGAAATGGGAAATTCTTCAATTATTTTATATATAGTATATTCTCAAAGTGCAGTGTATAATATTTCAAGTGCTCTCAAAAACTTCTTCAACTGCAGCGACGACGTCGTGCGAGCTCTGCTCGAAAGGCATCACAGACGCCTCAACCACCGGCACATTTGGCCGATTCCGAGGCTATGGCTGTCATTAATGAGATATTTAATCCAACATTAAAATTGCCTGAGAGCAGTGGTCACTATACACTGCCGGAGGAGTTGAGTGCCAATGATTATGTGGCTGCCCGTGATTTGGATATTGCCAAGTTGGCAGAATTAAAAGAAGTAAGTGAGTGCAGGAATTTGTTAATCAGAGATTGATCAAAAGCTGCCTATCAAGGTGTTCTCATTGTTTGACACGGATTGTGATGGACTGATATCCAAGGATGATTTACGTTTCACTTATACGGCCTTGGGTAATGAGCCAAATGAACAATTACTGGAACAGATGATGGAGGAGGCCCATGAGCCGCTTGATTATGAGGCATTTGTTCAATTAATGTGTCGACGCACACAAGAATTAGATCCAGAGGAAGTTCTACTCGAGGCATGGAGCAAATGGGATGATCATGGCACAGGCAAGATCGATGAACGCAAGTGGGTGGTTGCATACAAAAAAAAATATTTATATATAAAAGTACCTATATATATACAAGCAGAAATTGTTTATAAAATATACATTTCTAGAATCTATGAAGAGCTGACCAATTATGGTGATAAATTGACTAAAAGTGAGGCCAAAGAGGCACTCAGTCATGCACCCATGGCCAAACCAAAATCACTGGAGGAGCCGCCCATGATTGATTATTTGGCCTTTTGTCGTATGCTTGGAGGAATGCGCAAAAGAAAAGGCGAATAATCAAAAGAAGTGAATGCAATGTGTTCCTGATAAAAAGAGAGAAAAAAATCAACTAATATTGCTATAATATTCAGAATTTTTGGCCAATATATACCTACATGCATACTTATATCTATCAAAGATTTATTAGTTTAAAAAGAATTATATCAGCAAATTTCATTTAGCATCTGATAATTGTTAATTAATATCTTACACACTTGGCTTTCAATCTATTTACTTTTTGTTTTCACTTATATTTTCCTACTTAGTTTTAGATCAATCAGTCAATAATTGATTGGTTTTATTTATATTTTGTTCACTAATCATTTATAATTAATAATTATTTATATATTCATTTTTAAATAGTTTAATATTTGAGTTTATTTTTAGTAAAAAGAAACTGAGCGATGCAACCCCCGAGGATAGACTATACCAATTACCACATTGTTGTAGCTAGATATATGCAATCTATATATGTATATATATATATATATATAATATATATTTCTATGTTGCACAAAATATTAACCTTAACGCCAACTTCTGTTCGACTTTTTATCAAAATAAATCGTGAAGAACCAAAAGGCCGTGGACAAATGCATATTATTTCTTAAATTGGAACCCCTCTCACCACCTCTCAATCACCTTCTCTTAGTTGGGTTTATTTATAATGCCACTGAGACCAACGAGCCAACGACCAATCGCAAAAAAGAGAAAAAGTATCGGCCAATAAATTTCAGACATCATTACGCTGTGGGCCAACATTTCTTTTCCTTTTACTATTTTTTTTTTTTTTTTTTTTATATTCTCGTTCGATATGCAATGTTGTGACAGCTGCTTAGACAGTGTGGAGGTCTTTCCGTATCTGAGGGAGCCCGTCATCGAGAATTCAACGCTGGCAGCGTACACTTGGTGCCAGCACAGCAATCCAAGGAATGAGACGCCTGTTTATAGTTCAGGACGTTTGCTCGGACTGCGTCTGAGATTCCAGCAGCCGCCAAATAAATTAGAAAATTGGAATTTAAATTTGACTGCGAATTATGGATTCCTAAAGAAAGGTATGAAAGTGTATTAGAAATCTATTCATATATGTTATAATAATAATTTATTTTATATATAGAACGCTTTAAGACGGATGGACGTCTTTTGTCTGGCAGCTATTGTGATTATTATTTTTTTGCTAGCACCAATGAGGAGACGGGTAATCAAGGTTATTTTCATTCACCTCAGTTTCCGGCTCATTATCCTGCACATATAAAATGTGCCTATAAGTTCATTGGACGACCAGATACCCGGGTGGAACTTATTTTTGAGGAGCTACAATTACCTCCAGTAACAAGCGGTGGCTGTCAATTGGATGCTTTAACCATTTTTGACGCTGAATCAGCTCACATGAGTACCGTTATTGATGTTATCTGTACACCGCGTACCATAAAACGCATCTTGAGCAGCGGACCTGATCTACTGGTAGAGTTTAATGCTAGTTCCAATCGGACAGCAAAAGGATTTCGTTGCCAATACAAATTTGTAACAAATGAACAGGAGCAAACACAGCCAATTATGGTGGCAGCCAGTGTGGCAACATCCGCTAAACAATCCGCCAAGGCCAACAGCCTAATGTCGGATGTGGAATTATTAAAGCCCGGACGTCAAATTGGTAAGTTGGCGCCTCATAAATTAGCCTAAGGACATTCCACACCCCCGCCACCAAGTGTATAACCAAGCCACAACCCAATCGAATTATGTTAATCGTTAGCGAATGCCAAGAAAACTTGTCTACTTCAATAGACGCCATCGACAGCATCCGCCTGTCAGTCCAGCAGATGCTTCTGCCAGGATGCCAGCCGCTCATAGCGGATGTAACCAATTGGCCTGAAACCATAAGCTTCAGTTGCTTCTGAACTCTCGTCGCGACCAAATGTCGCTCTTACTGCAAGTTTTCCAAGTCTACTTTTTGGTTCTAGCAAATTCCTGTTTGCTATTGCCAACGCCCCCAAGTAGTGAGTTTTAATTGTTCTTAGCCAATTATTTATTTGACAAAATAACAACAATTATTCCACCATATTTATAAACCATCTAAATATTTAAAAAGTGGCCACAAGACAGCTGCTAAAATGCTGCATACTATAAATTGCAGAAGACGATGAAGGAAAAGAAATCTAATAAATGAAAAAGAAAATTGATTAACCAACAGAAATTAATAATTAAAATTAGTTTTATGAAATTGCTGATAATTGTGAAAGAAAGCAAAAAAAAAGGATTCCATTTCCTTGATGAATTGCACCATAAACTTAAAACTAAAATAAGAGTGTTTGGAATAATAATAACCAAAAAAAAATTTTTATGACCTTTTAGAAATACATTTCCAAATTAATTGATAGTTACTTACCGACGTAAGATCTTCTGACCCCGCTTTATAGAATCTTCACCAGGCTCTTCTTTGGCCAAGTATATGCGCAATCCTCCTAAGGATTTCAAGAAATAATCATCCCAATCAATATTTTTCATACTGAATTTAAAGAGAACTTTGTCTCGTGAGGACAGACTCTGCCACAAGTTTATAGTATTTTGGGTGTCAAAACTCCAGGAATTAAGTGTGAAGGGAGAGATAACGTCTGTGTCCCTGTGTATTTTATCATAAATTTTAAGCATACGAGGCTTCTGTCCACGAAGACGTAATACCAAATCAATGAAAAAACCTGGAACTATATGATAGAAAAGGACCCCCACCCGAAATAACCAGAGTAAAGTGGTACAGTGTACAAAGGGACACCACATCATTTCAGTTAGTGGAAAATTAGGAACAAGCTTTTGCGACTTGTCCATTAGACTACCCCAAGTTATCAAATTTTCTTCACTGGGAACGTGATTGTAGATTGTCGGATCCTTCAGATGTCGATGCTCCTGAGCTGTTTTCCATGCACAGGCCAAGACCATGCTGACGCTGTAGTCAACTGGAATTATACTACCTTGTGCCTTGAGATTAAGCCTACAGACGCGAATAACACCAAGTGCCACCCCATAGATAACTGCGTTTGGTCCAACAACATTATCAATCCATCCCGACACCGGTTCTTCATAACTAGATAAAACTAAATAGGAAAAATATTGAAATGAATCTAGAAAACATTTATTAGAGAACTCATATCACTACTCACTAATTCCAGGACGATAGATACAAATTGGCAGATCACCTGCCTCTTTTTGCACCACTTGCTCTGCAAGGGCTTTAGTAAAAGTATATGTATTAGGATACTCTCCCAGTAATGTAGACGAAATATCATTTATCATCTCAGGACCTAACTTATCGCCCATCTCCAAGACCTTTTCAGCTGTGCATGTTAGGTGTTCCGGATAAAATTCCTCCTTAATGTGTTTCACGACGCAATTGGAATAGGCAGTTGAGACATGAACGAAGACCTCTAATCGAGTCATTTGCTTCGCCAATTGCAACATGAGGCATGAGGCACGTGTATTAATTGCCAAAGCAATATGAAGAGGCTCCACAAATCGCACAGTTGCGGCACTATGCAAAACCAGCTGCACTTCATTCAACAACAATTGACGATCCGTATCACTAATACCCAGTTCAGGTTCCTGACAATCCCCAGCTATGGGTGACACCCGTTCCAGTGCTTTTGGACGCAATTTTAACAATAAAGTGAATACCTTACAAAAAAAAAAATTATTTTCCCTTGTTTTAGCCATTGCATATAGAGCTCACATACAGGATCACTTTCCCAGGCGGCAAAACGTTCACTTATATCCTGACCCCTCTTGGGGCGAATCATCACGTAGATGCGTTTTACATCCGTTACACGTAAGAGTTTCTCAATGATCACTGTAATAATGGGTAATTGTATTAACGAAATGAATTTAAAAATTAAAAGGCAGTCCTTTAGATAGTTGTCACTTTTACAGTTCTTGGATATAATCCGATTAAAGTAAATACTGAATAGAAGTTTGCACTCTGTTTTTGTACCTTTGCCTAAAAAACCACTGCCACCGGTAACAAAAACTATTTTATTTTTATAAAACTTTTGTATTTCCGAATCCGTTTCCATTTTAACTTTGAATATCAATTGTTTGCAACTCTCACGTAAATGAGAGGTTTCCAGAATTCGCAGGCTTTATTTAAACCAAAATAAATTTACAATATCTACTATTGCACAGCCGCAAAATTTTCTGACTGAAGTTGAGCTCAAGTTTAAGTTCACACTCTCAATAAAAAATGATAAAGACTTAGTTAGTCACTAGCCCGAAACGAATTGCATAATTCCCGTTGCCAAAAGTCGTTAAAAAAGTGTTGTTAAGTTAACTAGTCTCTAACCCGCAGAACAGATTATGTCACATATACTTACATACATACGTAAATTAAATATTACAATAATACAATTGTTATACGTAAATTACCGGGCTATAAATTTTTTTTTACGGAAATGTAGAAACTGCACGTATTTTGGAGATTTAAAAATCGTATAAACTACTCGGAAAGCATATATTATGGCCATTTGGTTAATTGAAAAACGTTGGCGTTGTTGGCCTATTGGCAAAGGTGAAGTCTAACGCATTTGTTGGGAAAAGAGTGTATAATCCGGAATTTTTCTAGTTTATAAAGTAAATAAATAACTTGGCAGTCAAAATAACCTACAGTTGCCTCTAGCTAGCGCGTCTGTTAGCAATCGCGGGTTTTAATGTTGACAAATTCCATAGTAAATCGATTGAAATCATTGAGGGAATAAAAAATTATTTAATCCACTTTAATATACACGTATACATAATTTAATTAAAACACATCAAGTAAGAATCGTAAGGAAAGACTACGCTATATTCACCCGTGTCAAAGTTTGTGTTTCCTTGCATATTTTGAATTTAACAATTAAATACAACGGCCCAGCAGTGTTGGAAAACAGTATTTCCAGTTAAGTGTTCTGAATTGATTGTTTCGTCGATGTGATGTATTAGGATTCAAGAATTTACCTTTGCCAGTTGGTTTAGGAGACGTCTCGGTCGTATATTGATGGCCACCAATGCAGAGCGTAAAGTTGCAGCTCCTTGAAAGAAAATCTGAACTTTAACTTTTTAAAAAAGTAACGATAATTTCCACTTATTTCCAAATGCCCCAGTAGATAATCAAAATGTTCCCACCCCAAGTATAATACGATGACACAACCCAATTGATTTATTGTAATATCTTATGGACAATTATTTATTTGACAAAATAACAAAAATTATTCTACCATATTTATAAACTATCTAAATGTTTAACAAGTGGCCACAATAGAGCTGCAAAAATACTGAATAATGTAAATTGCAAAAGACGATGAAGTAAAAGAAATCTGAAATATATAAAAACACAAAAAATTACTACTTAAAATTAGTTTTGTAAAATTGCCGGTAATTGGAATGTATATAATCGAATACACAGAAAACAATTTTTTTTTTTAAATTTAGTTTTAAGATAAAAAAAACATTATCTTTATGTTCCTTTAATAATAATTTTTAAATTTTATTGACGGCTACTTACCGACGTAAGATCTTCTGACCCCTCTTAATCGAATCTTCACCAGGCTCTTCTTTGGCCAAGTATATGCGCATTCCTCCTAAGGATTTCAAGAAATAATCATCCCAATCAATATTTTTCATACTGAATTTAAAGAGAACTTTGTCTCGTGAGGACAGACTCTGCCACAAGTTTATAGTATTTTGGGTGTCAAAACTCCAGGAATTAAGTGTGAAGGGAGAGAGAATATTAAGATTCTTGTGTATTTTATCATAAATTTTAAGCATACGAGGCTTCTGTCCACGAAGACGCAACACCAAATCAATGAAAAAACCTGGGAGTATGTGATAAAAAAAAGACCCCAGTCGAAACAGCCAGGGTAAAGTGGTGCAGTGTAAAATGGGACACCACATCATCTGTGTAATTGGAAAATATGAAAGAAGCTTCCCCGACTTTTCCCTAAAATCACCCCAAGTAATCAAATTTTGTTCACTGGGAACGTGATTATAGATTCTGGGCTCTTTAGGGTGCGGGTTCTCCTGAGCTGTTTTCCATGCACAGGCCAAAACCATGCTGGCGCAATAGTCAACAGGAACTATACTAGCCTTTGCCTTGAGATCAATTTTGCAAACTCGAAGGACACCAAATGCCGCTCCACAGAGCAATGCAGGTGGTCCATTAAGATTGTCAATCCATCCCGACATAGGCTCCTTATAGCTTGCTATAACTGAAAAACTTTATAAGTTAATCCAGGAATCATAAAACTCATAATCTTACTCACTAATTCCAGGACGATAGATACAAATTGGCAGATCACCAGCCTCTTTTTGCACCACTTGCTCTGCAAGGGCTTTAGTAAAAGTATATGTATTAGGGTATTTTCCGCGTAATGTAGAACAAATATCATCTATCATCTCAGGACCCAACTTATCGCCCATCTCTAAGACCTTTTCAGCTGTGCAGGTTAGGTTTTCCGGATAAAATTCCTCCTTAATGTGTTTCAAGACGCAATTGGAATAGGCAGTTGAGACATGAACGAAGACCTCTAATCGAGACATTTGCTTCGCCAATTGCAACATGAGGCATGCGGCACGTGTATTAATTGCCAAAGCAATATGAAGAGGCTCCACAAATCGCACAGTTGCGGCACTATGCAAAACCAGCTGCACTTCATTCAACAACAATTGACGATCCGTATCACTAATACCCAGTTCAGGTTCCTGACAATCCCCAGCTATGGGTGACACCCGTTCCAGTGCTTTTGGACGCAATTTTAACAATAAAGTGAATACCTTTCAAGAAAGGAAATTATTTTTCCTGAGTCTTAGCCTTTGGATTTATAGCTTACATACAGGATCACTTTCCCATGCAGCAAAACGTTCACTAATATCCTGATCCCTCTTGGGGCGAATCATCACGTAGATACGTTTTACATCTGTTACACGTAAGAGTTTCTCAATGATCACTGTAATAATGGGTAATTGCATTAACGAAATGAATTGGAAAATTAAAAGGCAGTCCTTTAGATATTTGTCAAGTATTTGATTTAGTTTGGGGAAAAATTCCTTTAAATCACTTTTACAGTTCTTGGATATAATCCGATTAAAGTAAATACTGAATAGAAGTTTTCACTTTGTTTTTGTACCTTTGCCTAAAAAACCACTGCCACCGGTAACAAAAACTATTTTATTTTTATAAAACTTTTGTATTTCCGAATCCGTTTCCATTTTAACTTTGAATATTAAATAAACTCACTAAGACGTTTATTATTTGCGAAACTCTTTCGCCCATAGATTGTTTGAGACTTTCACTTAAATGAGAAATGTCCACAATTCGCGGGCTTTATTTATACGAAAATAGAGATGCGGTGTCTACCATATAAGGCAAAGCCAAAAAAAATTCTCTGACTGAAGTTGAGCTTAAGTTTTAGAGTTCACACTCTCAATTAATAATCATAAAGATTTAATTATTTACTAAGTAAACCGGCAAAACCCCAACGAATTGCATAATTTCCGTTGCCAATAGTCGTTAAAAAAGTGTTGTTAACTTAACTAGTACCTGACCCGCAGAACAAGTTATGTAACACATACACCAATTTAATATTACAATAATACAATTGTAGTATGTATGTAAATTTCTGCTCTATAAACTGTGTTATTCAGACTTGTAGAAGCTGCAAGTCTTTTGAATCATTAAAAATCGTATAAATTCTTCAACTACCATCCCGCACTTTGATACATATACATACATACATATATGTGCATGCATATATAATTGAATTACTGAATTTTAAATGACGTTTTAAAAGATATAACACATTAATTAGCAACTCCTAAGCGAAGACTAGGCTACCTTTTCAAGTTTGTATTTCCTTGTATATTTTGTATTTAACAATTAATTATAACGGCCAATAGTGTTGGACAACAGTATTGGTGCTGTGTTGGATAGCAGTTCTCGCTAAACGAATTTACGTTGCAGTAATAAGTTATTCCCAAATCCAGTAATCTTCATAAACCGCCTCTTAAGTAAACTTAAGTATAACACCAAGTCACAATTACTTTTTTCCAATTATTTATTTGACAACAATAATTATTCTACCATATTTATAAACTATCTAAATGTTTAAAAAGTGACCACAATAGAGCTGCAAAAATACTGCATACTATAAATTGTAGAAGACGATGAAGCAAAAGAAATCTAAAATATAAAAAAGCATGTTAAAAGATTCACCACCAGAAATTGTCACTTAATCAGTTTTATACAATTGCCAGTAGTTGGAATGTGTTGAAAAATAATAGAGTCTATTACAGAACAATTTTTTGTATTTTGAAAATGTTCAATATTTTCCAATTTATTCACGTCTACTTACCGACGTAAGATCTTCTGACCCCGCTTTATCGAATCTTCACCTGGATCTTCTTTGGCTAAATATACGCGCATTCCTTCAAAGGCATTTATAAAATAATCATCCCAATCAATACTTTCAATAGTGAATTTAAAGAGAACTTTGTCTCGTGAGGACAGACTCTGCCACAAGTTTAAAGTATTTTGGGTGTCAAAACTCCAGGAAGTATTTGTGAAGGGAGAGAGAATATTAATATTCTTGTGTATTTTATCATAAATTTTAAGCATACGAGGCTTCTGTCCACGAAGACGCAACACCAAATCAATGAAAAAACCTGGGAGTATGTGATAAAAAAAAGCCCCCAGTCGAAATAGCCATGGCAAAGTGGTGCAGTGTAAAAAGGGACACCACATCATCTGGGTTAGTGGAAAACTTGGAACAAGATTTTGCGACTTGTCCCTAAAACCACCCCAAGTAATCAAGTTTTGTTCACTGGGAACATGATTATAGATTGTGGGATCTTTAGGATGTGGGTTCTCCTGAGCTGTTTGCCAGGCACAGGCCAATACCATATTTGCGCAATAGTCAACAGGAACTATTCCAGCCTGTGCCTTGACATTAAGTCTAGAAACGCGAAGGACACCAAATGCAGCGCCATAGAGCACAGCAATTGGCCCATTAAGATTATCAATCCATCCCGACATAGGCTCCTTATAGCTAGCTATAACTGAAAAATAAAGATCTGTAGTTTAATTTACAGTAGGTTATATATAGAAATACTACTCACTAACTCCAGGACGATAGACACAAATTGGCAGATCACCAGCCTCTTTTTGCACCACTTGCTCTGCAAGGGCTTTAGTAAAAGTATATGTATTAGGGTATTTTCCCAGTAATGTAGACGAAATATCATCTATCATCTCAGGACCCAACTTATCGCCCATCTCCAAGACCTTTTCAGCTGTGCAGGTTAGGTGTTCCGGATAAAATTCCTCCTTAATGTGTTTTACGACGCAATTGGAATAGGCAGTTGAGACATGAACGAAGACCTCTAATCGAGTCATTTGCTTCGCCAATTGCAACATAAGGCATGAGGCACGTGTATTAATTGCCAAAGCAATATGAAGAGGCTCCACAAATCGCACAGTTGCGGCACTATGCAAAACCAGCTGCACTTCATTCAACAACAATTGACGATCCGTATCACTAATACCCAGTTCAGGTTCCTGACAATCCCCAGCTATGGGTGACACCCGTTCCAGTGCTTTTGGACGCAATTTTAACAATAAAGTGAATACCTTACAAAAAAAAAAAATTATTTTCCCTTGTTTTAGCCATTGCATATAAAGCTCACATACAGGATCACTTTCCCAGGCGGCAAAACGTTCACTTATATCCTGACCCCTCTTGGGGACGAATCATCACGTAGATGCGTTTTACATCTGTTACACGGAGGACTTTCTCAATGATCACTGTAATAATGAAACGAACTTGAAAATTAAAAAGCAGTCGCTTAGATATTTATTTTATTTTAAAATTGTTGTTTTTTTTTTTTGTTTTTTTGGTAAAAATGCATAAAAATTTCTTTTGCTTTTTAAAACCTGATCACAACGAACATTTGTCAAATACTTAATTTGGTATTGCCAAAGCTTTTTAATATTACTCATACATTACATAGAGAATGAAAATATTGAACAAATACAAACAAAATCAAGGTATGCAGATATCAATTTATGCGATCAAAGTAAATATTGATTCGAATTTTGCACTTTGTTTTTGTACCTTTCCCCAAAAAACCACTGCCACCGGTAACAAAAACTGTTTTATTTTTATAAAATTTCTGTATTTCCGAATCCGTATCCGTTTCAATATTCATTATCCAAATTTTTATTAAAAAAACACTATCCGATTATTATTTACGATACGCTATCGCTAGCGGCTCTTACTTAAATGAGAGGCATTCAGAATTGGCTGGCTTTATTTATACCAAAACTAAGTTGCAGCATCTACCACACAAGGCAGAATCACAGACAACAACAACAAAACAAGACAAAAAAAAAAATAAAATAAAAACCACGCTCACACTCTGACTAAAGCAAAGATTTTGGCACTCTCACACACTCTCTGGTAACAATCAAAAACACTTAGTTACTTACTAAGTTTAATGCTAGCTAAAAACCAAAACCTCAAACTAAATGCAAAATTCCCGTTGCTAAAAGTCGTTAAAATAGTGTTGTTAACTTCCCGCGATTGGCCTGTTGCCTGACCCGCAGAACAATTTACGTCACACATTGTTGAATGTAAATTTCTGTTTTTCAACTATGTTTCTGTTTTTGTATAAGGAAATATAAAAACTGCACGTGTTTTCAATATTTAAAAATTCTTATTCTTCGAAACAAGTAAGATTTCGCACTCTGAACCCCTTTTGTAAAGTATTTATTATGGACACTTGGTTAATTGGAAAACGTTGTTGCTTTTGGCCCATTAAGTGCATTTGTTGGGAAAAGGGAGCAAAATCCGGTAGTTTGCTAGTTGAGAAAGTAAATAAATAACTTGACAGGTAAAGTATCCATTCTACAGTTGTCTCTGACTAGTGTGTAATCGTAAGTAATCTTGGAGCGTTTTGTTGTTATATAGAAAATTTGAGAAATCGGTGTTCAAAAAAAGGCTATGAGATAAATATGATTTCCGAAGAGAATGTTTTTAATTACAATAAATTAGAATTTGCTATCAAGCCATAAGTCTTTAACGAAAAGCATTTATTTAGGCTATATGTAGTATTTTTGTTTATCAATTAGTTTAAAGTTATTCGTAAAATGCTAAGGGCAAGGCAGCCCAAAATAAACTGAAATAGTCGATGTAACAAAAAAAATCTGAAATTATAAACATAATATATATGTCAGTATTTAAGTACAGTGAGAATATATATAAATACTAACCTATGGAGCATCTTTTGACCCGTTTCTATGGATTTGGCAGTTGGTGGCTCTTTGCATAAATATTGTCTTATGCCGAGAAGAGAGCGATTAAAATACTCATCCCAATCAAGATGCTCCATATCGAAATTGAAGAGCTGTCGATCCTTTGATGTCATATTGTTCCACAGTTTAGTTATATTATGGTTATCAAAGGACCAGGATCTAGTCATAAAGTATGTCAGTAATCGCAACTGTTTGTGAATCTTTCGATACATTTTCACTAGCCTAGGCTTTCGTCCAGTTAGGCGGAGGATCGTATCGATTACATAGCCCGGTAATGTGTGGTAGAAAAAAGCAGCCAGATTAAATAGCCATGAAATGGATGTAGTATGCAAGAATGGATACCAAATCATTTTAGTCAGAGGATAGTTGACTCCATTGGTAGACACTTTATTCTTAAAATCCCCATAAGTAATCATATTCCGCTCATTAATTGTAAAGTTGTAAATCTGTGGTGAAGTATTGATTGAGGTGTTTGCTGTTTCCCATGCACTGGCCAGAGCCACATTGGTAGTGTAGTCTACAGGGACTGCATTTAAGGGTGCTTTACAATCGACGTTAATTAGCCGTAGAACTCCATAAGCGGTACCAAAGATTAAGGCAATCGGCCCATATAGATTGTCTATCCATCCGGAGACTGGCTCCTTATTTGCTGTCATAACTGATTTGATAATAAATATAAATTAGCTAAGCTTTATTTTATTTATTGATTTCACGTACTTATGCCAGGACGAAGTATGCATACTGGTAAATCATTTGCCGCCTGCAGAACCACTTGCTCAGCCAGAGCCTTGGTGAAAGTATAGGTATTCGGATATTTTCCCAGCAGTGTTGGTGCTATGTTGTCCAATAGTTCATCACTCAACTTCTCGCTTAGTGCCAAAACCTCATCCACATTGCAGCTTAAGTGTTCTGAATTAAATCTCTCCTCAATGTGTTGGGTTACACATTGGGAATACGCTGTAGAAACATGGACAAAGGCCACCAGTCGAGGCATTTCTTTTGCCAACTGGACTAGGAAACGTGTGGCCCGCGTGTTGATGGCCAATGCAATATGTAGTTTTTCATTGAAACGTACCGTGGCAGCTCCATGGATAATAATCTGCACTTCGTCGGTCAACAATTTACGATCTGTCTCACTAATTCCCAAATCTGGCAATAGGGAATCACCCACTATCGCTGTAACACGATCCAGAGCATCAGGTTTCCGCTGTAGTAGCACTTCGAATACCTTGCAAGTGTTATTTAAATAAAAGTAAAAAAAATTATTGATCAAAACCTTAAAAAGGACTTACCAACTCCTTTTTCCACAGATTTAAACGTTGATCAATATCTTTATCTTGTTTTGTTCTGATTAGCATATATATGCGTTTCACCTCCGTTGTACGTAATAATTTCTCAATGGTAACTGATAATTCCATAGATTAATCCTTGCTTAGTCAATTGTTTCTTTTTCAACATACCTTTTCCCACAAATCCTGTGCCTCCTGTTATTAAAATAACCTTATCCTTATAAAATGCTTGAATTTCAGACGCCATGCTTAAAATAAAAAAAAAATTATTCCGGATTTAAAGAAGTCTGTTCAATTGCCGAAAACTAAATGGGGAATGCTTTAATCACGCCTATTTATAAGGGTGGATTAAGAATAGGCAGCCAAATTATGTAGATATCTGTGTATGTAAAAATTTAAAATTCAAGCTCATTGACGGATGGTCAATGGTCAAAGACCTCACAGACAGTGCAGATTGGTCAGCCTTCGCAAACTACTCGACTGTCGTTTGTTTTTTTCTTTCTTTTACATTAAAGATACCAACAAAATAGCTAGTCATTACACAACAACAACAACAACATATTCATGATTGATCAAATCTGAATTGCGTCAATCACGGCGCATGGAATTTTTAGTTAAAAAAATTAAGAAAAAAACACCTGCACGTGGTCCACCTACAACAGAAAAACCAGACGCTGACTATTTTTCTTTTTAGGTTTTGGGAATGTTTTGAACTTTGATGAAATGCAAAGTTTCCACAAATTAATGCTTAGTCTTTTGTATTATTTAAAACTTCAACATGGGACTTGTTGAGGTAGAAAATGCCCAACCTATTTTTTTGAATTAAATTATCAAGTATATAAAATATCGAAACTGAAAAACTAAATATCTAATTTTTAATGAACTGAAATAGAATCTATAATTATGTTGCTTAAACATTTTCACAATAATTTTGTTCATTTCTAATATATTTTCATGAATCAATTGAATTCTGAGTGATTCCAAAGGTTATTGTATAGATTGTGTAAGCTAATCTGCTATTTGCACAGATTTTTCTTAAGTCTTTGTCATTTATTTGCAATAATTTAAATAATTCAATATTGTACTTATTGTTTACATTGTTGAAATAATGCATATTTATACCCTTACAGAGGGTACATTAATTTTGGTCAGAACTTTGCATCGCACAGAAGGAAACATCTCCGACTATATAAAGTATATATATTCTTCACAGAAGAAAGATTAGCCCAATCCGCCTGTCTGTTTTTATAAGCTTCTTTCGAGATTCTATATAGCTATAGAGTACATCTCATTATATATACATCTACTTGATCAGGTTTCTCGTTATTTCACGAAATTTTGAACTTGGTAATTGGAATGCATAGAAATTTGTCTGTTGAGTTGGAACAGAACTCGTTGACTATATGCTATAGCTTGTTCACATTAGCTATTCCCGAAATGTAAGTGCTCGTGGACTCCTTAATGGTTCTGGTAAATTATATAGAGACAATATATAAGGGTATACGAACTTTGGCACTTCCGAAGTTAGCCCAACCTTTTAGTTCTATTTTAATATATTTACTTGATTGAAATTTTTGGCAAAGTCATATTAAATATTTGGGCAGAAATAAACTATAGGTCAAAAAAAATTTTATAGATCACATGAAATCGACTTATCAATCTGATATTGAAAGGGAAATTGGTAGAATATAAAATATTCCAACTCTCGTTTCTCAATGTATGCAATTGAAAGATTTATTTTCGTTCTCTGCGTTTATTCAAATTTCATACGCAATTTGAATACTTAATTAATTGTTACACACACACAAACACAAATTCTTAATTAAATGAAACAAATTTGATTTCAAATGTCATAACAATTTTTTTAACATAAGTTAAAATTTTAAAAATTACATTAATTAAATTCGCGGAATCATTTTAAGCCAGAATCCATTTTTAGGAACCAATTGAAATCCGGAAGAAGTAAGCTCCAAAGGAATTGAAGATTTTTTAGCTTGAGCAATGTGATAATCTTTTAAAATATAGTATATCATAGCTTTAGCTTCCAAGAGAGCAAAACGGGAACCTAAAAATGAATAAAATAATATTGTTAAAATGTTTATACCTACATATGGACAACATTATCATTTTGTGGACTAACCTATACAATTACGTTGACCCAGACCAAAGGGAAAGTATGTGAATGGCTGAATTTTCTCTTTGTTCTCCTCATTGAAACGTTCGGGATCGAATTTCATAGGATTTTCAAAGTATTTGGCATCGCGATGAAAACCACATGCAGGCAACCAAATAATTTCTCCTTTTTTAATCTCAACCTGTTGCCCATCCACTTCATAAGTAATATCCTTATTGCACTCTCGGTCTATTGCAATAGCAGCTGGCCACTTTCTTAAAGCTTCAGATATCACCTGATCCAAATACTTCATGCCCATTAAGGCCTCATATGTCAATTCGCCGCCATCCAATTCCTTGCTGACTTCTTGTACCTCCTCGTACAGCTTCTCCTGCACATCCTGGTTCTCCATTAGTTCGTGGGCTGCGAAACACATAAGCACTGAGGATGTCTCGAAACCAGCAAAGAAGAAGACAAAACATTGGGCCACAATGTCACGGTCACTCCATTCCCGTATTGGGGCAGTCTTCGTCTTTTCTGTTTGAATCAACCCACGTGCCTCCATTAACATGTTAATCATGTCTGGACGTATGATATTATGTTCCTGTCGATATTTCATGGCATCCAATACCAACTTCACAAAGTACTGTGTGCTCTTCTTATCGAATAGATCAATTTTTAGAATCTTATTCAACCGTTTCAAAGAGAAGAATATCAAAAACTTCATATTTTGCAGAAAGGTGAATGAGGTCAGCTTTTTGCCCATCATATAGAATGTATTTTCGCGATCAGTGAATGAATTTACTTGCAATCCAAAGGCAGTTGAGGCAATCACATCGTTGGTGAAGCGTGTGCAATAATCTTTCATATCTAACTCCAACCCGGTACCAGTGGCATCACGCTTTAAGCAGCTGACAGCTTCTTTGGCCACTTGATTCATTAGCTGAAACATTTGACGCATTTTGCTACCTGTAAAGGCAGGACTAAGAGTGCTGCGCATATCCTTCCAACGTGCATCACGCATAGAAAACAAAGAACTGCCAAACAGATTGTTCATATCATGAGGATCATCTTCGCTGGTGCTAAAGAAATCACGATGATTAATGAAATGATCAAAATCTTTAATAGTGATCTGTTTGATAAGCTCCGGATCACGTATCATGAATAAAGGTTGGCGTTGCTCAAAGATACCATATACCCTGGAATACAATTTTTATAGATAAATTAGTACATACTTGTTTGGAGTCATTGACTGATAAGAGAATTTCCCTGCCTTTGTTAAACGCATTGTTTCACATGAGTCACGGGTATCAGTTTTAAAAATTTGTATGTGCTTTCAAGTGATTTGTTTTGTTTTGCCAAACCCCCTATCAATTATATGTTAGATTACGATAACTAATAAATGAAAGACCGAAAGAATTCCGTATCAGTTGTTGTTTTAATACCCTTGAAAAGTTGACCCCAGAATTTTATCAAAGCACATATCCAAAGTGTAAAATCATTTAAGTCACTGTCTAGTTGGTTATCATTGCAAATGGTCTAATTTTAGATAACATAATGCTAAATATGCAATGTTGCTAGACAAATAAACAAATTATCGTGCATTGATAAGATTCCAAAAAGATAAAGTTGAGATACTAAACAAAGAATAATAACACAATGCTCGACATTAATCATTTGAAACTAATTTCTACGCCATATCTTCTACGCATATAATAAATAATTAATATGTATATTTAGATATTGCTCACTTGATTAACCTTTGATTAAATTTAACCGCACCTACATCTATTTGACCTTGTTATGACAAAACAATCTGTTCACAGTTCGCAATTTGTTCCCCTAGTTGACATCATGATCATCAACAAGTATTTGTAACATTTCATGTGTGTATGTTCCCATCAGCACTTACTTATTTTTACCGCCATCGTGATATAAATCAACAATTAAATCAAACATCGATTGTCGGCGAAGGAACATTTTTGACATGTTTCCGAAATATGGCCAAGGTTTGGCATAGGGTAATCCGCGTTCCTTAAAGAATCCATAATTTGATGTGGTCCAGCGGTAGAACAAGGCTGCGGCCACTATAAACAAAGCTATAAACTCTAGCAACATTGCTGTACAAGACTAACTACGAACCCGTCCAATAATTGACTAACGACGCCACAAACAACTGGACGCTTATTTGTTGGGGCGTATCAAAGCTTTTTAAATTTGAGCTTTCCGTTGTCTTAATTAATCATAATGCAATATGCTTTTGATAAATAAAAATAAATATATCATATAGAATTGTATATACAAAAATAGAAGAGATAGGATAGACATGACTAGGATTTTAACAGCAGGGCGTAAAGTGGATAGGGCTGACGAGTTTGGGTCTCTATGGATCGTTCCAACCATCTGACATTCAAATGTCGACATCTTCGACGGTAAAGAGGCCTAGAAATTATTTATATTCATTTATATATTAGTTATTCACTTTAAAATTAAACTTTCGGGTTAAAGCTTACCTCAGCTTCGATAAATTTAAACTGTTATTTTTCTCATAAAATGCTAAGGCTGCTTTTTGTGTGTTCATTGTTAGTATACCACCATGTTCAACAAACTCATTCATTAGCTTTGATTTGGTAGAACCCTCCGGAAAGTGGGCCACCAGACCCGTAAATAGTTTACTCTTTGTTTGTTTGGGAGATGTTTTAGCAGCATCCACAAGAGTCTCAGTTTTAATTTCAGTTTTATTTTTATTAGATTTGAAAAAATCCTTTAGACCCTTCTGGGAAGTTTTTCGCTTGCTTCCAGATAGCGAAGAATGTGCAACTTCCTCGTCATCTTCATTGTCCGACTCCTTTTTAGACTTTTTAGTCTTTTTAGAACTATCGCCTGTTGCTTTTCTCTTCTCTGGCGTCTTTTCCTGAGCCAATTTATTATCTAGTCCTTCTTTATCCTTATCACAGTCCGCCAACAATAAATCAACATTCACATTCTTCTTTGAAGCTTCGTACAAACCTAAAAGATGAGGCAAATCATTTGCCTCCTTTGATGTTTTATCACTACGCAAACGTGTGATTCTTGGAAAGCGTATGGAAACACCTGATGCAGTATGTGCTTCGGATTTGGTAAATTCGGCACCAGTTATCTCCCACACTGGCATTTTCTCTGGATCTGTGGCCAGCACGTCAGGTACTAGAGATTTTTTGCACAACAGCCAATTGGGTGTCTTGTTGGCATCAGCTCGCGTAGTTAAATTGATCAGAGTGTCATGTATCTCTTCATTTGTGCCATCGTCGAGACCCGAGTGCACTTTGGTGACAGTTTTCCAGAGACGATCTTGTGGATCGTAACAACCCATGAGAAAGATGCTTAGCACGCCTCCTTTTTTGCCGGAACCATACCAAGCACCAAGCACAACCAAATCAGCTGTATCAGCCATTTTACCATCAAAAAGATAATCCTTCTTGACCTTCAACCAGTTGCGTTTACCTGGCTGATAAGTGCCTTTCGGATTTTTCAGTACGACACCCTCTAGGTTGGCCTTTAATACTTTTGCCGTCATCATGGCCAATTCGCTTTTGGTCTTGAGAAATTGAGATTCAGATAGCTGGACAAAGGATTTAATAGGTTTAATGTTTTGCTCCAGTATTTCTCTTCGCTTCTTAAAGTCTCTGAAATTAAAAAAAAATAAGGGTTCATATAAACTATATGTAACATATATAGATCTTACAGCTGCATTAAATCCTCGCCATCATAAAGTATGCAATCAAAGACAAACAAGCAAACCGAAGCATTGCCATATTCCTGCTTCTTGTGGGCACCCAAGGTTCCAAAGGGCAGTAGAGCCCCCGTCTCAGTGTCCACTAGTATTATTTCTGAATCCAAAATCATATCACCAGCACCAGGAAAAGCACGCGGAATATACTCCTTTAATCGCTTGATTTTGTGATCCATAACTGGCTTTAAATTGCGACTAAAAAACTTAAATTCTGTAGCCTGTTTATGGATCTGTACGCGTTCACCATCGTATTTGATTTCTCCAAACAATCCCCCTGGATTCTTCTTAAAGGCTTCCTCGACCGACTTGCATGCATTGGCTAGCATGGGCGAGATGGGAGTCATGACTTGAATTGCACTCGCAGTTGTTTTTAATTTCTTGACTGGACTTTTGGCCATAGTTTTGCCCGATTTACCAGCAAACTGTTGCACAATGGAAGCCAAGTCACGAGAGGATTGGTATGCGGGATACGCCAGGGGACCGAAGGCATCAAGAATATGCCTTGCACGTGCGTTTATGCGGAGATCTTGCTTAATCAGCCTGATTAAAGTCCGCAAATCCAAGTCGGTGGCTTTCTTACACAGCTCCTTGAGCAACTCAGTCTGTTCATCCTCTTTTGTCTTTTTCTCCAATTGGCTAAGAAGCTCATCCACTTCCTGAAGGTAAAGTTGACTTTCCTTCTGTGGCTGCAGCTTGCTAGAGGCTGCAAAATGCTTGCGAAGCGTTTCTGAAACATCGCCATCTATGGGGAAATGCAGATACAGATGTAGTTTAAGATCGAATACTTTCCATGTAACAAACCTTGTTCAAGATCCAAGTGCATCTTCTGTTGGTCGCTGTGCAAGATTCGAGAAAATAACTTCACCAAAGCCTTGTTCTGCAAGTTGTACACACGCTGAGTGGCTCCAGGTATTAGGAATTGGACCCACAGTAAATAATCACCCTGAAAACCTTTGCCTTTGGATCCGTTTTTAAAGAAACCCTCCAGCCTCTCCACCTTTCTCAAGTAGCTTGACTCCGAAGCAATTTCATCACAGATTCGCCGAAAAGTGTCCAGTTTGTTATCTTCATTCTGCAGCGGTGTCCCCGTACCCTTGCTGGCCATGCTGCGAGTTGGCAATATCAGTCTCAAGCTACAGTGAAATCTCAATCTAAACATGCATAAATATATGCAAAAATTAATAAACTACTACGTTGTTATATTTTAAGATTGCAAGCAGATATATGACTCGCGCGTAAATAAGTCCGGCACCTTTGAATCGAATCAGCTGTTAGGCTCGTTGAAGAAGATTACAAGCAATGGTGTTGCCGGAGTGATTCAATGCCGTTACGAATTTGAAGCAAAGGCGCCAGAACGTATTCAAATTCGATTTCACGATTTCAATGTACCAACAGAAAATGAGAATTCCACAGGTTGCCTGGCCAATGATGCTCTCCATGTATTGACAAGACTACGGGGCAAATTCGAGACCCAGGAGTTGCTATGTGGAGCCTTCTTGCCCAAACCGTTGATGTCTAATGGACCTCAAATGCAGTTACAGTTTGTAGGGAGGCTTCCGCCTACCATGACTAACAAGGTACAATATTACGGTTTTCGTGCAGAGTACAGATTTGTCACAAGTAAGGTAATTAATTAACATAATGTAAACATTTTTTAAGCAATGCCATTTTTATTTCCCATTTAGATTTTGGCATCATGTCAGGTGTTCAGCAGGGTGACGAATGCACTTTCGTATACAACAGTAGCCAACGCATTAGTGGCCTGTTCCACTCGCCCAATTTTCCAGGATATTATTTGGAGAATGTGGTCTGCAATTATTATTTCTATGGGGCTAGTGGTGAACGAGTTGTGGTGCACTTTACCTACTTCGATGTCGAGGGAATAGACAAGTAAGTTGGCATAGAATAATGGAATCAGCATTATTAACTTTATCTTATTTACCTAACAGCTGTGACCACCAGACAGCCAGCGACTATGTGGAGTTTTCAAATTTTATGAGCACCGATCGTAAATACCGGAAATATTGTGGCAAAATGCATGACTTCGATGTGCGCTCTGATGGATTCTTCTTTCGCGTTACACTACACTCCAATGATCGCTTTGTGGCTGTAGGATTTCGCGCTATATATACTTTTGAAACCAAATCGATGGAGAATGATAATCTTATTACCAATCTCGGTGACACTGCTTCAATGGAAAGCTATGTGTCCAAGGCTTCGTCATTACTTAATAGTAATTCATATTTAATAATAATTGCAATTATAGGGTTAGCCATTTAAATAGCATCTGTTAAAATACAATAAAAAATGTCAACCACACCACATCAATAGGCATATTTATTTTTTGATGACTTATGAACTAAACTTTGTGGAGAAACGTAAACTTGTAGGGAAATTTGTTTTTTAAAAAGTAATTTGAATTGAGTTTACGTTCAGTTTGGATTATATATTTTTCAAATTAAACACTTTAATAAACTCGTTGCAATTCGCTTTTGATCACCATGAAGAGTTAAGTGTTTCTTAAATTGCCTATTCAAGAAAAGTTCATTATCGATTTGAAAAGTAACAGTCTATTTTGTTGCGAACTTAAGAGGTGCGAAACTCGTTGAAATGCTTGTTGGGTTGTGGAAACATATACGCTGAAAATAATGCTTGCTGGGTTACATTTTGATTCTTTTCAGTGTTGTTTTTGTTTTTGAACCGAGCGGTAGTGCTTTCGCGGTCGCCAAAAATCGGTTATTTTCGTTTTGGATTTTAGGGTGGCTTTGGTGCTCATCCAGACCACTGGTGTAACAGGAAAAGTATTAACAAGATAGCAATAAGTATCACGAAGAATAGGCAAAAATAATTGCCACAAATAATAGTTAACCCAGCAAAAGCAATTCAGGAAAGCATACAAGCAGCAGGCAAGATGTTCTCACGGCCCAGGTAAGTTTGTTTTTCCAAAAAGAAATGCCGAGCCAGCATTAATCGTTGGGTTAGGGCGCGGGGTAGTGGCAAGGAAATTCAATAGGGATACAGATTTCGTCAGCTAGTAAGCATTATGCAACAAATTCCATACAGACAGGGACATGGACATGATCTGGGCCAGCTGTTTGCCCAGTGACCTAGTCGCAATCGGAGACTCTTCGGGGCCAGACGAGAGGCCGCTAAGAGGCGTCGTCATCATTCTAGTTTCCCCCTACCCCATCCGTTTCGACGAAGCTTTCGTTTTCATGCGCAAAGGGAACAGGAAGAGATTCGCACATGGCCTGACATTGACCCAGACGCGGGCAGCTGGCTTTAGCTACATACATATGTACATATTTATCGACTTTTTCCATTTCACTTTTCATCATTGCATAAGATGTGACAGCTTAAATGCGCTTTTTGCTGATGCCAAAAATGTTCATCCATATAGACATACATATGTATGTATGTATGTACCTACATATGTATGTACATACAGATATGCGTGTATGTATCTTTCGTAATATAGTTTGTATAAATGCATACATATATGTATGTACATACATACATATGCATACACATTTGTAGGCAAAACAAAACAGCTGAAAAATCAATAGAAAATATCAAAGAAGCTAACTTCGGCCGTGCCGAAGTTTGTATACCCTTGCAGATTAATTGATTACTTTTCCGTCATATCGGATTCAAGATATTTTAAAAATTGGAAATATAAAATTTAAAAAAATTTGAACCAAAAAGAATCAGCAAGAAAAATTCGAGTTTGCCACGCCGGACTTGAACCTCCGCTCCGACTTTCTAGAATCGACCTCTACCTATTGCGCTACCAGACTTAATTTCCGGTCTCGCTATTTCGGTATACATTGCAGCGTCAGCTTTCGTCCTAAAGTTTCTGACGATTCTAGAAACAACAACACCGTTTTTTTTTTGTTTGACTCAGCTTGTAGTTTTTAGCACGTGTTGCTATATGTATGTATGTATGTTTGTATGTTTCCATGTATGTTGTTTGTGTACGAATATATAAAGCAAATATAAACGTATTTAATTGGTGCATATGCATACATACTGATGCTGTGGGGGTTGTTTTGTTTTATTGATTTTGTCGGTGTTTATTATCGATCTGATTCAAACTTACTGATATGATGTAAAGTATATTTCATCTGATCACCAAATTTGTGTTGAGATATTTAAAAAAAAAATTACAAAAACATACTTTTCTGATGGGGGTTGATTATTGATTTTATTGATTTATGTCGGTGTTTATTATCCGATTGAATCAAACTTGCTGGTAAGGTGTAGAAGTAGAATTGTCATCTATGTGCCAAATTTGGTTGAGATATCTTAAAAAAAAAAAGTTTTTCTCACAAGAACTGTTTTGAACAACTCACATTTTGACCGAGGTACCTCTGTCTTTCTTTTTTCTATAACTTATAGTTGTCCGATCGACCAATCTTTGAACTTAATTTGCTTGCAACATCAACGGACAGAATGATTGACTTTATTCACGTAGCTCAAATTTAAGATCGATTAAGTATGTAGAAACAGACAGACGGACAGACGGACAGACGGACAGACGGACGACGGACAGACGGACAGACGGACAGACGGACAGACGGACATGGTCTATCGACTCGGCTTTCGATGCTGATCAAGAATATATATACTTTATGGGGTCGGAAACGATTATTTCTATGCGTTACAAACATCTGACCAATTTTATTATACCCTCTGCAAGGGTATAAAAATAGAGAATTTTTTTGCGCTTGGATAAAAGGCGACACCTTCACGTTCATGGACATGGACAGATCTCTACATATACAAAAGTATATACATTTAGATAGACAAGTCATTTTGCCAAAAGAATCTAATTTTAATTGTGTATACCAAAAAACACATCTGTTGGTGCTTTTGTAAGCATTTTTCTTTGCCAAGTTCATCAAAAAGTTTCAAATTGCTCGCAGCTTCCACACAATGGACGTAGTGAGCAATGAAGTACAAAAAAAAGGGGATGGCCCTCACTGATGCAAGGACAATTATTCCAAGTGTTTTAAAGAGCAGAGCAGAATCAAAAAATTAGAAATTCTTTGAGCAGAAAATACAATTATTTCAAGGTCCATAAACATAATTAGGAATGAATAAATTATTTACATACATACTTAGATATGAAGTCTATGTTATGGCAAATTTTATCTACGCCCTTGACTTTCCATAGTTTATTTCTCACCTTAACCGTTAGCGAGAACAACATTCCAAAAATCATTTCGGGTCTGCGTAAGAGTACATTGACTTTTGGCCATTGTGTTCACGCAAAACGCTCATGAGTTGTCTTCATGGTGTTTCGGGCCTGGTCAGAAGTGGCGGTTACTTCCAATTAACTGATTCTCATAGGTAGCTAGTGGAACACGGGCTATGGGGGAGAGAAAGGCAAAGAACATTTTACGAGCCTAGATTTTAGATATGCGAAATTTGGCACTTGCACGGCCCATGTGAGTGTACATTAATAATTGTTGTACAAATAGTAACCAGAAATGACGGATGATACAAATGACGATACAACTAACTTCCGCGCTCGCATAACTATCAACGCTCCCTCATTACCTTACAGATAATTATCAATAATAAATGTTTGCGCGCGCGTCGAAACTTACAAGAGGAATGGAATATGTATGATTGAATCAATCGATTTGAATCCAAGCCCCATGCCACCACGTCATGCGCTGTTAATGGATATCGTCACTAACATTAGAAACAAATAATCCCGCCCATTCCATCCATACATACATACAAACATACAAACATACGTATGTATGTATGAAAATATGATTTCATCAATGGAACCGCAAACAAAAATTAGTCACACGCTTTGCTCTGCTCCAGAAATTAGCACCAACTAGGCAAATATCTAGAAATTATTATTCGTTGCTATCCATCCTATTTCGTGTTTTCGTCAATTTTGTGATACTCTATATATATAAGAGTTAGTTTTTAAGATGTTTTAACTGCTGATTGTGAAAGAAAGCTTAAAGAATAGTCTAGTCTATGCCCTCAAATTAAATGAATATGAAAGTAAATTTCTATTATTTTCCCTTATGTTCAAAACTCATAAAAAGATTCATATACATATGTATGTATGTATGTGTATAAGTTAACATAGGGTATCTTCACAGCCGCCATTTAATGTTATGTTTTGATATTTTTATCTCAAAGAAAGGGGTTAGGTAAAACGGGGGGATAGTTGTAAACAATGCGGCTTAGTGTTCCGTCAGTGATAAACAAAAAGCAGCTGACGCTGACCTTGGACTTGGTTTTTGCCGTTTTCCCCCTCATTTCGTTTATCAACACTGTCACAAGTGTCCGCCGCATTTCAAATTGGCCAACTTACTGATAGCAATTATTTAATTCACTTTGTCAATTTGTTTCCCGTGTCGTTGCAGCTTATGTGGAAATCTCAGCAAATTGTGTCGCAGTGGTGGCATTGCATCAACATCGACAACAACAACACCGGCAGCCATCTCGGCACTGGCGTTCTGCAATGCACGAGGCTATCATGAAGTGGTTGGCGATATCATTTGCCCCTCACAAGTCCGTGGCATCGATCATATTCGCGATCCCCGATTGAACAAGGTATATTTTGATTAAACAAACCAAATAGATATTTAAAGGTGTATTCGTATTCCTTGAATTATCTAACAAACTCGTGCGACATTTCAGATTTGTGATAAAACTAATGTCACGGTTATCTTACGTTTAGTAAAAACATCTGCGACTCGTTAAAATGTTCGTAGTTTTAGTTTGATTAGCATCTATAGGCACGCCTCCATTTTTGTATGAATTGTTGTTGAAATAGTTATACTAACTATATCGCTTCTCATGCAAAAAAAAAATGTTTATCAGAAAACTTTTAAAAGTGGTTAAAGTGCTAGGGTATTCCGAGAATTCCGTTTATAATTGTGTAGGGAATACTATAATTCTTATTATTTTATACAAGAAAAGCGTATATGTATATACAAACATACATATATACTTATATACATAATTTATAAACTTATCAAATTGCTTTTATTGATAACGATTTGTATATTTCTCCAGGGCTTGGCATTTACACTAGAGGAACGTCAAGTTCTAGGCATTCATGGGCTACAGCCGGCACGTTTTAAGACGCAGGAAGAGCAGCTGCAGTTATGCAAAATTGCCGTCAATCGGTATACGGAACCCCTGAACAAATATCTGTATCTCAGTGATCTGCACGATCGTAATGAGCGCCTATTCTTCCGCTTTCTATCAGAGAATATTGAGGATTTAATGCCCATTGTATATACACCCACTGTGGGCTTGGCGTGTCAACGTTTCGGTTTAATCTATAGGCGTCCCCATGGTCTGTTCGTTACCTTCAATGATCGAGGTCATATTTTCGATGTCATGAAGAATTGGCCCGAGCCAAATGTCCGTGCCATTTGTGTGACAGACGGCGAGCGTATTTTGGGTCTCGGTGATTTGGGAGCCTGTGGTATGGGCATCCCTGTCGGCAAACTGGCTTTGTACACTGCCCTGGCTGGCATTAAGCCGCATCAATGCCTGCCCATTGTCGTGGATGTTGGCACCAATAACATTGATCTGCTCGAGGATCCACTGTACGTGGGTCTGCGACAAAAGCGCGTTGTAGGACGGGAATATGACGATTTTATTGATGAATTCATGGAGGCGGTGGTCAAGCGCTATGGTCAAAACACTTTGATCCAATTCGAAGACTTTGGCAACCACAATGCATTTAGATTTTTGGATAAGTACCGCAACACTTATTGCACCTTCAACGATGATATACAGGGAACAGCTGCTGTGGCCGTAGCTGGTTTATATGCCTCAAAACGCATTACTGGAAAATCCTTCAAGGACTACACTTTCCTGTTTGCTGGTGCTGGCGAGGCTGCCATTGGTATTGCTGATTTAGTTGTAAAGGCCATGGTTGCTGAAGGTGTTTCGACAGAAGAGGCCTACAGCAAGATATACATGGTGGATATTGATGGCCTCTTAACTACCACGCGTAAAGTTGGTAATTTAGACGGTCATAAAATCAATTATGCCAAGGACCACGAACCCATGGCTGACTTGGAGGAGATTGTAAGCTCTGTTAAACCAAATGTAAGTAGTTGATGAAATGTATCTGACTGCTGCTAATTTTATACGAATCTCTTAATGCTCATCTGAAGGTGCTTATTGGTGCATCGGCTTGCCCTGGTCTATTCACACCCAAGATTCTGCGTACAATGGCTGACAATAATGATAGGCCAGTGGTCTTTGCTCTCTCGAATCCAACCAGCAAGGCTGAATGTACTGCCGAGGAGGCATACCATAACACAGATGTGAGAAAAGCTGGAATGCTTTTTAGAGTACCCGATTATCCTGACTGTTTTTATTAAATTAGGCTCGAGTTATCTTCTCCTCTGGATCACCGTTCCCACCAGTTACAATGGGCGACAAAACTTACTATCCTGGTCAGGGCAACAACGCTTACATCTTCCCAGGTGTGGGTCTAGGAGTTATCTGCACCGGCACTCATCATATTCCCGATGATATGTTCCTGATTGCCGCCCAAGAACTAGCTAATTTTGTTGAGGCCAGTGATATTGAGCGCGGTTCTTTATATCCACCTTTGCAAAGCATCCAGGATGTGTCCATGAACATTGCCATTGGTGTGACTAAGTGCGCCTATGATAAGGGTAATCAATTAATTTTTGCTAAAACCTAAAATTTGGGCCTTAACTAAATTTTGTTTGCTGTAGGTCTGGCTTCAACCTATCCGGAGCCACAGGACAAGCGAAAGTGGCTTCAAGATCAGTTGTATAACTTCAATTATGAGACGTCAATGCCTGTGACCTGGGCCTGGCCACGCATGCCCTACATTAAGACTCGTGAATTAGTCCCCACCAAGCTCTATGGAAAAAAAAGTGAATAACCTGAATTTTTTTCTTTTTCCTTTTGTTTTCAGGTGAAGAGAGCCCGCTAATTGCCGCCATAAAATAAACAAGCGTTCAAATTGATGGCACCCACTCTGTCTTGCATCCTAACCCCACTACTTATCGTACTTCTACACCATCAGCACCCAACTATCAGCCACTAACCAAGCCTAGAATATAAACGACTATCAACTGCTTCGATTGATTCGTTCGCCATCATGTTGCCCAGCGAGCCACAATTGTGATTAACAATATTTGTTACTCGTAGATACCGTAAAAACCGAGGCAGCCAGAGCAACTGAATGATCGTTAATATATATATAAATATATATATATATATATATATTTGACAATGTTCCTTAGTTTTACGCACTTGTTGATTCTATGTTAATATGTTTTCATTTGGATAAATTATCATATGTTATTTATGGTTTTATGATCGATCTATTGTGATGATGACGACTATTGATGACGTTAATATGACCCGACGATGACTGAAAGCCCAACGACGCAGTATTCTAATATCTACCCCATTGATATGTTATTTGCTTTGTGCTATGTTTAATTTGCTGTTCCTAACCACAATTGGCTTTGCAGTTATTCTGTTTCCCCTTCCTTAACGCTACTCTTCATATCTGTCTTTCGCTATTTACTAACTCCGAAGGCGGCACTAGACGTGGCTAAGAATCAAATACAAAAAAAAAAAAAGAAAGAATATCCCAAAATTAACATTATAACATTGAACAATTAATTGATTCATTGATATATTTTGCTGTTTCTATTTCGTTGTCATCTATAGAAAACGAAGAAGAAATTATATAGCTTCTTCAACACCCACCCAACCCCTCAAAATCGACCATCTAGAACAATTGGCTAAAGACAGCAACAGAAACGGTGAGAGCCAGCCCCAAACCAGAAACACAACACAAACCAACTTAACTTAAAATGCAGCCGCTAACCTTTAATTATGTTTTTAACTACCTTAGTAATGAGTTTTAGTTTAATGCCTATATACTTGTATAGATGTATATAGTTTCTATATATATACAATACAATTGTTTATAGGATTACAAGTACGATAATGATCAAGATGATGTTTGTTGTTGAACTATGTCTGATATTTATTAATGCAATTAAATAGCTTTGTTATAATTTATGATTACAAAAAGTCAACTTTGATTTATCGATCCAACCACCCAATTACCAGATGATGATAATGATGATAATGATTATGATGTGAGGTTAACAATAAAAATAAAATGAACACAAGTTAAACAAATCGGTTTCAGTTTTTAAGATCTTAAGTTAAGGGTATTACAGATTCGACATAAGTTATCACCGTACTTATGTACATATATAGTTGTGCCAACCTTCGATGAAAGCTCTGAATACGAAAGAGAGCAAAGCTCGGCCTCAAGTTCTCGGAGAGATTTCGTGAAATCTCAGAATCAAATCTTAAAGGGGAAGTTTGCGCCTTTATGCTCTATTCATATAGTACCAAAAACCCGAGGGAAAATCCCAACGATAAGAATATTTAGTTTATCAGAGAGCTTCCGTGGATCCGTGGATTATCTCAAAAACTATGTCTCTCCAATGACATTGAGCATTTCATAAAACTTGCGTGCTCAACTCTAGCTTCTCGCAGTTGAGCTTGGAGCATCAGTCGGGACAGTACACTGAATATAGATCAGGTTTTTGCCAATATGATAAGTAGCAGCCATCTCCTCGTCGCCCTAACTATTCCCCTTCTGTGTAACGTAAAATTAGCTCAAGCAGGTAATATATTTATAAATATTTATGTTTTTTTTCATTCTTTTCATTGTTTTGTTTGCATTGCTATGTTTATATTTTCGAAGCCTATGCCGATGCCTGCACTACTCCCAATGGTGATAAGGGCCAGTGTATGCCTTACTCCTCATGTAAGGATATAGAAGCACGTCTAGTAAATGCTAAAAATGCTGGAGTATCTGTACCAACGGACTATGCAGACTATTTACAAAAGGCATCTTGTGGAGAATTTAATGGCGTTGTATGTTCTTATCGTATATACATATGTATATATATATATATATATATATAAATGGGAAAACTAGTTTTCTAATCTCTCTTTTCCTCTCCATCAGCGTCATTTCTGCTGTGCTGCGCCTCAAATCCAGCACAACTCCAAAGTGATGGACCTCTTTATGGATAAAAATTTCAACTGCGGCTCTTTTCTCGATACTCGAGTTGCCAATGGCTATGAAGTAAAGCTTTCCTCCCGCCCTTGGATGGCCCTCCTGCGCTACCATTACTATGATGAAGACCGTTTCCTTTGTGGCGGCACTCTCATCTCGGAACGTAAGTACACTTTCTAAAGTATTTAAAATATTATTCAATTAACTGCTGACTTTTCTGTTAAAGGCTACGTACTCACTGCTGCCCACTGTGTGCATACACACCAAAGCGATCTGTAAGCTAATAAAATATTACTCCCTGATCAAATAATCTATTCTTGGTACTCAGATTTCAAATTCGACTGGGCGAACATAAGATCTCATCAGTGGAGGATTGTCGAAAGCAGGGACGCAAAACGAAGTGTGCTCCGCCTGTCCAGGACATCGAAATTGAAAAGTATCTTATCCATGAGCAGTATGATCCTCGACTTGTCACCAACGACATTGCTTTGTTGCGTCTAAAAGAAAGCGCTCGTTTTGATAGTAAGTTAAATGATTGATTGATTGATATAGGGTTCTGTATCAATACTCTTCTATTTATAGAGCACATTAAGCCCATTTGCTTGCCTATTACGGATGAATTGAAGCAGGAAGCGGAGAAGCAAAGTACATATTTTGTAACTGGCTGGGGCACCACAGAAAATGGATCTTCCTCGGATGTTCTGCTGCAGGCAAATGTGCCAATTCAACCACGCGCGACCTGCTCTCAGGCTTTTCGACGTATGGTGCCTGTTACCCAGTTATGTGTGGGAGGAGGTGATTTACAGGATTCTTGCAAGGGTGATTCTGGCGGACCACTACAGGCCCCTGTTCGCTATTTGGGTCAGTTTGCCTTAAGAATGGTTGAGTTTGGAATTGTTAGCCAGGGTGTGAATTCCTGTGGCCAAATTAGTTTACCCGGGCTATATACAAATGTCGCTGAATACGTTCAATGGATAACCGACACAATGATCGTCAATGGGCTATAATCTGTGCCCGCAGTAGAGGATACCATTTTTGATATATTTTATTTGTATCTCCATATTATCACATAAGCCGCAAATTTGATATTACATGCTATATTTGTAAATCCATTTAGAGTTTGTGTTCTCTTTCTCTCTCTTTACATTGGGGATGAGTAATCTGCAATATTATATACGTACGTACCTAGTTTAGTTTATACTTAATTGCTTAAAATAATAACAAAACTTGTTATTAAGCAATTTATTGTGAAATTATTTATGAATTTTAATAAGATATTGTGCAATATACTGAATGAATAATGCGATTGGGATCTTTTTTGTCTCTAACGACAGATTAGTTATTTAGCATATACATATACATAGTTAGCACCCTTTTTGGCATAGTGTATCTCCACAATTCGTATAGTATTATAATTGTTATATAGTATGAAACTGAAGTACAAATTCGAGACTTATATTTTAAATCCGCAGAGGTAATATTTTTCAAATTTGGTGTTAAAATAAAATGGTTTCTAACTATCCTATTGTCAACATATTTTGAACAAACTATTTAAAAGTACAAAAAATTTGTTGAAGAACGAGCAAGGCTTTTGGATTGACATACTCTACTCCTTCAATTCTAAATAATTGTATATTAAAATAGAATCTATTTCTGTATTGTTGCATTGGACAAGAATATATAATATATATACCTTATTTTATCACTAACAAAATCTTAATTTGATTTTTGGTGATTTATGTTCTTTCTTGAAAGCGTATGCAAAATTTGGGATTTTTATAAAATATCAGTATAAATAAATAATAGAATTCGAATAGAATAACTAAAGACTAAGCAAATATACTCTTCAGATTTCAGAAAGAACCTGTTTTAAGCATGAGCTTTAAGCTAATTAAATGGTTGTCCGATTAGCTTAATGGTTTAATAATTGAATTAATCAGCAATTTGTTTGATAGATATTTCCGACCTGTACCAATTCTTTTATCAGTGTTGTCAATCTTTAATCAAAGTTTATTTTTACGATCAATCCTTTTTGGTCTGGGGGTTTTTAAAGACCCACTTAACAACTTCGGCAACTGGAATTGAGAGTTCATTATCCAAGATGTCTCATAATGTTGGATTTTCCATGTGATGAAATTCCCCATGATACGAATAATTGTGTATATATATATATATGTATATATACATACTATATACAAAAGAACAAGTTTGTCAGACAACAACCATGGGCGTAGCCATGTGAATGGGGAACTTGTGATGGTAATTAGCAAAAAAAATAAAAAAAAAACATTTTAATCCAGGTAGTTGGAAAAAAAAGTACCGACAATTAATGGCAGTAGGTATCCATATTGACGCGTGCCAGTCGCCAGTCGCCAATCTCCATCGGCATCGCAAAAGTAGTGAGAGAGCTTGAATGAAACAGTTGAGCGAGAGCAACAGGTGGTTCAATGGGGGGTTTCCTGGAATTTAATCGCTTTTCCCACGCTCTTTCCCTATTCGAGAGTATTTGGCATTAGCTTTGTGATGAAAACTGGTACGTATCTATTCATTCGTATAGCCGCTCCACACGTGTCTTGTTCTTTCTCTCTGTCTCTCGCGCGGGCGCTAAACCAGTTGGGACTCAATCTTGGATTTATGGACAAGTTATTTATGAATTTGTAATAAGGCTCTTTTTTCCCGTAGCACGCGAATCTCAACTACAAAAGCTCAGCACACGACCAAGTCCGGCTCATTCTCAATTGATCAGTTGAGCACGCGAGACAAAAGATCCCTAACCAGTAACGGTAACCGATCTTGGTACAGGTTTGAATTGCGCGGCAGCTGATATACATACATCATATATAGGCATTGAAAAACTCTGCGATTATCACAAAATATAATAGCTTATCGAACGGAGACAGGATGATGCTATTAATAATTGCACTTAACACGATATTGCTGCTTTTGCCTGAACTCGGACAATCACGTAAGTGTGGAATCGGTTAGAAGATTAAGAACTGGAATCAAATCATCCAAGCGTTCTTTTTTTATTTTCAACAGAGAGCAGTTGCACAACACCAATTGGACAATCTGGACAATGTATACCTCTCCGGGAATGTCAATACTTTAATGATATCGAGGCTAGCTATGGAGGAAGTATTCCACGTTTTGTTCAGAATCAACTGTTGCAGATGCAATGCAATGGTCAGCGAAGTCGGGTAAATTATTGATTTTTAAACGATTATAAATTAGTTTAAATTAACGTTAATTAATGCATATTTACAGGGTTTCCATTTGTGCTGCCCACGAAAGTCAGTCATAGAACCCCAAAGCTTATCCCCCTCAGAAAATGATCGTAAACCGGTGCGTTCTGTGTCTTCAGAGTCGGATTGGCAAAGAATGGATGAAGGTGGCCTACGATTGTTGCAATCTGTGAATGAATGCGGTCAAAGAAATAATCCTAAGGTAGCCAATGGTGAAAACGCCAAATTAGGAGAGTTTCCATGGCTGGCTCTACTTAAGTATGAGACATCAGGACGTCCATTTTTATGCGGCGGCAGCCTGATCAGTGATCGTTATGTTTTAACCGCAGCTCATTGTGTTGTCCAATCTAACAAGTTGTAAGTTTAACCAAGATGTTATGCTATGCAATGGTCAATTTTAATTATTTAATTTTTTTTAAAGGATCGGCGTACGACTTGGCGAGCATGATTTAACTTCTGAAAAAGATTGCCAACTTTTGGGTGGACGCCGCCTGGACTGTTTGCCACCTTATGAGGAATATGGAATTGATTCTATTCGACAACATCCCGGTTATGTGCATGGATCTATCAATTATGATATTGCGTTAATTAAGCTTGACCGTCCGGTCACTTTTAAATCGCACATCAAGCCTGTTTGTTTGCCCATCGAACCCAATTCGCAGAATATTGCTTTTAATCAGGACTTCTATATTGCTGGTTGGGGCCAGACTGAAACTCGTGAAGCAGCTTCGATCCTTCAAAAGGCGGTGGTCAGTCGCCAGAGTCATGATGTATGCCGTAATTACTTCCAAAATGCTAAACTTACCAATAACCATATATGCGCTGCTGGTGAAGGATTGCCCCACACTTGCCAGGGTGATTCAGGTGGACCATTGTTCTTCCGTCATCGTTTTCTAAAGACATATCGTTTTGTCCAATATGGCGTTGTCTCTTACGGTGGCAAATTTTGTGGCAGCAATCAAAATAAACCCGGAGTGTTTGCCAATGTCATTGACATGTTACCATGGATAACTCAGAATTTGGATTAGAAGGAAACACTAGCTCACAAATCTTTATATTATTTATTCACTACTCCTTAGATCTAAAAAACCCATTGCCATAGTCATTTTTAGATATCGCCTTAGAATTAAGAAATATTTCAAATATATGTATACTCGTATTTATAATATCTGCAGCATAAATCAACGTCTTATTTCTTTATGAGTCAACGAAAGTTAATATACATATGTATATTAATAATAGTAATTAGCCAACATCGAAAAATTACTCATAGCGAATGTATTTCATCTGTATCGAAGTGTATATGGGAATCTTTTCCTTTTATTAAAACCGCAAATCGTAATCTGAGATTGTTAAAATGAAGTTACGAAGTTAAGATTATGATAATTCTGTCATGTGAATCACACTTAAACTTGTTTATAAACCAATTATCAAAGATATATATCGATCATGCCCAGCCATCGTGATGAAATTCTTTTCCATTATTTTTATTTTCGTAATACGAATAGGAATTCTAAAGATATGACTCAGGCAGTAAATTGCAATAACTAAGACGTAATGTTAATAACATCATATATATCACATAAAGTTTAACAATTAATTTGAAATTGTATCAATTTCTTTTTACTACATTTAGAAAAAATGATTGATATAAGCTTTGACCTAGGTAGAACAAATGCTTAAACCATCAAAAATTGGTTACATCTAAATCATTGTGTTCCTAGCATTGAACTAAATACTAAAGAATATACACACATATACATATACATATATACATACATATGTGCATATACAGTAAAGGGTTAGGACAAATGCCAAACAATGGTTAGATGGTATCAGTAAGAGAACTTTTTCCATTGTCCTGCTGGGTCAGGATAAAAGCTTTCTAACGTCAGAAGTTAACCAGGCATCCTGGCAAACGTTTCGAAATGAACTGGCGTCGCTATTTTCCATTGGTCTTAAGAGGGTAAGCTAGTTTTACATTTTTGTTAAATATAGAAATTTGTACATAATAATTATTTTGTAGATTTTTATACTTGGTAACATTTTATAAAACTTTGCCATTCTTTGTGACTGTCGCCAAGTCGCTGGTTAAGGACTCATTCTCTTCGTCGGTTTCTTTTAATTTGGATACCATTTAGTAAGTTTTATATATTATATTTGCAAACTTTGGATTAAATTAAATTCGATTGCTCGATAGCCTCAACTGGAACTCCACTTTTCCGGCCATTACTGTATGCGAAATTTACAATGCAGAAAAGATTTGGGATCTAAGCGATGATCATTTTGGTGTTGAGCATAAGATGTACATTGATGATATAATCAGCGAAATTGTCTTCTTTCGAGGCATTTGCAGTAGTTGTGAGAATTGTTTAAAATTGCCTTGTCCGAATAACTTTACAATGCTGTTAGATGTGGTAAGCGATGGAGTGATAAAGATCGATGGTCTGAGATCCTAGCTTATATGTATACATATGTATTTTTTATTTCAAAGTTTCGCACCAAGTGTCATGATTTGATCATCAAATGCAGTTATCTCAATGAGTTATTTGATTGCTGCGAACAATTCCTGCCCATTCCCACTGAATATGGTGTATGTTTCTCCTTCAATTCGCATCAGGCTCGTAAAGTACCCCAGGTTCAGTATATCAATAATCGCATAACTGGTGCAGGACATTTGGAATTTCATGCCGCTGCCGATATCCAACTTTATGTGCATGCACCTATTGATTTGCCATTTCAATTCTCCGAGGGCATGATACGGGAAACAGTCCTGCTCGGTCACTACAAGGAGCTCATTTTGAATGTAATTGAAGTATACAATCATGAGAGTGTCCAGGATCTTAGTATGGAGCAGCGTCGTTGTCGTTATAGCAATGAACATGTTCCCGAACGTATGGGCATCTATGAGTTTTATAGTTACTCCTCTTGTGTGGTTGAATGCACGGTGGCTCTACAATTGCTTTATTGCAATTGTACAAGTCACTTTATGGCTATTCCCGATATTAACAATCTGCCAGTGTGTGACTATCAGGGATTGTTTTGTTTAACAAAAATGAATGATAAACTAATGGCAGAGCGAAAGTCTTGCGATTGCATGAGTTCGTGTGAGGAGCCGGAATATAATATTATCTACAATTCGGAGGATGAGTAAGTAGAGCTAAATTATATATTATCTTTTACTAATTGATCCTTTAGCGACCAAGATGCTGAAAATGATGACTCTACGATACATGTGGCCTTGGTGGAGCTGCCTACGCAACGCTATGTACGCCGAGTGACCAAGACCGTGCTAGATCTATTAAGTAAGTCATAGTTCGGCATTGGTTTTTACATCTCTTAAAGCTCAATATACATTATATTTCAGTCTCTGTTGGCGGCCTTGTGGGTTTGTTCTTTAACTATTCCGTTGTGCGTCTGGTTGAAAGCATTTACCTTATACGCAGGTACAGAAAGGCTATATTGAAATGGATAAAACAAATTTGGTTTGGCACAATAAAGTATTTACAATTTTCGGATTAATAAAAGTAAATCACAAAAGTATTATCATAAGGTTATAAATGTCTTCCAATCACGAGTATGTCTATGTCCCATCGAAGGGGTAATGGGTGCTTTAATCCGGATTTAGCTGCTTGCCATTTTTTGTGCCACATGGGCATTCGCCATTGACTGACTATTCCAGCTAGGCGGCATGATGAACTGCATCAATGTCTGCATATAACCGGGTAAGTAGACGCAGCTAGAGAAAACTACCAGAGTAAGCATTAGCAAAAAGAAACCATCTGTAAAATAGCATATTAATTAGTTCAACTGTTCAACATAACCAAGTTGCAAACTGTGTGTCTAATTTTATAGACATGATTTTGTTAAATAATTACACCTTTACCGATGGCATTATAAAATTGGTCATGTTTTATTACTCACTGATTAGTTTTCTTTCCCACGGCTCCAGCATTTCTATGCACGTGATCAGCTCATATTGCCGATACAAATGAGTAGCCAATTGCTTTAAGTTAAACATATTTAAAATGCTAATCTTCCAATTAATTGTTTTTATCTTTGGGAGTTGTAAACAAAAATAAAACTCTAGCCGGAACAGATGTTATATACAAGCAAGGTGAACGTTTTTTTAGTGTGGCAAAATACATTTGTTCATACTCAACACTGTCTCACAATAGATAATCGATAGTATAATATCGATTAGGCGGGCACTTACAATTCCGTTAAACCTGAAAACGTTTTTTAAAAATTAAACCTGCTAAACCGTTAAAATTAAACCTGCTACTCTGATGATTGCTTGTGAATATTTTTATGCACTTAAAGTAGAACTAAAAGTAATTCTTTTACATAATAATTAGTAAAAGTAAAAAGTACAAAGTTCTCTTCTGTTCCAAATTCTTTTTGTTAAAACATAGTAATTGATATCTGTGATATGCATGTCGATTGCCGACTTTAAATCTTTAGCTCAACAATAGTTTGTGTCAGAGCATTTGACCGATTTTAGTCGTTACTCCAGTGTGCTAGCCATCTGGATGCAGTTGCATAAATTTCACTCTCCCATGACAAATTTTTTTAGCCTCTTGCCATCCAAAGTCATGCAAGAAGTTTGCCATTTCACATAGCCCAGAAAGATGAAGAAACAGGATTCTCCATCTATTGCCATAATTCGCATTGGCACACAGAATACAAAAAAAAACCAACAAAAATGGTTAAAAGAAAATAAAAACCCGAGACAGCAACTAGCACACCCCAGAGCCAGCTGTTTGGGGAGCACTTGCCAAGAGCTAAGCGCAAGCACCAAATGACGATGCTATCAATGGTGCAGTTGCAGATTGACAGTCGGGCACTCGCTGATTTATGCGCGCGGTACAGGAATGTGGCAAAGTGTAAAAAAATGTTTACACACACGTATGGAGAAACACCCAGAGTGGGTCCTAACCCAGCTCCAGCTTCAAGTCACGCATATGCAGCGACAACTAATTCAATTTCCACTTGCCAGCAATGCAGCAGCAGAAGAGGAAAGAGATAATGGAGGATGAGAAGGGGAAGGCAGAAGAGGAGGGGTAAGTGAAGGTGGTATGGTATTGGAGTCTGTTTAGTCGAGTGTGCACGCCTAATTGGTAATGCGATCGGCTTTATTGAGGCGCTGGAGTCGAAGCAGTTTCTGGCTATCGCTGTCGCTCAGCGCAAATCCCATTACGTGCAATCCGTTTCAAGCCATAAACATGTAACAGTTCCCTCCCCAATCCGCCTACCTCTAACCGCCAGCCATCAACCGTCAACCGTAAAAGTTTCCTGGCTTCCAGCAGCGCAACTTGTCGCTGGAACTTAATTGCCATGGCTGCGCTTATGACTTTCGTGTGCAATGCATCCTCATCCACATCCACCACATCTTCTCGCCATCTCCATCTCCATCTCGTCGCGGCTGTTGTTGTCTTCGCTACATTATTAGAAAGTAACTTTGACTGGCAAAAACAAAAAAAAAAAAAAAAAAAAAAAAAAAAGGCTATCAGCCTCAGCCACGTATCGTCGTCTCCTTACCCTCCATACCCACCAGATGCTGGCGCTATTTTTGACACCGCCTGGCCTGCCATAAATTTCCAAATGCCCTGAAATGCACTCTCGCAAAAAAGTCAAAAGCAAAAGACAAAAAAAAAACAGAATTCTTTAGGCCAAGTCAAAAAGTGGACCTCAGATTACCCTGTAAGAAGTGAACATGAAGAATCACTTGCATCATTGCATTTTATAATATACACATATATAAACATTTTTATATATATATATCTATGATAATCAACAAAATTCGAAACTTTCTGAAGAGATTAGCTGTTAAATTGAATATAAATATATACTCTTTCTACCTATAATTATAGGGTAAACAAATGGAAATGGTCCGTTGGCTAATTTACTCAGTTGCCATGTTTGAAAGTCAAAATCCCAAATTTTGTACGACTTTCAATTAAAATAAATTAAAGGAAAACTAAAGGAAAGATAATCAAAAGTTCTGCCACGACCTGATGCATTTCCTCAACTGTTTAGGTCATGCAGTCTACTGTAGGCACTAGCTATTGGTAACATCTGTTGATTAAAAAGAAATATTATTAATTATTAAGTTAAAAAACAGTTCTTATGGTTTAATCTAAGACTAAAAATTAAAAATTCTATTCTCGATGGGTGGCCTGAGGTTTTGCTGCCTGCCTTTTAGCCCATTTGCCCAATTTAATTTAGTTTGGCCATCAATAAAATGTACGACAATCGCCGATTGCCGCCAACTCATTTACATAAACGTAATTTATGCTCATCAATTAGCTGATTAATTTATTTGGCGTGAGACGCTTAGCCCAGGAGGTTAAAAAAAAAAAAACAGACTAAAACAAAAAATGTGTTGATAAAGGTGCAAGGGGGAGAGGAAAGAGAGTAGAGATGCTTAAAACGCTTGTCTAATTAGATAAATGTGCTACATTAATGTCGCCTCTGACATTTATAAAGCTGCTTTTTTTGCCACAAATGGATAGATTCTTTTTTCTTGTTGGCTTTTTGTGTATCGTTTAGTTTTTCTTTTGTGAAATATGTCTTATTGGGGTCGAGCTTGGGGTAAAGTTAGTGGTGCCATGGTTCGGTTAATCCCTTGATGAATTGGCAAACATTTATTTATGATCGCCATTATTTAATTTATGTATATTTGACGTCATTAAGTTTAGTTTTAATATTGATCTTGTAAGTTTATTATTATTTTTCCATTATTATCCTGTTCTAGTTAAACAAACAATTTAATTTTTTAAAAGGAAAAGTTTTTAAGCTTGGTAAAGATTCAACATACATAAGCATTTAAATGCATTTCAATATTTAGTTAAACTGAAAATAAAAGCTGCTAATTCCCACGATCATTTTTCAAAAGATTTTATAGACATACATATGACTATCTGAATATTTGTATATATTGGCCATAAGACATTAAAGATTTTATATTTACTGTTATGTTATGTTTTGTTTTATATTTACGTTAAAAGTTACTCAGTTGGATACAAAAAAGTTTAAGTGTTTATTTGTTATTTAATTCTCCTTTGGCAGTAACTTGAACCACCTAACGGAGCATAACGGAAACGAAAGTTCGGTTAAATTAAATGCCGCACTGCTTTGAACAGCTTTACCATCTTATCGATTAGCTTTAGGTGTTAAAATTGCATTAGCTGTTTACTTTTTGAAATTTCCTAGATTTATTTTCAGTTTGTTTTAAATTTAACATGATTATTGCTGGTGTCAAAGAAACTCTTTGTCTAGTTAACTCATAATCAATAAACTGAAAGAGTTTCTACTACTTATATATACATTATATTCTATAGAAATTTGTAATTTTGCTAACATTTCTGCAGTTGATTGAATTAGAATAGAATAGAATAGTTCAATTATAATTTTATTCTTTTCTTTCTTTTTTCTCTCACAATTGTTGTTAGTATGTTGATATGTCTACCCTCAATTTCTATTTTTGTTGTTTCCCAGGTTCATTAAACCAAAATCGTCTGCCAATCAATTTTTCACCTAAATTAGCTTATAATGTTTTTAGCTTATAAATGCCATTTGATTGTCTGAATCTTGATCCTCGTAGCTTTGTGTGCCATTTCGAAGCAGGAAAATGGAAAATATTTTAATTAAAACACAACTAAAACGTTTACTGTAAGCGATCTTATCTGTAGCATTTCATACAAATAGCAGGAGCAACTGCATTTGCAACTAACTACAACAAACTGTTGAGTAGCAAGTAGCAAGTAGCTAGTAGCTAGTTGGCGCTGCGTGCAACGAAATTGCACAAATGTTGCATGTAACATGTGTCGCACATCGCCCATTTGAATATATATCAAATCAGTTTCAGATAATTTTCTATAACAGCTTCTCTCAGACACAGGCAAATGGCCAAAAACATTTGTTAGCGACGTTTTTATTTTTCTGTTTTTTTTTTTTTTTTGTTTTTTTCGTTTTCTTCCTGCAGTGGCCTCCAGAGGAACACAGTTTATACGGCTCCCGTTGATGGTGAGTGCATATTTTATGTGCCGCATTGTGGCAAAACGGATCGAGAGAGGCTCGAAATTAAGTTGTTTTGCATAAAAGCGCCATAAAAAGGCGCAGCAGCAGCAACAGCAACAGCAGCAGCAGCATCAGCAGGCGCTGCAGCAATTGTGATTAGAACGACACGACAGGCACGACAGCAACATGAGACGAGGCTCTGCTTATGTGGTATATATACACAGTTGTGTTGTTGTCCCACTGTACGCGTATATGGACAACAATTGTCGGATCTGTTCATAGGCATAAGGATAAAGGTGGGGGGAAGAGAGAAAGGGAATGGTGATGGAAAATTGCCAACTCAACACGAGCGACGTATGTCATCAAATGGCTTGGTACCATTAGCGATCGTTGAGGGAGCGCTTTCAGTTTCCTGTAGGCCCAAGTAGGCAAATGCTAGCTCCTGCAGCAGCAGCAGCAGCAGCAGGAACAACATCAGCGGCAGCAGCAGCAGCAGCAGCAACTATTATCAATTTAAGTTGGCTAATTGGTTTCAAATTTATGGACCTGTATTTGATATTTATGTCGTCTACAAGACGAGAGACGGTGTGTATGTGTGTGTGTGTGTGTATTTGCGGTTTGTTGGTCTGTGACTGTGCCTGTGCCAATGTTGACTCTGCTTGTGGTTGGTTTTTGGCCTGGCCTGGCCTGGCCTGGTCTGGCCAGGCTTCGCCATCGTCACATCGCCACATCGGCACATCGGCATTGCCTTGGCATGCTGCAAACAACGTAATTGGCTTTCAATTTGCAGCAAATTGTTGCAACAGCCACGACAACAGCGAAACATATTTAGATTATAGGCGGATAAAGTTTATGTTCGTTCTGTTCTTTTTTTCGATCTGGCCAGATCGTTTGCTTCACCTCTTTGTTTCTCTTCTCCATCTTGGCTATATTCCTTTTATTTTTTTTTTTTTTTTTTTTTTTTTTTTTTTGGTTCCTCTTCCATCCATCCATAATTCCAATGAGTTATATGCCCATCAAGTGTTCTGGCCACTCCATGTTCTTCGGTGCCCTTCACAAAAGTGGATAACGTAGCGCGCGTTAATTAAAAAAGTAAAAAGAGACGAATGGAAAAATAAAAAAAAGCGCCAAAAATGCCGCGAAAATTTCACTGGGCGGCAATGGCTACCTTCTCGATGGACAATTCAGGGTAGCAGCGGCAGCTCACAGTTCAATAACTAAATAAAACACTTCATGGAAGGTGGATGGAGACGAGGTGGAATGGGATGGAGGTAAAGGCCACAATCAAGCTAAAATTCCTGGCATTTTCTGCTTCATTAAACACAACACACAAACGCGGCCATTTCGTTTTGTTTTGTGCCCAGGATACAACGCTCTGACGAAATTTACGCACGTTTCCCCAAAACCCCCCTCTCCCTCTCTCCATCATTCACAGTCACACACATCGCTTCGCCCCTGGATCAATTGGTGTTTCCATCGATAGCTTTTGCCTTGATCATCCGCTGGACTTAGTTTTGTGTTCGATTCGCTTTGTTTTCTTGTTGTTGTTGTTGTTTTTTTTGTTTTCCTTTTATTTTTGGTATTTTAATTAGAAACCAAACAACGTTAAAATGCATTGCTCTTGGCCGATTTTGCTTTCTTTATTTCTGGTTTTGTTGTGATCTGTTTCTGTTTTCTTTGCCTTGATTCGTTTTGGGTTTTGGGCCAACTTGCATTTGGCTTTTTGTATTTCACATTCAATTAGCGCATATTTCAGATCTCGAAACATGTTTCACTTCAAGTCTGCAGGACAAAATGTCAAATGACAGGAAATAATGACGATGCGATGCAAAAGCTACATATGTATACATACCAAATACATATATATATATATATATATATATGTATAGATTTATATGTATATATATTGAAGTTTGGTATAGATATCCTTTCCCAATTCGTAGAAATAAGTTTATAAAATTCTTTCTGATATGTAAGTCTCTTTTTAACAGCAATCGATATTCTACAATATACCTATATATAATTTAGAAAACAAAAAACTGGGCAGTTCCTATAAAAATTTAGCTTTAAATTTCCTATATTTTTAAGCGTACGTTCTGTTTTCCTCGTATTAGAAAATATTTTAATTTTCTTAAAAATGAATTCGAAATACTATATATATATAGATATATAGTTTCTTAAAATCCTTGCCTTAAAATTGTTTTAACTTAATTTATAAGCAGAATGAAATTGAAATAAATAAATAATAGAATTTTAGATAGATATCCAAGGAAAAAAATATATTTTCCTAAATTTTATTACTTTAAATTTCAATAAGCTAAAAGAATAGACTTCTTTGTTTTTTTTTTTTTTCTCCAAATTTTACGAATATCTTTTGCTGAAAATCAATATTTTAAACCATCTATAAATAAATCTATAAATGTTTTAATATTTTAATGGCAAAACAACTGAAAAGTAAACATTTTTAACTTTAATTTTAAATTTAATAATTAGTTGATACCAATTATAAAACATATTTAAATAAAATGCAATTGAATTAATTTTTATTTTTCACTAACTTTATTTTGCTGCTATATGAAACATTTGTAAAAATAATAAATAAATATTACTATATATATATTAATTTGTTACATCGCACTAAATGTGTGTATATATATATTTGTATTAATTAATTATATCTACGAGTTATCGATTGTAATTATTGCTTTATATATACATATATAGTGCAAACAACTTTTTAAGTCTAGCCTAAAGTTTTTTTTTTTCAATTATATTTTATATAGACAAAATACAATAACGGTAACTGTTACTTAACTCCAAATATACAATATATACAGTTTAGCTTACACTAGATATATATGTACCTATATATATATATATATAATGTATGCCTACAAAATTGAGAGCGCGCTTTTCTCCCCTCCCCCACCCTCCCGCATTAATGGATCCCCCCCCATACTAGTTAAACCCCAACTAAATTCTAGATCGTAGCTAAATACGGATTCTATACTGAGAACTATGTACAAGCTTGTACTTTCTTGCCAAGAAGAATTACATATTGAATGAGCAAAAAAAAAAAATAAAATATATAAAACAAAAAATGTATTTAAATGCGCATCTGGGTTACACTATATAATATCACACTTTGTAGGATGTTTGCTTAGCGAGAAGAGAACAATTTCGGATTTAATCTAGATCGAAGATAACTACACACACAGATCACTACCAACTTTGAAATTGATAGTATCCTTGCCCTTAAAATTAATTATCTTAATAATTTTGTTATTGTAATTAAACTACTAATGCACTTGATGAAATCTCGCCCGTGCTGTGGCAAAATGGGAACTTTAAGCTGGGACTGAGATCACGGTTGGTAAGGCCTAGACCACCACAGTGGTTAATATATCACCACTATCATCACAGGTGGTCGGTGGCATTGACTTGCAATTGATTGATCGTTTGCCAAAATCCTTTCGTGGACTATCCAGCGAACCAACCGTATTCTTCTTCATATCCGAATTTTGTGTTTTATGCAATAAAATCTGTGAGCTACGCTTCTGGGCCTGCTTTAGACCCGTACCGGAATCCAGTTCGCGTTCGAAATCGCATGGTGGAAACAATGGCTGGGAACGATGCAGGGCAGAGCTACTGGTCGCTGAAGCTGCCAATTCTGGGGATGGATTTAAACTCAACTCCATGCCGGTGGTGGCACGCAGGGAGCTTGTACTGCCCTTAAGTGGATTTGTATATCTTCGAAGATTTTCCTCATTTTGTAGATTATTCGATTTCTCCTCCTCGTGACGTAAAGCGTCTAAGGGTGGCGTTAGATTCATACCAGAACTGCTGCGATAGGCTAATCTTTGTTTCCAATACAGGCTAATGAATATGGAGAAGCCAACAAGTACAATAAATATACCACAGAGTACTCCAATTAAAAGACTGTGTCCCGATCCTTCAGCAATGCGTGCCGTCTCCAGTTTGACCTCTAAAATAGAGGTGAGAGCCGCTAGCTTGGCATGTCTTAATTCCAATTCCTTGCGACGTTGAATCCCATTTAGTTGGCGTGAACTTAATAGTTCACCCAAAAGGGAAACGGACACGGAAAGTTGAGGATCGTTTAACTTGCTAGAAGACTAAAGTCAAATGAAGAGAGACCAAGGATAAGTCATCATATTAAATTTATATAGAAATATATTCCAACTTACCACTGTCAATTCGATGGTATCATTTGTACCCGTCTTAAGATCACACAACACCATCAATAGCCCCTGATCCTGGCCAGAATTATTAATTGGTTGTTTGACCAATCGTGCTGCCAGTAAGACTCGTACAAGTGAACAGAGACCCTCCACAGAAGCTCCTTTACCCACTCGTTCCAGATCCAATAGAATGGTTAGTCTGGCACAATTCTCATTGACGAGTGCCTGGTTAGGCCAACAACTGGCCTTAGCGGGCAGTCGAGGTGGGGCCACACGTCTCGATGGTTCCTGGGATCGACAATCACCACGCACCTGGCATGGTGGGGCCAGGCATGTTTCACTCAGAGCCGGTACACATACCTCATGTTGGCGACAGAAACCCGAAAGATTTGAAGATTTTGACAAGGGATCCAGTTTGAAACAATTGGTTAGACCGCACCAGAGATTTGTGCATCGGGATGTACCATTCTCACAGACACAAGAATTGCAATATTCATCCTCTTCACTATGGCCAGATAAGGCCATATCCAGCCAATTCTGGCTCTGATTGAGAGCCGTATATGGAGAGATTGTATTTGTGGCATTCACACACGCCGATTTCGGATCGGATAACACTAAAGGAAGAGTTAAGAGATTGCATAATCTCTTCAGTCTTATGATAATCCAACAAAATTTACTTACATATCTCACAACGTAATCCATGTCGTCCTGGCGGACAGATGCAACTGTAACCACCAATGCCATCAATACAGGTGGCACCACCCTGGCAAGGCTGCGGTGAACATTCATTCACATTGATAAGACAATCCGGACCAGAGAATCCTTGGGCACATAGGCAACGAAACCAACCGGCTCCCGATTCACATGTTCCACCATTATTACACGGCTGTCCGCGGCACTGATCGATTGTCTCGGCACAGAAAGGACCCGTCCAGCCGCGGGCACATCGACAATATGGCTGTAATGCCTTATCCGGTGCTCCTGGCATACAGGTACCACCATTCAGACACTGACCAGCATAACAACCCGATGCCCGTTCCGAGCAACGTTTGCCTAAAATCGAATGAATGAACATAGAAAAAAAAAATATATATGTATATATAAAACAAAAGACTTAGACAACGAACTAGCTGAACTAATCGAAAAAGTAAAAGTGCGATTGCTGACAAAGATCGATGCGAATGAATATATAAATCTAAAACCTTATCTGAATCTAGTTTTATTGGCTATTTTCGGTGTAACTGTGACAAAAAAGCGAAACGCGTGAAATATGCAAATCGCAAATTAAAAACAAACATAAATCATTGTTAAGTTTTTGGGTTTGCCACATGTGGCAAACTGCGACTAACGCGCACACACACACACACATATATATATCACTCTCCCTCTCTCTCTCTCTGTCTCTTTCTCTCTCTTTTTGTCGTTTCGGTTTTTTCAAATCGTTGCCCGTAATGACTGCCAACTTTCAATGTTCAAATAAATGCGACCGCCTCAGTCAATGGCAGTCTTAACTCATTGCTCGACTCCGGTCTCCCTTCCCCCACAACTTCTCCTCATCATCATCATCATCATCATCATCATGGCTCTTTGCGCCCATTTAAAGCCTCCAAAGCGTTGATAATGCGCAAAGTCAGGCAGTCGGCTTATAGCTGATTTTTATATACTCTATATACATACATATATACATATGATCTTTAAATTGCATTCGCACATGAGAATTAAAATAGAATTTAATTAATTTTCACTTACATAACAAAGAATAAATAAAGTAGATATAAAAATTATTTAAAAACAAATTAAATACTTGTTAGAGTATTAAAACTTCAACTTCTTTCTATATATTCCTATAATTTAAGAGCATTAAGGCTTCGGTTTGTGTAGCTAATTGTGTGTGTGTGTGTGTGTGGTTTTTTTGTTGTGTTTTGTTGGTCTGCACTTGTTGCAACGCTTTGACGTTCACTTCTTCTCTTTCGAGTTGCAAGACTCCGACTCACCTGTCCATCCCGACATGCATTCGCATGTAAAGTCGCCGTCACCGTCAAGGCAGATTCCACCATTTCGACAAGGATTCGGCGAGCATTCGTTGAGATCTGCGGAAAGTTAATGAGTTGGCTTTTTTGTTTCTTTTTCTCTCTCTCTCTGTGTGCACCTTTTCAGGCACTTTCCCGCGCTCGCTTAGATTGCGATTAACTACTACTACTATAACTACTACTACTACTACCAATACTCACTATGTTCACAAAAGGTGCCGGTGTATCCTACATGACATTTGCAGAAGGTACCCACATCGCTCATCTCGCAGCTGCCATGACCGCTGCAGGGCAGGATGTTTGGTGTACTCATCGTTGTGGTTGTTGTCATTGCAGTGGATGTTGATGTTGCAGTTGCTGTTGTTGTTGTTGCTGTCGCTATAGCTGCTGCTTTTGTGGAAATGGAACTGGTGCTGACATTAGCAAAGCAGCCCTTCTTTTTTTTTTTTTTTGAATAAAGAAAAGATATCATAAAGATTAGCCAGTGGCAATGGAGAACTTAAAAATCCCCCCTCATGGTCAAAGGATACTTACCATTACAGGGTGGCTGGGAGCAAAGGGGACGCAATTGCTCACAATGTTTGCCAGCACGATCGGATGGACAGTGACAATAGTAGCTACCGGGTGTATTTAAACATCTTCCTTGTAGACATGGTGATGGTGTACAATGATCTTTAGCCTCCTCGCACAATGTACCCGAATAGCCAAGTGGGCAAATACAATTAAATTTACCCACCATATCCACACACTCGCCACCATTGCGGCAAGGCGATGTGGCACACTCATCTATATCCGTTTCACAATCACGTCCGGTAAAGCCCGGAGCACAGGCACAACGATAATCATTGACCAAATCAATGCAACTGGCTCCATTCTTACACTGGCCAACACAATCATCGAGATTTTCGGCACATGTGGGTCCGCCCCAACCCTCCAGGCATACGCATGAGAACGATCCTGGAAGATTGAGGCATTTGCGGGCATTGATACAGGGTCCAATTGTGGTGGCTGCATTCGATGCTGAGGCAGCCACTGCACTGGTTAGCGCCGCCAGCAATGCAGCCGAGCTACTCGGATTGCTAACTTGAATGATCGCACTGGTCGTTGTGGTTAGCAATGTATTGGCCGGCAATGTTGCAACATTTCCACCATGTTGGACCTCACATTCGTTCACGTCCACCTGGCAGACATCACCGCGCCATTCGGGCGGGCATTCGCAACGAAAGCCACCGATTAGATCAACGCAAGTGCCACCATGTTCGCATGGACCTCCAGCACATTCGTCAATATCTAAGGACAGAGCAAAAAAAAAAAAATAATAATGAAGAGGTAAGAAGAAGAGAAAACTTAAGGGTAAGACAAACAGATTGGTTAAGTGCCATCTTAAGCTAAAGTGCAAATGTGTTGATTTTTGTTGTTGAGATTGAAGCAGGTGGTTGGTTGTAAGTCATTGAACTGATGCAGCCAACCATTAAACTTGAATCTTAAATCGATAACTTCCCTCTAACCAACAGATATATAGATATATATGTGTATGTATATAGCATTAGCTGCTACTGATAAGCAACATGAGCAAAAAGTCAACTAATTTGACCTTCTTTTTCTTTAAGTCTTATAAAGTAATTTGATTATTAATTATATTTCTAATTAGGGAATTTCTTTTAGATTTGATTTTCCTTTTTCTTTATTAATTAGTTTATGGATCTTATATAATGCCAGATCGAATTGTTGCTGCTGTAATATATTAGTCGTGCTCCAATTGGAATGCAAAATCAAATTCAATGAGGGGGACCACCGTGGCAACAATCAAAACACGACAGCAACAACAACAGTAACAACAACAACAACAACAACAACTGCCTATGCGTGCTACGTTTCATTTCATTTGATTTCATTTCATTTCGCTACAGTCAAATGCGTGTGTACTCAATTGCATGAACGGCCAAAAGAAACTGGCCAAGACGAGCCCAAATCCAAGGCAAGAGACCAGATTGTTGGTCTTGGACTGTAGCTGTGGCTAATCGCGTGCTGCAGAAGAACAAAAAATTAAATCAAAACTCACTTATTTCGCATGTTGGTCCCGTCCAGCCGGCTGCACAACCGCAAGTAAACTCAGCGGCGTGGGGTGTCAGTTGAGAGCCATTCAACGATTGAGATGATGATGATGATGATGATGATGATGATGATGACAAAGACGGGGAGGAGGATGAGGATGTAGACTCCTGGTGTAGATTGGCCAGACTGCGTATTGAATTGTGTCGGCTTATTGGCTTGCCCATGGTAGAGCTCATGCCATGCATGGAACGATGAGTTAACTCTCGTCTTGTTCCATTCGTTTGCTGCAGGATCAGAGTGTATGAGAAAATATTTTTTTGGTTTAAAGATTGAAAGCGGGAGCATGACAAAATCGGGAGGCGGCAAAGCATATTAAATTATTTTATGGCATTGCGAAAATATCTATAAATCGAGGGCTTACCTTGAGAGTACATGTGCCGCCATTGAGGCAGGGTTGTGTGGCACACGGATGCTCCACAATCTCGCACTGTTCACCCGATAGTCCCTCGGCGCATGTGCAACGATATTTATCCGGTGCAGTATTCTCGCAGGTGCCGCCATGCTGGCAGGGTTCATGGGTGCCGCAGTAATTTAAATCTGATCAGAGCAAAAATACAAAAAGGAAAAAGAAATGGAAAAAAAAAAGGAAAACAGATATGAAAATGCGAAACCGAAACGAAACTATGAAATATACCAAGACTTTCGATGATTATCGATGATGCCACCACAGCCGGTCTGGCCAGAGCCTAGATAGCTAACCAACCAGCCGGCCATCCAGATGTGGCTTAAGGTAATTGCCTGACACTATGGGTCACTTACCTTGATCGCACAATATGCCACCCCAATTGGTGTCGCAGGCACATTTCCATGGAGTGCCATTACAGGAACCATGCTTGCATCCTGGATAGACCATACACTCATCACACAATGGGCCACGCCAGCCGGGTCGACATCTGCAAGTGAAATAAAATAAAAAGTGCAGGGAAAAAAATGATTAGTTTATGGCTAGTTGATTACAGAATTACAGCAACAAAATTTATAAGTTAAACTATAAAACAAATTACAGATCAGATTGCGGATTTTTTCTTTTATTAATTTATATTTGCTTGAAAAATATAAAAAACAAAATAGTTTATGTCTAAAAGAGAATCTAATTGGATTTTACAAAGATTATAAATTAATTAAAGAAAGAAATCACAACGATTTTTGATAAAGAAATGAATGTTAAAAATTTCTTCTTTGATTTAGAAAATTTACGTAGTTTTTACCTTGTAATTTGTAAATTTTCATTAGATAAAAATGCAAAAAATTATCGAAGAGGAAATAGTTTAAAAGATTCCAATGCCAATTTAAAATTTGATTAAGAATCAAATAAATATAGCGTATATTTAATATATGAATTTCAATTTTAAAATCGGATTGTGAATAGTTAAAGCAAATCGGGGTCAGATTAAGTATGAGATGTTCTTTTATTATTAATGAATTCAAAATTTAACAGATTCCAATATATATTATATATTCAAATATTCAATATATGATTTTTTCTTTTAAAATCAGATTGTGAAAAGTTAAAACAAATTGAATTAAATTGTAGAATAAGTATGAGATATTCTTTTATTAATACTGAAATCAAGGCATTAAGATCTTGTGATCTTTTCAAATTAACAGATAATAAACACTACTTCAAGTGTAATATATACATACATATACAGTTATATGACTGACATACATACATGTATATACATAAGTAAGTCAAAAATTGTTTATATAAACCAAATAGTTGAATAATTAAAATTATTTTCATTGATATTATGAAAACAAGACCAATTTGTTTTTATTACCATAGTTTATTACTCACGATTGGATCATTACATTCCGGTCAGAGATTTATTTTCTTCTACATTTTTTTTCTTCTCATTTTTATTGTTTTAGACATTTCAATTTGGCTGGGAATGGAGTTGTGGCCTAAACAATATCTAACCACTGAATTGGGTCACTTTGAACTTTGGCCTTGATGCATTCAAAATGGAAAACAGAAAAAAAAAACTTTCCTAACTTCCAGCAAGCAATTGCTGTTCCTGCTAACGGTGGTGGTGGTGTTGGTGGTGCTGCTGCTGCTGCTGGGCCAGTGATTTTATCACCACAACACGCCAAAGTGCATGGGATCAAAGTTAAATTGCCCGGCCATCGGAGTTATCGCTGCCAAGGTGCTAACTCTACAAGAGCCAGACTTTAGGCATCTGGCCCATTGACGTTATTGGCGATAGGCCGACACAAGAGGAGGCTATATAGACATGGACTTGTCTCGGACTTGGACTTGGTAGTTGTTGTTCCTGTTGCTGTTGCTGTTGTTCGATGTCTATAATTTATGATTTCATTAAAAACAGCAGCCTGGTTGTTATCTGTAAGCGAATCTATTGCCAGGCTCTCTCATGTCCGTCTTCTTGGCCAACTAGCAACGTGCAAACAGCAAAAGTAATTTTTCTTCTGGCCTTATAATTGTTGGCAGAGCGGAAATCTGTTCGCAGTTTGTGGATTTGCTCTGAACGTTGTTTGATGGTTTCTAGGCCACACTAATTATTGCTATTTAGAATCCAGGACCAATGGCAAAAGAAAAAGAATACCAAATAGACACACACACACAGAGAGAGAGAGAGAGAGAGAGAGAGAGAGAGAGAGAGAGAGAGAGAGAAAGAGAGAAAGAGTGAGGGGGAGAAGAGTTTTGGTGGTGGCCTGCTAGTTGAGTGACGGCCACATCATGATGCAGTGCAGCCAAAGGAGAAAAAGGCAATCATGGCCGCTGGCTCACGTATTCTGTGTTACGCTAGAACATTAACAACGGCAACAACAACAACAACTAATGCAACAACAACAACAACAACAGCATCTCTCTAGAACCCACAAACGTTTTTTCGTGCTGGCGGCTGGCTGCAACTTCAACTTGCTCAACTTGCCTGTTGCAGACTTGTGGTGGCATGATCATTCCATCCACGGATAGGGTGTGGAGGTAAAAGAGATGATGATGATAATGATGATCATGATGATGATGATGGTGGCTGGCTGGCAGGGAGCAGCATTGGCCATCGTGCGGGCGTTTGATTAGGTTAAGAGCATTCGATTCACAAACAATCGAACTACAGTTGGTACTAGGAAATATATATACATATATATATATATATACAATCGATGGCTTCTGATGGCTGATTATATACTAGTTGGCTTTGGTTACAACTTTATAGACATTTCGGAAAGGCCATTTTGGTGGCTATCTCTGACGGCAGCAGCAAAGTGCGAACAATTTAATAAGGACTAAGGAATGCGGAATGTAATCTTCCAAAGAAAGAAAGAAAGAGAGAGAGAGAGAGAGAGGGAGATATAAACTTGAATAAAATAACGTTTAATCTCTATAAAAATTAACTTATTTTCTTACCCCCTTTTAGCCAAGTTTTGCATGTGTGAGAGAAACTCTTGCAACTATTTCACACATCCGCTAATTTACTAGCACATCTTAAGTATAGAACCCATTTCTATATATATATATATATATATATATACTACCAATCACATAAGCAAAAAAGATGCTAAACATTGCCATGAAAATGTCTTGACCATTATAACTGTCTGAGTTGCCCCCTTCATGCCTTTAGGCCAAACATCATTAAACGCAAAAAAAGAAAAGAAAATGTCATAATCACCTCGTTAAAGGGGTGGGGATATTTCATATGTATGTATTTATATATATATGTATGTATATACTTGTATGTATATAATTATAATAAAGCAATAAAAACAAAAAATGAAAGAAGTAAAACTTGACTTACTCGCATTCACCGGGTCGATCACATTTACCATGAGACGGATCACAGCCCGGTTTGCAAATGGCCTTTTCACAGTTGTCACCATCCCAGCCATTTAGACAAAGTTTCTGACCCTCTGAGCCGCAGGCATAGTGACCAAAATGATCGTCCCTTGGACGGCAGAAGGTCGTGCAGGTCGTGTTGTAGTAGTTACCTCCGCATTGGACTCGAACGCGATAGGTGATGCGAGCATTGCGTCCAATGTGGTCCAGTGTTTTCCATTCCGGTGACGGTAGTATCACGCCCGAGTATGATGTTTCTTCAATTAACCTTTCCGCATCTGTAATGCAATTGTTTGGCGACGACAACACCAACCAAAAACAACCGAATAACCAACATCAGCAGCAGCAACGGCAATGGTAACGGCAACAGCAACAGCAACAGCAACGGCAGCAACATGTATGGGCAATAGCGATGATGGTGGCATCAACGTTGGCGTTCCACAAGAGAGTTTTTTTTTTTTTTGGGTGGGAGAGAAACGAAAATAAAACCAGACACAACCCAAACAGTTTAGACATTGTTGGCAACAATTCAAGTAAATCCTAGGCTAATTAAGGTAAGCAACAACATGGCATGTCTGGCAATTGCCACCGCACTTACCTGAATACGATGTGTTGTACATATCCAACGCCTGCAATATCAACGTAAACGACTTCTGTAATTGAAGAAAGAAAGAAAAAAAAAAAGAAAATGAAAAGGTAAAGGAGACTTGTCTTCAGTCGTTGTTGAGATGCAATGTGTACAAGAAAAAAAGCCAATTTTCCAAACTATTTTCCAGGCCTTTGACGCTAATGGACAGTTTAATCTCTGGCCGGTGCAATGCAAATGAAGACAACGCAAGTAAACACTTTAATTTCACGCAAAACTAAAACTAAAACCAAACCAAAAACCGAATCAAAAGCAACTAAAAACCAAAAAACAAAGCTTTGTGACTTTCTAAACATGGCTCAAGTCCGAGAGACAGTGGGTGCCATGTCTTTCTGTCTGTCTGACAAAAACTCTGAAAAAACAAATTCTCTCTCTTTTTTTTTAAGTCTTATTTTATATTTTCTTTTTTTTGCATTCGACTATAAAAATTGAGTAGCCGGAGAAGATTTCTTGTTGAGCAAAAAGCAATTAAACGACGTCGCCGCTGGATGCCAGGAAACGCTCATTTAGCGTTCAATGGAGAAGGCTTGTTCCCATATATATATATGTATATATATATATATCTATATATATATATATATATATGTATGGATTTATGTAATTGCCATTGCCTGGTCGATGCAATACTAAATCAGTCCAAAACCCAGACAGTTGATGACAAACAACTTGACATAGTTTTGCAAAATCTATCCATAGCCAACATAAAGTACGAATATCAACTCAAATTTCAATTTAAATTTCCTATCATAATAGATGGATTCAGTTCCGGACACTAATGGAAATCTTATTATCATTATTTGGTGTTCATTGTTGTTATTGTTGTTGTTACTGGCACATGGCAAAAGCGAGCGGAAGTTTTTCAATTGAAAATGGCGTTTGAATTTTTGGTTTCAAATTTCACACCGGACACAGACACGCGACTAAAAATGGTGAACAATTTTCTATATATACATAATATTTGCTGTGAAAAGCATTATATTAATATAATACAGGTTACTATGTACATTTAGATGGCTTAAAATAATCCACAAGTTGGCACAATTAGAAAGTCATTAAGTAGAATTAATTAGAGAACCATTAAATAGAATTAATTATTATCCCCTGACTAAGAAGCTTTAAGTTCCTAAGATTCGGCTTAAAATTTGACATTAATTAAGAATACAAACAACATTATAACGTATTTATAATCTTAAAGCTTAAATTGAAGTTTTTATTTTAAATTATTATTGTTTAACTTTATTTAAACAAAGAAACGAAGAGAATTTCTTAAAATTTCCAATTGATTTAATGAATAATTTCTATTCAAATGATGGCTAATAAAACGATCGCATTTAAATTTAAATTTAATAAATTTCTTTTAATTACGAAACTTTGTTTGTAAATTTGTTAAATTTGTAGAATCAATCAGATCGATTTTCTCTAATTTATTTATGTTTTTTTTTTATATATTGTCAGTCATTTGAATTGAAATTCAAGTAGCAATAATTTGGACAATTCTTGAGCATACAATTGGCCACTAAAATGTTAACACAATTGTCGAGAAGACCCCCCATCTCCAGGCCACTTTCATTGAACATTATGTTTTATCAATGGCATTTGGAACCATTTACCACAATTTTGGCTATGGCTAGAGAAGAGTCATCAAAGAAAAAAAGAGAGAAAAAAAAACTGAAAGTGGAACAAGAGGCACAACCAAATTCCACTTGAGTATTTTCAATGATTGCGCACGCGTACTTAAACCAAAAATATATATATACATACCTACATATATGTATATATATATAAAAGGTTAAAAAACAATTCAAAATTATTGTCAAGTGAAATTTTTTTTTGGAATGAGGAGCTCCAAACATAGTATTTATGAAGTGCCCATGTATTTGACAGTTACATTGAAGCCTTGATGATGTATGTTTGTGATGTTATATAGTACCTATATATGTATATAGTATGTAGTTTCTGCTGCTGCTGCTGCTTCAACTTGCTCAAGTATTTCCATAAGTCATGTTTATAAGTTTTTCTTTAACATGCCATTCACTCAATCAACACAAATATCAGAAGAAGTAGATAAAAATAAAAAAAAAGAAGTCATTCAATAAAAAGTGGGACAATTGCTGCGCATCAACCATCAGGTATATATATATATATGCATGTATGATCGTATAAAGTATTTGTATATCGGCAGCTCAATAAAGTTTTGATTTTGATTTTTCTTCAATTTTTTTCCAATTTTTTTTTTGGTTTTTTGTCGAAGATTTCGTGATTTTGTGAAAGGCTTCTTGAGTCTGTCTGCAAATATGTGTATGCAGAATTTGCCAACTCCAACTCCAGCTCCATCACCATCACTATACACCGTCTCTGTCTACGTCCAGGGCAAACATTTGCCAGGTTTCGTTTCACACACAAACACACATACACTCAGAGAGAGACACACACCACACATATGTGAGCTGCAGGCTGTTTGCCAGCGAAAAAAAAAAAAAAAAAGATTAAAGCGAAACCAAAGCGAAGCGTAACGTATCGCCATCGCCATCGGGCGAAGCGACAAGCGCGACAAGGTAATGTTCCCACGAAACAGGTTGTCCGCACTTCAGGCGACGACACTGCGCCGTCTACACCGACTCAGAACCCATAGCCCAGAAGAGACCCAAGCCAAGCCAAGCCATGCCAAGCCAAGCCGAAAAGCAAAAAGAAAAAAAATAACCAAGAGCAAGACCAAGTCCAAGTCTGACTCGAGCCTCTGACGCATGCTCTGGCTCTGCCTTCGTCTCTGCCTCCGTCTCTGTCTCTGTCACTGCCTCTGTCACTGGCTATGTCTCTGCTTTTGACTCTAAACTCCAAGTTAATGTAAGCGACGGCGCATGCGCATGCCAACGTCGACGTCGATGTCGACGTTTCTTCAAGTTGCCATTAGTTTTGGGGCTGTGGCTGTGGGCCGCCTTTTGGAGTAAGGCGTGTAATTGTTAACCAAGTTAGTTTTTCTACATTACCAAAAGCAGAACTCAAAATAGTTGTTTAAAAACATACAAAAAAAAAAATAAAACTCTGAATTAAATTCAACTCTGTCAGCAACGCCCAGTCAGGTTACATTTTAACGTGGCCTAAAGTCAATGTTTTCAACCACGAATGTGTTTTTATTTTATTTTGTATTTCGTTTTTTTGGCAGTCATAAGCCCGCATTATGCTCACTTAATTAACCGAAAGCGGCTTAAGAGCAGTCCAAAAAATGAAAAAAATAAAACTAAAACCAAACAAAAAAAAAAGGGGAACATAAATTTTAATTGCTTTTTTTTTGGCTACTGACCGAACATCTTCTTTTGCTCTCCCTCCTCCTAACCAACTCTAACAAATATAAAAGGGAGTAAGCGGCTCTCTTTTGTGAATTTTTTTTGGTTTCTTTCAAGATGATGAATCCACAGTTTATAATAAACCAAAAAAAAAAAACAAACACAAAAATATATATTTCGATTTCATAATATTAGACTAACGGAAATAGGCAAAAAAAAAAAAAAACAAAATATAAGTCTTCTTATCAATTTAACAGGGCAAAAGGCACGAGCTGGTCTTATCGCCTACCAAGCGATTCATTTATCCAGGCGGAACGATTTCTTTGCCCTCCATCTTTTCCTCATATCAAGAGAGCTCGTGCCAAAAGTGTGCGGTTTCAGGGGCGAAGAGTGAGTTAAAGATGGAAAAGTTATGTATGCCAACTTACCGTCCAGCGAAACGTGAAGGGCAACACAATGGCTCCCACACCCGGATCACTAAGTACAAAACTGGAACCACCTAGAATTTTTGTGGTCGAATTGCCAAATGAGCAGCCAGTTGATATGCTGGCACCCTGTTCGGTGGTCTGATACTCCTTTAAGCACAATCGAAACGCTGTCGTGCATGGTGAGCAGCCTGTAAGGAAAATAAAAACGAAAAACAAAATAATATACAGTAAACATAAGAGAAAAAGTATATGAGTATATAATTTAATGCTTAAAAAGTTGCATAACTTTTAAACAAAACAAAAAAATGACTATATATGTACATATATGTACATATTTTCGGGGAACAATGAAATCTGCTGATAAAAGCAAAAGCAATGAGACCTTGACTTCCATTTTATAGCGATAAGAAATTGAGATTTATATTATATTTATATTATATTTATATTATATATGTTGAATACTTCAAATATTTATAGAATGAGCATTTAGATATAGAATTATTAGTAGATTTAACCAAATTATTTAAATTTCCTATTAAATCTATATAAATCAAATTGTAGTTAATGAAAGATAAACGCTTATATTTTTTTGAGTTAAAGACAGTCAAATGATTTATGTGATGCAAATATATATTTCCTTCTATATCTAGTTATATCTTGAAGTCTGCAAACAATAAAAAAATGGACTAATGGGTTTAATAGATAAACCCGTCTATCAAAATTTCATATATCAGGTAAAGTAACAACGAAATTTACCACAAGAATAATAAATGACATATGTTTAAATATATACGTGTATATATTTTAGTAATTTACTTGAAGCATGTGTCATTCTAACATATTAATCTAATCTAACGACTTTGCTATAATTTTTTAACAGAAATTTCATATGTACATATATATCAGCGAATTTGTTAGACTTTCAGGCTGATTAGGCTCGTCTTGAATAATTTGCTCCATTACAACACTAAAATGGTGCAACGGGTCTCATCGTATTGTCAGTTTACTTTCGCAATCAAAGTGGACGCTCATCGTCTATCAACACTGTAACCAACACTGAGCCACACTCAAAGCCAGTATATCCTGACCGCTCACTTGTTTAGTGCTGTATTATTGCATTCTGATATTACATAGAGCAACACTGGTCCTAACACAATTTCATATTACTCTACATTCTACAATTTATATACAAAATATATTTAACTATTTAATATATTCCACAAATAACCATATATACATATATATGATATAAGTTGTTAAGAAATATGTATTATTATAAATATTTAAACATATTTTATACATTTCAAAATGCTTTTATTGTTTTCTGGTTTCCTTTTTTCTTCTTTCCTTTGTTTTATAATTTTCATTTAAGTTTTAAATGGTTAACTAAATTTCACGCCTCATTTAATGAAAATATTTTTTATGAAATTTTCTTTATAATTTTATATGTAATTTTGTTGCAATCTAATTAATTAACTAAAACTTACCCGTCGTCTTGGTGGCCCTTAATTCTGTTGGTAAGCCACAGCAATAGCCGCTCAGTAGATGATTGTTCGTATTTGAGATTTCTAATATTTCCAACTCGAAGTTACCAGTTGCGGATATCTGTGAAAACATAACGAAAACCCAAAGAAAAGGAAAAATTCAAAATCAACATCATCAGCATGTAAACAAATTTCAAATCGTTCAAATCAATCATGGGCCATAACGAATACCCCTACTCCCATTTACAAAAATCCCAAAAAGAAAAAAAAAAGAAAAAACAACCCAAAACCCCGATTAAACCATTCTCTATTCGATTCCAACTGCTCAGTTGTCCTATCAAATAATATGCTCAACGCTCTAGAGTTCGTTCCCTCGAATGCTCCATAGCTCCGTTGGCTTGTTGTAAAAGCTAATAAGCCACCTAGGGCGCTCTGATTGGGGGCTATGGCAGAGGTTTTAATTAAAAAAACACAAGAAAAAAGAAAATCAAAAAAAAAAAGAAATAGTTTTTAGCAGTGATGAAGAATGGATAGATGGTTGGATGGATGGATGGATGAATGGTATGGATGAAGAAGAGAGGAGGGGAGTGAGATGGTCCACTCTCTCTATCGATAAATCTACCGACAAATGAAAATAATGAGAAATATATTTTCAAAAAGCGCAAACAAAAAAAAAAGCACCTAAGCATCTATCTATCTATCTATAACTAACTGTACAGTTAAAGCCAAGATTGAACATTGTTCAGATCACTTAATCAAACTAGATATCCAACAGTTTTTCGTATAATTTAGAATGCCTTTTGTTCGGGCCAAATAGTTAGTTATAATGGCTAAAATCATTGCTATGGCCAGATAGCAAAAGCATTTGCCATAAAATTAATAATACATTAGATCGCCCGGTTGCAACTTTCTGCCTAAAAAAATTGTACATAAAATTTAACTATTCTAGTGGTAATAGCTGCTCATCAGTTTTACCCCCTTCTCCCCTGTCCACTATCGTCTCTTTTAGCAGAAAGAACTATGCTCAGGACTAGGCTATCAACTTTGTATTTTAATACCATCTCACCGTTGGTTAAAGGGGAAAGAGGTGTTTGGTAGCGGTAGAGAGGGATAAAAATATGCTAATGAAAACTTTTAACTGGCTGACTTTAACGCCAACATTAATGGTTTCATATTTCATGAAATTTATGGTCAAGTGTCGTCGGCTTTTGGTAGCTTTCTGGCAGCGTTGATAAGTTTATTAGAAATAAATTGCAATTTGGCCTTAAGCTAGATAAAGAGAGAGAGAGAGCGAGAGAAGAGGAGAGACATAGAATTGTAGAGAGAAAGATTCACAGGATGTCTGACTAACGGTGGTGAATCTGTGCACCTGTGCCAGAATTTAAGAAAGAAACACAAACATTTCAAGAGACAGAGAGAGAGAGGGAGAAAGATAGAGGCAGTGAGGTTGTGTGGCAGATATAGAAGTTGTCTTGAAGAGTTGCATGCATCGTTGATCATGCCATAGATCAATCAATGCAACTTCTTCTTCTTACATCGCGCAACTCTTGAATTTTCGTCTGTCCATCTGTTCTTTCACTCTTTGGTTTATTTTTTCTGTTTTTTTGTGTGTCTTAACGTTTTCTTGTGATTTCCTTTTGTTTGGTCAGTGCTACAGTCCCACCCCCCTCCCCCCCACCGTCACCAGCTCCAAGATGATTGGATTCTTGATCATGGAGTAGAAAAAAAATAAGGAGAAGAAGAAGAAGTAACCGGTTTGTCAGCCTGCTTACTATTTATTTATCACATTTCTTACATTTTCATTCATGGCCCCGACAAGATCAGTCAAAGGCAGAGGCAGAGTCAGTGGCAAGTGCAGCTGCTTCTCCTTCTCCTACTCCTGGCTGCATCTGTTAATATTCGAGACAAACTTTGACGTAATCAATTCGATTAGATAAAGTCCATGAAATGTTCAAACAAAAATTAGTAATGCGGCGCCAAGAATAACCAATAACAACAACAGCAATACCAACAACAACAGCAACAACAGCAACAACATCTTATCCCATCTCATCTCTTAATGAAGCCGACAAAATCAAAAATTAATGTGAAATTTTCAATTTAATTAAATTTGTTGTTGCCTTTGTTTATTGATATAGGTACAGATATATATATATACTTGTATATATGCATATAATGTTTTGCCATAATGAGACACAAAATTGCAGACATAAAATTGCAAACGCAATATTGAAATTAAAAACGTTTTGTTGCTGTTGGCAACCAATAAAAATCCCAACAACAGCAACAGCAACAGCAGCAACGTGGGAGCTACATCAAATCCATTTTAGCAACTCATTGCAATGCCTTTCGAAATTTTTATTTATGGAATATATGTTGGTTAATTTTGTTTTTGTTATTCGGTTGCCAGTTTAATACGCAGCTTATGATCAATAAATGTCAGATATTATGAGTCTGAGACTGAGCCACGGACCGCTGAGCCTGAGCCTTTTTATGCATGTCAAAGGGAGTCAAAAGGAGAAGCAGAGAAGTCTCCAAAAAAAGAAAAGAAAAGAAAATAAAGTAAGAAAGAAATTAATAAAACTGGGTTAATACAGATGGAAGCTGTACATAAACTGACAGTTGATCGCATTTCCATGGAAAAGTAGTTGTCTTTTTTCTCTTTCTTTTTCTTTTTCTTTATTTGCTTAATTAACAACTAAATAGTTGCTGCAACAGCAACAGCAACAGTCGCAGCAGCAGCAGCAGCTCATTGACCATTTAGTCATCCATTTCTCATTTAAAGCCCCAAAGAAGCTGCCGGCGACTTTTATCGCCTCGCTTACCCTAAATCAATGCACTCCCAACCGCAGATAAATGTGTGTAATCAATTTGATTGCCCAGTCTTGGTATAGTCATGGCACTGGAGATTCTAATATTGGACTCGAGATTTCGACTCCGAGCTCGAATTCCAACTTGGTATTGCGGTCTCAAACAGGGGCTTAAAAAAAAATAAAAAAAGAGAAGAAGAAAAAAAAAACAGTTTGTGGCTCTGCCTGGCACTTTGGCTTCTTGCGTATTAATCAAATTGTTGTTGTGTTTATGTTCTTACCTACCATTCCCTCCTCCCCCTTCCCCTTTAACCATCCTCTATATTCCTTAACCAATTCTTTGTTGTTATTGTTGTTGTTGTTGTTGTTATTGTTCCTTCTCTCGTCTATGCGTCGATCTTTGGGGGACTGCAGGCACGATTAATTTTATGTATTTTTGAACCGTTGCCTGGTTGCCTGTTTAATTGCCTCACAGGCATCTCCCCTGGCATCTCAATACATGTTTAGGCACTTTGTGTAACACTTTATGATGGCTACGCCCCACAAAAAAAAAAAAATAAAAACAACAACCAAAAATAGAGAAAGAAAGAGATAGAGCATATAACTTTAGACCTACGACTACCGTTGTGGGAACTGACCAAGAAAACAAAACAAAAAACAAAAAACACAAAAAAAAAAAAAAAAAAAGAGGGAAAGAGATGCTTTGAACGATAGCTTGTTAAATTTATATGCAATCTGGAGAATGGGGGGGAGAGCGATCACTTTCAAAGGAAGATTGTCTTCACGATAGGAAGTCCGCATAGTTTGGCCCTGAACTCAAATCAACCATAAATCAAGCAATTAAAGTTCATTTTGTAAGTTCTCTCTTCTTCATTCAAATCAATTTATGCAGCACAGAATTATATAGAGCAATGCAGGAAGTTAACAGATTATGGTTTAAGTATTATCTTTATGGCCCAATATGTAAAAATTCTGTTAGTTGACCAGGGCAGTTAAAAAGTAATCGTTTTTGAAGTAAATGGGTTTTAAGTTTTATAGAATTAAATGTATTAAAATTTACAGACTTAATTGAGCAGGTAGTTGGGTTTTCCTCTGGGAATATATATCTACATATATCTATATATATAGTTACTATAGTAATATATCTATATATATATATCTATATATATATATATAGAGATCTATATATATATATATAGTTCTACGTAAAATTATACATATATATACTTATTTAAAGTAAAAATTATTAATATCTTTGAAAAGATTGAGCGAATAATATTGTGTGTGAATCTCAGCCTACACAATTTTTGGGAATAGCATCTAAATCATTATGAATATCCGATTACCTCAATGTATAAGCATATAATTTTGGAATGTTTCAATCGTATTTTAAATTGGAAACAAGATCACCTAGTAAAAAATATATACATAAGTATCAAACGGTTGCTAAGATATAGAGTGGTAAAATAAACCTATTTTTTATTGAAATGAAAAACAATTTAAATACAAATAAATCTTATTTATATTAATCAATATCTTACAGAAACAAAGATCACAAAATGGCATAAAAACTATCAATCGTAGATTCCCCTATTTACTGTCATTTATATTACTTTTAGTCAACGTTTATTTTTGCACTAACTTTATTTCCTTTGGATGATCCCCTATCAACTGTTTTTTTCCAACGATTCGTCCCACATTTTATTTGCAAATATTTGAATAACAAAAGATTAATGACCACCAAGTGTATAAATACATGTGAAATTGTTCAAATTACCATTCTACAGTTTCAATCTGCCCACAGCTTTATAGTGAAAAATTCACAAACTCAAAATGAAAAAAAAAGCTTATAAAGTTTTTGGCTAACGAATCATTATCAAACCACCCGCATATATAGTTTGGGGGCCTATTTTTTCCCCCTTTTTTTTTTTTGCATATTTAGATGGTGAATTCTTTGGTTTGTCTTACCTTATGGACTAACAATATTAAAATTAAAGCAATTAAGTTGCAGGCAGACTTTAATGATCGACAATCGTTGATCAGTGATGGCAGAGTTGAAGTTGAAGTTGATGTTAAAGTTTCCCTTGGCTTTTGTTTCTGCCTTTGCCACGTTGAAGACATTCTCAGGCTGCCTTCTGTCGATGTTGCTGCTGTTGATGTTGGTCTGGTTGATGTTAATGTTGTTGTTGTTGTTGTTGTTGTCGTTGCTGTTGTTGATTTTCGCCGAAAATGTTTTCTAAACATTTTGTACATTCTGTATGTGTGTGTGTATATGTATTTTGCTGATTGGTTTTGGTTTTGCTTTGTTGGAGATGAAGGTTGACTCAGCTACACTTCCTCCACAAATTCTTTTGCTGTTTTGTTTGTTGTTGTTGTTGTGTTTTTTTTTTCTTTCAATTGGCACACGAATTGTAAACTTTTTTTTGTTTTGTTTTGGTGGGTAAAGGGGATAAAGAGGGCCTTAATTAGCCCATGTAGAATAATTTATGTATATTTTGATTTCACTAATATACAATTTGTTGCTGTTACATATTAAATGTTGTTATCACAAATTTCAATTATATTTATACTTTGTTATTATTTTTCTGTTGCCTTGTATGTTATTTCATTCATTTCGCATTTTGTTTTCTATACACTTAACATTTCCACTTGATATGGGTTTGTTGTTGTTGCTGCTGGTGATGGAGATATTGTTGTTGTTGTTGTTGTTGTTGCTGTAACAATTGTTAAACAAAATGGAATTGAAACAAGCTGGCAAAGTGCTTGTAGCAAATCTATTTGAATCCTCTTTAAGCATGCCTCATCAAAACTAATTGACACGCACTTGCAGTTGCTGCTGTTGATGTGGACGTGGATGTTGCTGCTGTTGATATTAATGCAGCGGCGGCATCAACTGCCCAACAGCAACAAACCGCAAAAACCGCACAAAAATGCGGTAAACGTGCAGCAAATGCAAATGCAATTCAATTTATGTTAATTTAACGCTGATGCTGCCTGTGGCTGGTGTTCCAGTCACAGTCAAAGTCTTGTCTTTGGCCCAAGCTTAAAGTAATTTGCATCTTGTGCGCATATTAATTTACAGATATTTTCACTCTTGTTCACATTACTCATGCCTTCCTATAGACTTCCTATAGCCTCCCTATAGGCTCCCTATTGCCTCATGCTCGGGTGTTAATTGTCCATTTAATTAAGTAATTTGCTTTGAGTTTTGAGCCATGGTCTCTCTCTCTCTCTCTCTTTCTCTCTCTCTACATCTCCAAACGGAAGTCGTTGACTTTGCCTCTTATTTGTATGTTTTGTTTGCCAGCTAAAGCTGGAAGGCATGACCGGAAGTTGGCACAGTCCCCGGATCACTCCCTGGCAGCTTCCATTGGGCAAACTTTCGCCAGAAGGGTGTTTTTTTGCAATACCTATAAGGCGACCAATTTAATGCCCTAACTAAAACAAAGACCATAAAACTAAAAGACACAGAAATCATTAAATAAAAGACTAAAAAAAAACGCTTTATAATTTGTATATTAGATAAGATTCAAGTAGTTTTCAATGCTAGTTTCGAAAGGGAATCGGTTTAATTTATAAATGCACACACGCTAGATTAGTTAGAATAGAGTATGAAAATATCTCTGGTTTTTCCATTTCCCTAGACTCTTTGGATAATCTCTGTGACTATTATTATTATTATTTTTATTATCAAGCATTTATGCGCTATTTATTTGCCTTTATTTTTCCCCATTTCTTTCGTTCTATCTTTCACTCTACAGTGTTTCAATTCCATTTTGTTGCTATAATGCGCGATCATATGTGTGATGTGTGTGTGTGAGTTGTATACGTATGCATGTGTGTGTGTGATTGGGGCATTGTGGGTGAGTCTGGTCTTATCAATGGAACCACAGTGGAGACACTTTACATATTGTTTGCACTTTTACTTTTTGTTATTTATTTATTTATTATTATTATTATTATTTATTTATTTATATTTTCCTTTCGTTATTTCTTTATTTATTTCTTCTTCTTCTCTCTCTCTGATTTTTCTCTTTGCATTAACAAATTATTGTATTGTATTTTTAATGTATTGTGTGTAATTGAGCATTATTTCCGTTTTTTCACACAGTTGTCGATTGTGATATATATGTACATATATACATATATATATGTGAGATTGTTGCCTTTCCTTTAACATTTCTTGGATTGCTCTATATCGTTTGTTATAACGTTTGTATTTGTTGTAATTAAAACATTTAACACTTTCACATGGCACTAACAATTTTCTTTTTTGTTGATTGATTGATTGATTGATAGGATTGTTGTTAACAACAAGAGCGTACGAGGCAAAGAGAAAGAGAGAGAGGGAGTGTGCGTGTGTGTTTGTTAGAGGAGAAAGAAAATTATAGATTAACGATCACACACGCTCACAGTAATCCATAGATTTGGGGGGGTGGGTGACATTTACCGTTGAATGCTCATCACCGCTTGAAGCACCGAACTCGACTAAATTTTTGCGACTCGCCAACGATAGCAAACCGAATCCTGCGGCAATATTTCTGCCCTCAAGCATTGGGGCGGAGCAAGCACTTAAGAGAGAGAATCGGAATCGTCATCATCATAATCAACAACCACCACTACCAACCACCGCTACTAACCACTACCGAAATGCTAACGCGCAAACGCAACTGGACAACTTCTCTATATTGAGAACGATTTGTAAGTAAAATATTCAGCTTCCGATTGCCCGGGTTGTTGCTTGCGTGCGCTTCAGGCTTCAACTTGCGACTGATTGCCGCTGGGCACATTCATTCCGAGCTTTGTCAGCGTTTAATTTCTCTCTCCATATCTTTGCATCAATTGAAGGTCTCTCTCTCTCTCTCTCTCTCACTCTCTGTCTGTCTCTTAACACTTTGAACCGGTTTGCTCTTTAATATGAAATGTGTGTGCTCTTTAGCCAGGCGCTGATTGGTTGTCGCTTCCATAGCCTCTGGGAGTCTCTGACTTGTTAATGGATCTATGGCCTGGGAGCTGAAAGTTTCGCTTTGCTCCGTGTTGGACGTTGGACTAAAACTGGCAACGAAGTTGGTGTTCGTTTCGTTAGGTCTTCTTCGGCAGCTGCACGCATGCGTAGACGACATCCCGAGGCGATCTTTGTTTTTTATGATTTCAACTTAATTATGTTTATAAATGCGGCCACTGTGCGGCTACAGCGGTAGCGAACTCTTTTAGTTGCCGGTAAGAAGAAAAAAAAAAAAAAAAAAAAAGGAGGCGTCCACTTTGGATATTGCTCTAGATCTACTTAAAATGCTGTTCATGCAGTTAAAGGCATTTTATAGCTAGCGCACGCTTGGGGTATTGCAATTAACACCTGGGTCACCGGCCAGTCACAGAACTTTGAGAATTTTCATCGCCCTCACATTGAATATATATATTTTATTGTGTATATATGTATATACATAAGTAGAGTACATATATGTTAGTATGTTAGCCATTTTTGGGTTAGCCAATTATTGTCAGTTTGGTAGACAGAGCGGCGACTTCCACCCAATTATATGCAACTCAAGCGTGTATAAATCAAATTTAAATGCACTCGACATGGGACAAAACAAAAGACTTAAGCAACAAACTGGGCAATTACATGCATTACAACGGGCCACTAGATGCACAGTGGTCACTCATAATGTATAAGCAAACTAAAGATATTTACAGAAACTACAAAATTTCTAATCTACCACCACCGCGAAATTAAGTTCTGAAATCTGTAATCGAAAAACCAATTAAAATGAAAACCCCCCTCAAACCAATAATCAATATTATTCAACTGGTTAAACTTTAAGTAGATTTAACAAGAAACCCTTAGGTTAGGAAGAAACTATGATTGGAACCACTGTGAAGCGGCAGCATCTTTGTTGTTGCCCGTTGGCTGTTGTTAGCGGCTCATATTTCTTGGCGGCGCATATCTAAATATCGAATCATGTTGCTGATTTGCGCTGCCGCATCCATTGTTGTTGTTGTTGTTGTTGTTGTTATTTTTTTTCACAGAGACTGCAACAGCGGATCGCAGACCGTATAGTCTGCCCACAACTGGCAGTTACAACAACAACAGCAGCAACAGCAGCAGAAGCAGCAGCAACAACAATAACAACAACAACAACACATACTAAATCTCATTGTGCCGTTGTGACATGACTCTTGTTCGACAATAGATAAAACAAATTGACTTGGTGTGTGCCCAAAATGTCTTCTCTAGCCATTGGTTATGGAGGATTTAGCTAGTTCTCCCACTCTCTCTATCTCTTTCGTTCTCTCTCTCTCTCTCTCTTTTCCTCTCGCTCCCTCTCTCTGTATGTCTATCTCTGTTTTATTCTCTTTGGTTTAACTTAAGTTACCTTTTTGGTGGGCGTACAATGTCTTGGGTCCAGCTCCTTTGTCATCTTTTGAGAGGCGAAAGAAAAACTGCACCACAATGCCTATTATCAGCTTACACATCTAGCAACAAGAACAACAACAGCAACAACAACGACAACAGCAACAATCCCCAAAGCGGCAATTGTACGCTGTCCAAATATGTTGCAAGTTGGTGTTATTCTTCACACGGCATCATAAATTTCACGTATAATTGACGCTTTCAGTTATATCAAAATTGGCTAAAACCAAACCAACAGCAACAGCAGCTATACGAGCAACAACAACAACAACAACAATAACAGCAACTAGTTTTGCGTTGGTGGCTCTTATTGTGACCAGCCCGAGTGTCTCAAGTCTCTAGAGATTTGATTTTTTCTCTCTCTCTCTCTCTCTTTTTTCTTTTTTTTTTTTTTTTTGCGCTGCTGCTGTGGCTTACTGTGGTTTACATTGTCTTTTCTTGTTGTTGCTGTTTTCGTTTTGATTTCAGCTAATAGCCAACAACTTACAGGTGTCTTTTTAACAGATATCTCTGTATGTGAGTGTGTGTGTGTCTGTGTATGTGTGTCTATATATGTATGGGTGTTATTATGTGTTGGCGAGCTCTAATGGCATTTCTTTGTTAAAATTAGCTTTCATTTTTCCAGCCTTATGCAGAATTTCCAGATAAAGTAAACCAGACATCTGTACAAGTGGCACAATAACATTTTTACTTGTAGCACGCGTCAGACATATATAGTATTCCCAAAAATATCAAAACATATTGAATAATCAAAATCTAACCAATCCACCACCACTGGTTCAATGGTTATTCATCCCCCGCCCTTTTACTTTTTTTTTTTTTTTTGAATCATTAAGCCAACAGGCAAATATGTTGGCAATTTCAAGCAGTTGGTTTTACACACACACACACACACACACAACTCGAATAGCGAACAATTTTTATGACAGATTTTTCAAGTGTTTTTACGGTGGCTGCGGTTGCAACTTACCAACTGGTAAAAGAAATAATAACATTGCCTTAGGTTAGTTGTTTATGAACGTTTTTATTGGTTTTGTGTTGGGTTTAAAGATTTATTGGCCATATTTTTGTTTAAAAACGTAAAAGGAAATATGGTTATAAAAATGAAAATCAAGCAAAAACAACAGAGGGGAAAGCATTGAATTTAGAAGGATTTTGAAGGAACAAATCTTTCATTATCAACTGGAGAATTTTCGATTGATATATCCCTTGAATTTGGAAGGATTTCGAAGCAAGGGAGATTTCATTATCAACTGTAAGATTAAGTATATAACCAAAAAACAATTTTTGATTAATATATTCACTGGATTTAGAAGGATTTTGCAGGAAGTAACATTTCGTTATCAACTGTAAGATTTGTAGTATAACCACAAAAGAATTTCGAATTGATAATTCCTTGAATTAGGAAGGATTTTTAAGGAAGAAAGACTTACTTATCAACTGTAAAATTTGTAATACACCTAAAAAACAAATTTTTGATTCAAATATCCATTGAATTTGGAAATAAAAAGATTTGGTTAACAACTGTAAGATTTCTAATGTAACTAAAAGAAAACTTCTGATTGATATATCCATTAAAAAAGATAAACATTCTGCAATAAAAATTAAAAGGATTAAATTCACTTGCTCTACTTACCCTCTCACTATAACAGACTCACCCTAATATTAATGAACTTGCGGTATCTCCACTCTATCATTCATCATCAAAAAAACAAAAAATAGAGCACCTGATTTTGCGACAATTTGCCCAGAACTTGTCCTACACTTGTGACCCTGAGAACCTCACACATGTCACAAAAAAGAAAAAAAAGCAGAATAGAACAAAAAGAAAACTATCATGTCAGTTGAGTTATGTATGCCTCATTTAATGCGAAACCCACCCTAAAATTGTATAAAGATCCGCCCCTAAAATTCTAAACATAAATCCAATTGCAAAATCAGTAAGGCAAACATGTTTCATACGCACCGCATCCAAAATTATAACACGAACAAAGGCGATTAATTAGCGACAACCCAACCGATCTATATCAGAAACACAAGGCATACTCAAAAGGGGGGTGATGGTAAGGGGGTTAGTAAATGATGAGGGGAATCAACTTCTGATGCGCGTGCTCATGTAGCAAATCGTTGTATCGTAAGTAAGTAACAAACATGTGAGCAACTGCACCCAAAGTAATGCCAAGAAGAGATACATACACTGTACCAAAAGAGAGAGATGACTCCTATATAACGAAAAACCCATAACCTATACACATGCATATGTCATTTTTATAGCGCTATACGTGTTGCCATAAATCCATAACAATATGACAAGTACAAGTACTTTAGCGGCAGCCTCTCTCATGTGCAACATGTTTGCACGTTCACGCCAACAGACGCCCGACGCCCGATGCCCGACGCCCGACGCCCGACTCCTGACGCCCTGGACTGGGCTAAGACTAAACAGCCCGTTTGTTGGGTAGATATTCGACTTACCTTACTACCACTTTAGTGATTGCGATCAGTATCCAACTGCAAATCGCCGGGATGTCCGCAATGCCTGATCCTCATTTGTGTACCGGCAGCAACTTCTCCATTTTCAAATACTCTTGGTAATGGGAAATTATGATTTCATCGTTGCGTTTGCTAATACACAATCATCTAGATCAGAATGCGAAAGAATTTAAAGAATTATTATTAAAATATATATATATATATATGTGTGTAGTTAATTTATAAGCAAGTGTTTTCCATACGGGATTAAAGTTAAATATTTAAACAATTCGCTTTAAAATTTGTAGATCTTTCGCTTTAGATTATAAATTTTAAAGAAATATTTTTAAAATTTGCAGAAAATATAAACATAATTAATTATAGCTGCATATTGCATTATATTACATTATATTAATGGGATCTAAAGATTGTAGTTTGGTTATCCTTTTACTTATATAAAATGTAAATCTTTATATAGATGCATATATATGTTTTTTAAGCCCAAGAACTTGCAACTAAGCAAAATAATAATTTAATGATAATAAAAAATATAATAAAATTTAATTTTTTAAAATTATATTCAACATCTTAATGTTTAATATTATGTTTTAATTTGATTTGCCAACTAGTTTATTTAATATTAAAGGCTACAGCAATTTAACGATGATTAAGCAAAAAACCAAATGAATTATTTTATTAATATAAATGTTTTAATCTTTGACATAAATTACAGATTTAGTATTTAAAATTGCTTACTAGATAAAGCTAAGAAGTTGCGAATTGCTAATAATAACTGAAATAATAAACTGATATACGATTTTCTATCCCTCTCCCTCGTCTCTTCGCTATCCCTCTATCTCTTAAAGTGATATCGGAATAATCAAAATGTCAGATTAAAGTCAGGTAATTTTTATTCAGGTAATATACAATTTTAAATTGAATTGTATCGATTAATAATATAAATTTGATTCGTTTATTAAATTCAAACCTTTAGAATTTAGTTACATAAATTATATATTAATCTAATTACATACATTAAGATTCCTGTGAAAACTATATTATTACCTCTAGTTTTTCAATTTCTTGTTATATGTATGTATATTATACACTTGAAATAAAATCGTCAACCATCAAAAAGACAAACATTTTTCAGCTTTATGAAACTATATCATTTGTTCTTTTATTTTTGAAATATTCTAAGCCAAAAACATGTATATACATATATATGGCCACTAATCAAATGATAAATGTATCTTGAAATTATTATAAACATATTTTAATTATAAAATAATTAGTATTATGAAATTAGCTAAGAATAGTTTTAATGATGAAATGTTTATACATATGATTCAAGTCTGATTCATGGCTAAAATTCACTTAGATGAAAACAAACCAGGGAAATTTACTTAAAAAGTGCCAAGCCCACAAAAATATATGCAGATCATTTGTAAACAAATTTGTTTATCAATTATTGAGAAACTTCACACTATACGATGCTTCTAAACTAAGTCTAGGGTATATAAAGTTCGCTTCGACATGGCAAACTCCCATCAATTGAGTTTAGTTTTTGGTTTTCTTTTTTTGTACTTTACAAAATATTTTGCGCCACTCGCCGCTTGACATGATTTACATGAACTAGAAGACGCACGTTTTTATTACATTTTCGTGGCTGTAAGTGCAGCCAAGGTAGGCAGTCAGACAGGCAACCAGCCAGAGGAAATCCACCCCACCACCAACCACCAACAGCAGCAGCAGCAGCACGAGCAGGAGCAGGAGCAGGAGCATCAACACCAACAGAAACCGCATCATCAGCGGTTTTTCCTTTTGATTCGGTTAATGTTACGCATAAACATCTCAAAAATAAAAATAACCCAACAGCTGGGCAAGTGGTATGAGTTTGTTACTCCGACCGATCGACAAGGGTTAATCGTTTATCATTTTTGCTGTTACAATTTTCAAGTGCCCTCGGCCACAACACACCCAGAGAACACACCCTTCCACCGCCCACTTGCTTATAATTAAACAAACAATAAAAAATTGTAACAAGTTTTTCTTTTCCTATTTTTTTTTTTATGATGAACAGGAATCTGATTGCAGATGGTCTGAGTGATGATGACGATGGTGTTGGTGGTGGTGGTGATGGTAATTTTGGTGGTGTTGGTGGTTAATCGTACACTTGTCAGTGTCCGGATGAGTGTCGCCTCAGCCCTAAACCCTAAGTCGACAGTTTAATTTCGTTTGAGGATTTTCAGAAAAAAAAAATTAAATTGAATATTACCAACTAAAGATTATAATCCAGATACGTTACGTAAATCACTTCATTTAGAAGATTTTTCTTAATGCCCATTAACTTCTAATCAATTGAAGAAAATTGATGATCATTTTGATAGGAAAACGATAAATGTATACCTATATATATATATATACATATGTATATATGTAGATATTTTATAGATGGAAAATTGTTGTGTGGTGATTTACCTTAGGTGGTCCCTTTTGGTTATATTTTTTGGGGTTTAGCTACAAATTTAACTTCAACTAATTAAAATGCCTATAAAGACCAGAATGTTGAATCCTGTTGCAGCATTTCATTGGAAATTTTCTCAACGGTCTGGATAAGCAACACGCTAACCCAACAAATGACCAGCCAAAAAAAAAAAAGACCAAAGACCTTCGAACCGGCTAAAGATGAATGGCTTCACTCTCCCACTCCCCCCCGCCCACCCATTACTCCACCATCGAATTCTCGTCTTTATATCTCACAGAACATTCATGTCCGGCTGCAGCCAGCCAACCAGCCAAACTGACAGCCGACAAAAATCGACAGCCGTGTTGTGTTTACTACTACTACAACAACAGCAACAACAACAGCAACAACAACAACAGCAAGAACATAAAAAAAACATGAAGAGAATCCCTGTCCAGAACCAAAACTGAACTTCTCTTCTCGTATTGAAATTGTAGCAACAGCAGCAACAACAACAACAACAACAACAACAGCTCCCAAACCTCTCCAAATGGACAGCTGAAAAGGAGGCTGGAATTTTTTTTGGTTTTTTTTTAAGTTTTTTTGTTTTTGTTTTTGTTGTGTCCAGAATGAGGAGCTTAAAACTTTAGCATTTTTAATTAGCGCGTTCTTTGTTTTCGTTTCGATTTTCGTTGCGTTTTTTTTTTTTGGTTTTGGTTTTTGGTTTTGTATTTTTTTCTTAAATTTTTGGTTTTCAACTGTGTGAAGAAAAGAAGGTTCACTTTAGAGAGACAAATGAAGATGAGATTAGTTTAAACGAAGGTCATGGAAGATTTTCTTCTACCAAAAGTATAACTACTTTAAATTACACTATGCAACAAGTTCTAGATGAATGAAATTGTAGGAATTTATTAATTATGATCGCTTAAAATATACAAACTCTAATCTTATAGAAAAATCTTAGGAAAATGTTTGAAAATTATCTTCTTTTGATGACAAAGTAAGATTTTTCCTTCTATATAAAGCATTTCTAATCTCAAAAACTTACAATATATGATTCAAGTCTGATTCAACACTGGCTAGAGATTGTTAACTTCAAATTGTTGCAAAAGGTCGAAAACAATATCTTTATCTACATCCTATTCTACATCTATAGTTACTATATAGTATTTGCCAGTTTGAAATAGATTTAGTTGAAAGGAGATTCTAGTTTTAAATAATAAAAAAAAATAGGTTTAAAATATCTGGATTTTCTAGGATAATGACTGAGATTACATTGGAGAATTGGTTTTTGCTACCATTTGCTGGCAAAGCGATTTCTTGGTAAATGCCAGATGTTAGCCAGTCTCAAACGATTTATAGCAAAAATAGTTGCAACAAACCAATTACATAGGCATGCCTTTGGTCTAACCAATGGCCTGCCAGCAATCCTCCTGTTTGACATCTAACCACAACGCATTCTGGATGAGACGACAAACATAAATATCAATTACAGGTCCATAAATTTGAAACCAATTAGCCAAGTGAAATTGATAACAGTCGTTGACCAAAATGCAGCAATTTTCCATTCTCGAAACGGCAATTTTGCCATCAAAATAGTTTTGCTGTCGCTATCGTGGAGCGAAGGAGGGGTTAAGGTGCGGGTTAAAACAACTTAATACAAATTGAAGAGAGGCTGAAAAGCCAAATGTTTAGTTCTCACATTAAATGCAAACGGCAGCTAAGCAGAAGACAACAACAACAGCAGCAGCAACAAGAAAAAAAAACACACAACACAGTGGACAGATATCAGCAATTGCCGAAGATGGAAAAGAAGGGTATGTAAAGGAGGAAAGATGTAGATGGTCCCCACCCCTCCCCCCAAATAAAGACAGCGGCAGCGAGCACTACTTAACTTTTCGACACCCAATGAAATTTTCGCACATTACTGCCAAAAGTATCTAGATGCAAAAATATCTGACCGAGTCGGTCTGCATGCAACTGAGCAGCCTCCACATCAACAGTAACACCAACACCAATACCAACAATTGGCCTCCGAGGTCTGTTGCCGAGAACTGGTGGAACTCATATCTGCATCTTCTCTGGTAGGCAAATGCAATTTATTATATGTCTGAGCCTGGCCAGACGTCGTCCTCCACACACGCAAGCCATTTTGGCGTTTTCTTATTAATACATTTTTAGCCTTTTGCTTTAGCCATGAGTATAGAAAAGTCCAGGAGAAAGAAGAAGAAGAAGAAGAAGAAGCAACTACAGAGCGATGATGGTGGTGAGGTTGAAGAAGGCAAGAATCAGATAAAAAATGCTTCGCACACGATTAGGAATTTTTAATTAAAATATTTTGTACTGCTGTTTGTAGTTAATTTCGTACAAGACTCTCTCTGAGGCATACAAAGTGACCTGTGGCATATGGAAGGGCTTTATTCGGGTGGAGCGGGGGGTGTGCGGTTGAGTGATGAAGCTGACTATGGTGGTTTGTTTTTTGGATGGAGGGGAAGCACCTGCATTTCATTGCTGCTGCTGCTGCAGTTGTTGTATATGCGTGTAGAACAGCACAAAGTACGCGATCCGATTGCAGTCGCCACCAAAGGGTGCCGAGAGCTGGGAATGGGTATACCAAGATCCTGGACTCCAACTCTAACTTTGTGCCTGTGCCACTGACTGTTTGCCTGCCTGCCTCGCTGCCTGGCTGCCTGACTGCCTGACTGGTGCCGACTGCCTGGGTTCCTTTTCGCTTTCGTGCCCAGTCTGTAAAGTTGGCGCAACATTTCAACCTGCCACTGTGGTGGCAGCATTGATGGGCGTATACATGCGATTCATTCCGTGCCTTCCACTTTTTCTGTGGCTGCTTCTGCTGCTGCGTCGTTTAGCTTAACTCAACATATTTTTAAAGCCGCTGTATCGAAGTAAAAGAAAGACAGACAGAGAGAAAGACAGAGAGAGAGAGAGAGAGAGAGAGCAAGTGAGGGCGCATCGATGATATATTTAGTGGCAGGCAAAACGAAAGACTTAGGCAACGAACTTGCGATTACGACACAGCATGAGGCATTTATACATACCTATACATATGTATATATTTATATATATATATATATATATATATATACTAAAATCTACTCACACGTGGTTGTATACCTGATGTATCATGTACATATACAGTGAAGACTTTTAACAGTTTCCGTACATATGTATATTTTAAGCATCTGGTAAGTAAGCAATTATATAACTAATTTCAATTTAAGATTATGTAAAATATAAATTATCACATAGAATATGAACTTTGTAAGATTCATAGATATAAGTAGGTATATTTAAATTTTAGTTATTTTATGAGTAACTAGAAATAAATTCTAAAAATAATATATGATTAAGGGCCAACGACAATAGTCTTAGTGAAAACTTTTAACACAATCTAGTTTTTTAAACTAGTGTTCACTGTAGCTATATATGAATGCCAATTGGCGCTGCATCGCACGACTTTTTTTTTTTGCTGATCTTTTCTCCTTCTACTTCTCATTGTATACCTTTTGTACCTTTTTTTTTGTGCGCAAATTGAAGATCGTGTTAAACGCTTAAGTTGTTTTTGCACAGACCACAAACCAATACACACACTCACACACACACACACACAGATTCTCTGATGGTAGGGCAGCCACAATGCATCATTAGCGTTGTGGCAAATATGTTTGCCACAGTGCTTGCTTTGTGCAACAAGTGCAGTCCCCGTTCAGTTCATTGCCTTTCAGCTCGAGTTGATTATTGTTGAGTCGTAAATTATGACTAATTGATTAACAAATTTAAAAGCTGCAACATCAAAACCAAAAAAAAAAAAGAAAACGCGGTCCAAACAAGTCCAGGACACGCACACTGCATAAATCTGTAAAAGAATAAAACCAATTTTTGGCATCTCTTTGGCTGTTGCACTCTGTTGGCACTTGTCAACCATCCCCCCCTTTCCTTTTCTTTGTATATATCTCTTAACTTTGTATGACAAATCGTTTCCATTTCCATCACGTGCACAGCATCCATAAGAGTTATTTGTAAAAAAAAAAGCTATAGTCTCGGCTCATTTGTTTGCATTTGTTTCTTTAAACAATAAATACTAAAATGGGGAGAGGAAAAAAAACACAACAACTCAGTGACAATTGTCAACATTTAAAATGCAAAATGTGTCAAATACAGAAAAATATGCGTTTCTCTTTTCGTTTATTTGTTGTTGTTGTCAACATCAACTAAGTACAAGAAAAATGAGCTTCAAATGAAAAGTAAAATAAAATTTACGTTTTGCGCACGCACAGATTTTGTAAATGAAGTCCAAATGAGACAGAAAAATACAAAATAAAATAATACAAAAAAAAACTATATATATATATATGTAAAACTAAATGGAACGAGGGCGTAAAGTCCAATATATATGATGAACAAAGTACTAAGATGGAGATCGTGCTTGAGTCTTTTGAAAAAGGAAAAATATATAAATATATATGATGCAACGCATTCCATACTTTGGTTCTCACATGAAACCTTTTCTTTTGTAAAATTTTGAAATAATATTTAACATAAATAAATAAAAAGTTTTAGTAGCAATATTTAGGTTAATTTTGCCAGCTAAGCCCAGGAGTAATTTTTAATTACTAGATTTAGATAAAATATTATAAATTTAGTTAGCTTATGGTCCATAAAATTATAGATAGTGATTAAATTCAGCAAAATTATGAGCACTTTTCGTATATTAAAAAGGCTTAAACATAATAAATTAAACTAGTTAAGATAGCTTATGCCTTGGGGGTTTTGATTTTTAGTTGTGGTCGGTCAGCTTACTCATTCAAAGGGAAAAATATATAGAAATTCTTAAAATTGGAATTAGATATTATGCTGGATTACCAGTTTCTTGTATGTTTACTTCTTTAACATCCTTCGTTAGACAGTTACACACACACATTTAATTCCATATAATAAATTCCCATTACATGTTCATTATCTCACCTTGAGCTGTCCATTTTGGTCAGTTTTCGTTTTTTTCTTCGTTTTTTAAGGCTTGTTTAGTTTTTTTTTTTTTTTTACATTTTCATGCTCACTTACTTACATTTACTTTGGCAACTACGCCTTTAAGCCAGTTTAAGATTACCATAAAATATATAAATAATGTTTATAAAGAGAACACCAAATGCCCCACCATGGAAACATAGAAACTTGTTTTCAACTTACATACATAGCATTTAACATTTTATAAACAATTTGGATTTCAGTTTCTTGTCGTTTCTATCGTTTTTTTTTTTTTCATTTGAAAAACCAAAAAAAAAAAAAAAAACTAGATCAGGCGTAAACATACCAAAGTAGTTTAATTTTGGGTGAGGGGGAGATGGGTGGGCATTATTTTAATTTCAATTTTAATTGCAAATTGCCAGCCAGTTCGACGTGATGTTTAAATGAAGAAATCAGTGAACGAATTTATGTTTGTATTCGAATGCTCTGCAACTTTAAACTTTGAAAATGATTAAATATGCAAAGCAAATATACTTCATTATGGGACCATTCCCCACCCCCCTCCAGTGCCAGTCAAATGCGTACACATATTTCACTCACTTAAATAGAGGACGGGGCATGTTGTAGGAGGCGGTGCAAGTGCAACGCATTCCCAGGTTCCCGATTTCATCAAAATGATAAAGAAGACGGCACTGAATGCCACTGCCGTTTGCCTTTGACTGTCGACTAGTTGACTGACTGACAGTCCAGTGTCAGTGCCTACTGTTTACTCTGCCACAAGAACAACTGCAACAGCAACAGCAAAAGCAAAAGCAAAAGCAAGAACAACAACAACAATCGAAACATTTAAGCACTTTACGCTATGCTCCACTTGAGCCGCGTTGCGTTTCACATTCGAGTGCAAAATCAACAAACACAAACAAACATTACTCAACCAGCAACAGGCAAAAAAGCAACAACAACAACAATAACAACAGCATCAAGAAAAACAAATATAAAAAAAAAACACAGAAAATAAAAGGTAGAAAAGTAAAGAGCAAGGAGAAGGAGATTTAAATGCCTATCGCAGGGACACATCGACAAACGTCGTCGTCGTCGTCGTCGTCCCCATCCGCGGCAGTCTCTGTGTATTCCTTTTGGGCCCAAAAGAGATGCGGCAATGACTGGTGGCACTTGTATTGATCTAATCTATCCACGTTCAGTGTATGTACACTGTCTCCCGTGGTGGTCCACGGGGCTTTTGGGCTTAATGTTAATGACTGCCGGACTATTTCCAGAGTCCAGGGGCACAGGCACAGCCCACGCATTCTCTTATTGAGAAATTACCAAGTACAAAATGAGGTGTCAATCTTTATTTCATTTCTTTTTCAAACACAAAATATGGGTATATAAATGGAAAGATGAAAAGAAAGAAAAACAAAAAATGAATTCCAATCTTAAATCTCTAAATCTATCTGCATAACTTGTCCAAGTTTGTTGCCTAAGTCTTTTGTTTGCCTCAACATATTTACGATGACAAATATGGGCGAGAGAGTGAGTGAGAGAGCATTTGGGTCCATTCCAATCCTCCAATCGACACCTTTGGCAAACAAAGCCTTAATGAAGTGCATGAGCCGCAGCAGTTCTTTACAGTTCTCTATATGTATATATATATATACTCTTGTTCCGTTCTCGGTTCTCATCTCTATGCCATTCTACGGCTCTTCACTTTTCAAATGAACTGAACTGGGTGTAAATTATATGGTAAAAAAAAAAAAAAAGAAAAAGAACTCAACAAATCTTTCGATTTATGCTGGCTTAAAGACCTACGTTCTAAGTCAAATTAAAAGTTCCAAATAGAAAGAAAATACCAATTCAAAAGACGAGCTAACCAAACATAACAAAACACACACACACACGCACGCACACACACGAAAAAAATAAAATACCTGAACTCTTAAAACTGAAAACCGAGCACACTGACCACGTTGAGCTCAACGACAGTTTGCTCCAAATTAAAAAAGTATAAAACCATAAAGACGACAATAATGACAGCGCGTTGATGATGGTGACAACGACCATGGTAATGATCATAATGATGATAATAATGACGATGATGATGGAGAATGGAGAATGGGTTCAGGCTGGAAGGGAGGGGGTGAATTGCTGTCTCCACGATGACACAGGCAAATGTCTTCTTTGTGAGCGGTAACAACATAAATGATTACCGGAGGCGGTTTAAACAGTTCTAAACGTATTCTGATCAAAATCAAAGAAATATAAGTGATTAAACAAGAAACATTACAAGAGAAAAAAGTTATATAAAATAGATTTCAAAGAAATATTTTAGATTCCTTTTAGATAGGCAAACAAGGTATACAACAAATTCCAATTAATATTTACAGGTGTTTAAAATAAAGGGAACATATATATAATGTAAAAATATATATTAAATAATGCTTATAAGAAGCTTTAGAATTTGTGCAAAATCTAGTTACTTTTTTTAGAATGAAATGTTATGTAAATACGAAAATGAAATGATATCCATTGTTTTTTATTCCAAGATGTATGAACAATATATTGAGTATGCTCATTATAACTCCAAGATATATTACTTAACTTTTCAATAGGAATATAGGATATTCATCTTATTTTTTTTTATTATTTTAAATATTAAATAAAGTAATAAATTGCATAACAATGATCAATATATTTATGTTTAGGTACAAAAATATGTTGTATGTCTCATAGGATATACTCATTATAGCTCCAAGATATATTACTCCACTCTTTAATAAGAATATAGCATAATCATTTACTTTTAAATGCTATTCAGTTTTTGATGAATATATCTTAAGCATTTACTTTAAAATACTATTAAGTTCTTGATGAATTTGTATAACTTGGAAATGAATTTTATGATGAATGAAATTATTTTTATGATATAAAAATTTATTTCCAGGTCCTAAAATTTCCGAATAGAAAACTCTGTAAAATAATGCAATCCAAAATTTCTATCTTATATATTTGAGCCAAAAACCATTTTAAAATACAACTGATTAAAAATAACTATTATTCACTACCAAATATTATTCACAATAAAATTATTCATCTGATTAAAATACAATTTCAACTTTTATAAACTATAGAAACCACTCTCGTCACATTGCCTGGTCGCATGTACATATGTATTTGGAGGTATATATACATATGTATATATTTATTTATTTTTTTTCTCGCACTGAACCTAATAATCCTCATGACTCGCATATCAAATGACAACAAATTTAGTGCGGACGGCGGGACAACTGCGGATGGGTGACGTTGCCGGTGCCGCAGTGTCAAATTGAGCGACAATGGGCGACACAAAAAAAAACAACACAGAAACAAAAAGCACTAACAACAATAACAACAACAACAACAAAAATAATGCGAAGCACAGTGGGACAGTGGCAACTGTAACGTTTTGTTGTATTTCAGTCGCTTTGTTGCCCTCGTCTGTCCAAGCGTCTTTTGGTTCGGTCTCCGTTTCCCCCCGTTCTCCCCGTCTCCATCATCCTCATCTCATCGTGTATGTTGTGCATTTGCCGCTTTAATACCTTTTAACACTAATCGCATCGAGCGCAACGCAATCAGTTGTGATGAGAATATAAATAAAATAAGAAACAAAAAACAACAACAAAAAAAAAAAAATAAACGACAAACGGAAAGGAGAGTAAAGGTAAGGAAGGGAAAGGAGTATCTGGCCATATACATTCACATTTATATATACATTTATATATATGTATATGTAGGTATAAAGTCGCCCTAGTCGCCATCATCGTTTGACTGAACAAGAAATAAAAATCGTTCAAGTTCTTTCCCCAAGACTTATATACATATAGATATATACATATATATATATATATATATATATACCTCATTTTGGGTGAGATTTTCTCACGTGTTGTTTGCATTGCTTTATTTTTTATTTACCGATTTCGATTTTGTTTGAAAATGAAACTGGAGATGGAGATGGAGATGATGCCGATGCTGATGCTGAACCTGGAGCTGCTCATCAGCATGAGATGAAAAAATTTTTGTTCGATTTCTTTGGGTCTCTTCATTTTATGAACGCAGTGAATTTTTATGTTCCGATGATGAACTGTGCACACGACCCAAAAATCTTAACCAGTTGGCCAGAGTTTTAGCCACTGGGCGGCAACATGACTCAGTGTGGTTCAGTGGCAGCAATGTCTTTGGCTTTGGCAAAAGATCTCTTAAACTGGACTGAACTGAAATGTTTCCCAGACACACGTTGGTTGCTTTTGTGTATATTGTCTGGTATTAAAAATCATCGAACAGGAAATTGCTACAAATTCTTGATGAGATTTACTATGTGTATTTTTGGTCTTAATGATTTCTATTTTATTTCATTATACAGACATATATGTATATGTTGCTGGATATATATATGTATGAGTATATATATACATATGTTTGTTTGCATGTATGTATAAAAGTATCTTCTGTATGTATGTAGATGTATCTGTATCTCATTTTACCTCTACTATAGCTGCACAGTACGTGGCCATGGAGCAAAGGCTACAAGTTCATCCACAGCTTGGCACAACTCTGTTCTGAATTCCCGTCCAACACATGCGAAATCAGTAGATCACGAAATGAATAGCCATAAATACATACAATGCCAAGGCAAAAAACCATAGGATACGCTCTGGTCTGGCACTTGGTCTCTGTAAACAGACCAATGGATAGACGGATCGGCACATAGACATATATGTATATATATATATATATACATATCTGTTTGTTTGTATATGGGTAACGTTTTGCCATTTAGCTCTCGATTGCAGTTGCAAACATGCGATTTTTGAAGTGCTTCGATTGGCTTCCCATCCCAAGTCTAACTAACTGCGTGTTGAAGTCTGGATTAGGGATATATAAAAAAAATCAGACAGTTGTTGTCTTTGGGAAAAGAATTTAAATTGAGGCAGCCCATAAAATTCTATGTAAATATAGCCATATTATAAGATAATTACACTTTTAGGTTAAACTAGAAATCATTTGGTTAGTTGCAACTTATTTTTGAACGTTTTACAATAATTTTTAAAGAGATTTAGAATGATTTTCAACTATAAAGTTTACTATTTTATATCATTTGAATTTGATAATCTATATAAAAACTATAAAAATGAATATACAAATTTTTTCCACATTTAAAAAAAAAAATACTTTGAATATAATTTTTATTTATTTTAAACTATCCTTAAGTTAAATCTGCCATAATTTTAAATATTTTTTGCTTATAATATCTCTATTATTAGTTCTATAATTTCCAAACAGATTTCTATATAACTAAAAGGCATTTTTAATTGTAAATATATTACAAAATTTATAGTTTTCCTTTTAGTTGTAAATAACTATAATTCGTTTTTACAAATGAATCAAAAATTGCAAAATATAAAATTACAAAATTTAAATTGGTTGAACTTTACTTGCATTTTAAAAAAAGACGAAAATAATATTTTAATATTCTCCAACTTAATCTATAAGTTTATTATTTCATATTTTATAAATCACATCAAATAATTTGAAAAAAAAAATGTGTTTGTGAATTTCAAAATTTCTATTTTGTTCATTCTAATTTACATTCAATATTCTTCTGATTTAATTTTCAATTGTTCATTTAAATCTATATTAAATTTTTAACTGATTTAATTCTCAATATAAATTCCACGTTTAGAAATGGATTTGAAGATTGATTAATTAACCATTACATACTTATATCGTTGTAAACTGAATGCAATAGAACAGGAACAGTTTTATAAGATTTACAATTATTTTTATTTGAAGACTTTAGAATGCCAGTTACTAGATAGAGAGTTATAACTTTGGCAAAGAGTTTAAGTCTCTGGCAATTGGGAATGGCTAACCGGTGCCAAATGGTTAGCCATAAACAGCAATTTTACTGTAGCCCTGATGACACCCGCTGGTTTTGGTGAAGTTGCAGCCACAGGACCACAGAGCAACGAGCAGTAAAAATGTTGGGAAATTAATTAATCTTCACATGCAACTAAATTAACGCATGATTGCGGAACTGTTTCTTTTTTTTTTTTTTTTTTTGGCCCCAAGGCTTTTTGGCTTCCAGTTGGAGCAATGATTCCAAGCGATTCCTTTTCGGTGGAGAGAGATGAGGATTTATTGCATTTATCGTTCAATCGTATTGCATTGCACTTAAAGATTTATATATTGTATATATGTAAGTTGGTTTTTCGTTTTTTTTTTCTTCTTTCATTTTTCTTTTGGGCCAGGCGGAAGTTATTGGCCATCTTCTTCTTTTGTCTAATTAAACGTTTCGCCTGGTCGCAATTTATTTAACTCGATTTTGTTTTGGTTGACATTAATGAACACGGCGTTGACATGCTCTCCGCAGTGCAGCCACGACAACGACAGCGATGACACCTTTGTGGCAACATGGTTAGATGTCTACCAAATGGAAATCATCAATTAAATTAGTTAAAGTTGTTTTTTTTTTTTTTTTTTTTGCAGAACATTTTCGAATGCCAATTGGCATGGCCCGAGGCTCATTTGCATTTAGCCTCCATGAGGTTGGCTTCAACTCCTCAGTTAGTTGGCCCAGAGGCCTGTTCATTTAAGTGTTAAAAATGGCAGTTACATGAAGCTAGAGAGTTGGCAAAATGTTTCCGTTTACGTTTATTTCGTGCCATGTCTTTTGTTTTAAATATTAAACGGGTCTACAAATCGTTGTTGCTGCTGCGGTTCCTGTTGCTACCTTTTGCCATTGCCTTTGCCTATTCCAGGTTGCTGCAGTAGCAACAACAACAACAATAACAACAGCAACCACAACAGCAGCAGCAGCAGCAAAATTTGTCATTTTTCCCGCGGTTTTGGCGGCTCATTAGTCAGTAAAGAGTCGAGGCCAGCTAGTCTCACACATTTTCGTGGAAGTCCCAGACAGAAAGCTGCCATGCGATGACAAGTCAGATTAGGGACCCAAACGACACTGTTATCCCCAACTCCCCAAACAAATGCTGCCAATGCCAGTCAACAACAAATGCGACCCAGTTGTATGTATATATTGTTTATACGAATATATATACATATATGTATATCGTATAGCATTGCCGCCAAGGGTTTAACACTTTCTGCTGGCGATTTTAATTAGAAATTGAAGAATTATCTAGGTACACTACGACTATCTACATACACTTTGTTAAAGTTAGAAAATCACATCGAACATATTAATTTATCTTTTATAATTGACCAAAGAATATCCTAAAAAAAATATAGATTCTCTTACAATTACTAAATTAAGACGTATATTAATTTTCATATATGTTTTTTGTATGTCTTGGAGAAGTTCTTTTGGAATATAACGATTAGGGAACAGTCCATAATTAAACTAACCATAAGAAGTCATATATGTATCTTCGGTTTGTTAAATTAATCAAGTAAATATTATACAAACGTCTTAAATGAATTGATTATCAAGAGGAGAAGATAGAAAATAGGCTTAACTTGGTTACTCCCCTCGTAATGTCTATATTCAAAAGCCGCCAAATGGTTCGCACGCTTTGTCTCTGTAACAATTGGAGAGGGTTAAATTGGAAAGGGGGTGAGGTGGTAGGGGCCTAGACCAAGAGGAGTTAATGTGATGGGCAAATAACTAGAATGTGTGTTATATGCAGTCACTTGGCCACTTTACCACTCGAAAGGCAAATTATAATTTCATGGCTTATAAAACTCATATTTGTCTTACGTTTGATGGAATTTCAAACAAAACGTAACTAAAAAACATTTCTTCACGCTTCTTTGTGTGCGTTGGCCTTATGGACTTTGTTTGTTTGTTTGTTTGTTTCAACTGCTTTTGTCTGTTTTCTATTTACACGCACTGTCCCAGCCACCAATGGCTAGGCAAACAAATTTTAACGCTTAAATGCTAAAAACGAATGAACAACAACAGCAACAAGATGAGAAGAAAAACCAAACCAAATCAAAGGGCAATGGCAAGAGATAGATCTTCAGCATATCTATATATATATGTATGTATGTATTTGGGTATGTATGATTGTATGTTGAAACAAAGCGTTAAGAATTTCTAATTAGAAGTGAGACTCCAAGTTCTAGGTTCATATTGAAGTTACTCCGACAACTCCTGCAAGTCAGCCACAAATTGCAAATGAAAACAAAAGGCAAGTTGTTGACGGGCCAAACACAGTGCACAGTTTGTGTTGTTTGCGCAAACAGTTAGCATTAGCACTCCAATACACACACACACACACACACACACACCACACCAAACACTTACTCACCGACTCACTCTCAGCTTTTGCCCAAAACGAAATTGATCCCCCAAAAAGCTCTTAACTTCAAACTTGAAATGGGCGTCCTCAGGAAACACAATTAAAATTTAATGACGAAAAGGCGGAAAAATACAGCTAGAAGTGCTTGCAACTGCCAACCAAAAGTTGGCTTAAAACCCAAAATGAAATATACAATCATAATGCCAACGACAACAAAATGCCGAATTTGGTTCCCCCATAATAACAACAACGGTTTTAGTTCCACAATATCCAAGCCAGAGTTTTGGAGTCTCAAACAATTGCAACAAGTGATGGGGCTCAGTTACTGGTAGAGGTCCAGGTTCCAGTCGACTCCATGTGCCTGACAGTAAATTCGATTAAACCGCAAATAGGTTTTCTGGCCAGGGCGGTCAGCTGGCCAATTGACTCTTACATGGCTTGAAACACAGATACAGGCAGGGAATTGTGAATACAAACAGTGAGGCAAAATCAAACAAAAAATTAAACAAAGGAAGTAAAAAAATATTAGTTAGGTTTAATTACAATTAAATATAAATAAATACATATATGTATATAAATTAAAAGATGTAAAAATATGGCTCAATATCCATTTTGTGTTAAACATTCCCTTTTTGTTATATTCGGATTGAATTAATGGATTTAATGGAATCAATTGTAGAATATTTTAATTTGCCGCTTACAGAAAATGTTAATGTTAAGTCAAACATTTGTTAGATACTTAGTGGAATTTATGTTAGGCTTAATATTAGATTGATGCAAATTTTTCTATCTAAACGAGACAGCCATAAAAAGTCAACGATTTATTATTTATTTAATAATTAATAATTAATCAATTGTAATTCAATCATTTAAACGCCATCGTAGTTCTTCTTCCAATTTGTAAGTTTAGCTTAAGTAAAATAATCAAAATTCAATCGTTTTGATCCACTGTTCAGTAGTAGGCTTGGCTGTGAGTAACAAGCAATGGCGGCACAATTTATGATTTCATTAAAAGAGCAAATTTAATCGAGCGTAGTTTAAAATCAAATCGAAACCAACTCATGGGCATCTCTCTAGTTGCCATCTCTCAGTATCTGAGACCAATCATCAAGCTCATAGTTAAACCAATCTAACCGCCCTGACCGACCGAATAAGTGGCACACAATCGTGAGCTCAGTGTACGCTATTTTATTTTATTTTATTTTTTTATTTTTGGATTAAGCAATGATGTTCCTTCTAGAAGAAGTATATATACCAACTATTTCTCAATTGAAATCGGTATGAATCTTTTGGTATTCGTAATTATTAGATTTTTGCCATAAAAATGGAGAACGATTTCGATTTTTTAGTAAGTAAATCGACCGCCCAGCTCACGTTCCTTGAAAGCGGGAGAGAGAGGGAGTAAAAAGAAAAAATTGAAAAAAAAAAAAACAACGGAGAGGAAAATCAGAGGAAAAAAATGGACCCGAACTAAAACCTTTTGGAGTTCGACTCACGTATTTTGTGTTACACTTTTGTTGTAGCAGCAGCAGCAGCAGCAGCAGCAGCGGAGCAGCAGCCTAGGCTTGGGTAGCTGGTGGCTCTCCCATTGGGGGCTGCAGCTGGGATTTGTGTTTCGTGCGGGCAAAAGCGAAATATTTTTGTTTTCGAGCAACAACAGCGGTGATGATGGCGTCCATGTTGTTAGCCCAGCTCACTCCACCTACCACAAAGTGGCCAACATCAACAGCAACTACAACAACAACAATCAATAGACAAACGTTTGTCTTGTTTTTGGTTTTTTTGTTATTTGGTTGTTTTTTTTTTTTTTGTTGTGGTTTTTGTGTTTGTCGTTGCATTGTAAATCAAACGGAACTAAGCAGAAACAAGAGAAACGGTATTGTTTCCAATTGGCAGTCAGGCATGCCGCGGGAGGAGTTCCATACCCGCCTGATGATGCCAGCAGATGGCCCCCCAAATGCGGAGGTTCAAGTTGCCACTGCCAAACGCTGCTGACAAGGCGCAGGCTCAGACTACAGGCTCCACAGGCACAGTGATCGCTGCCTATAGTGCGCTAACCCCGCTTGACCTCTTTATGTTACGCTCAAATCAAATCGCAGTCTCTCAACTTGGGCGATACTCCTCTCTTCACATCCATGTCACGCCCGTTTCGTTGATGTTTCCTCAATTAACCTTTTTATTTTCGGGTTCGTTGCATTTCTGTACTTTTGTTACAGGGCGTATGCGATATGTCGCCATTACATTTGGTTCAAGGACCCATTCTACCGGTTCACCGAAGTCTCCATACACTTGAAATTTTATCTTTTAGATATATCAATCCTAAATCAAAATTATTTACTGCCGCAATCAAATAGCAATTTTTCATTTAAGAGAATTGATCCAAAATAAAAATATTAGATTAGAATAAAAACCAAATACTCAGTGTATGTCAAATAGTCTATACAAATGGGAAAACAGTTCTTACTTGGAAAACACATTTTCTTATACATGCAAATAGCTAGAAAAGAAAAATGGGCAAATGGAAAATGTGCAATGTGGAACTAAGCATTGCTAACAAAGACCAAAGAAATTAATATCCTGTCCAACTTATTTATTTATATATTTTATTTAATAATTCTATTGTTATATTAAATGAAGTAAGCAAGTCGTCCCTGCCGACTTGGAGTATACCCTGTACCAATAAGAGATATTTCATAAAATCAGACTCCGACGAAATCCTCATTTTTATAATATAAATTTTACATATATTACATAATATTTTCTTCATATTAAATGAATTTTCTTATATTTAAATAAGGTTTCCAGATTTTTATGCCAATTAAAAACGGCGATTCAAATCAGAAGAGATTTGACTGAAGTAGAGGTTCCTTCGAAGGATTGGTTCGTTGTTTTTTGTAGGATTTTACCAATGGTTTATAGGCTCTAAGTTGGCCATCTTTTGGCCGATTTTGAAAAGTTTTACATCAATCTTCTGGATAATTTCCGTATTAAAAAACTACATTAAAAGTTGAAAAAAGTTGGAAAAAAATTTTTGAACGGATTTTCGTAAATTTTTGCAGTGTAACCATCGTTAAAATTTGCGAAAATCGAGTTGAAAATTAGTTTTCCAGATAAAAATGGCGATTCTAAGAAGCAAATAAAGACATAGTTTTTCAAAATCAGACGAGATTTGACTAAATTAGAGCCCTCTGAAGTAGAGGTTCCTTTGAAGGATTTGTCCTTCTTTTGAAGGATTTTACCAATGGTTTATAGGCTCTAAGTTGGCCATCTTTTGGCCGATTTTTGTATTGTCCGTGTTTACATTCTATATTCATAGAATAATATTTATTCTTTATATGTATTATCCATAGTTACGTATAAAGTATATTCATATTCGATTATATTATTTATTGATATTTAAATCCGATATTGAACATATAACGAATTTAATTGCATCCTTATTCAAATATGTGTGTATGTGTGTTAGTAATCATTAGTATATTATATAATATATATACATATGTAATATTTATTAAATAGAATTTACTTATGCCATAAGTAGTAGAATGATGAAATGGATATAAAGTATTTGGCTAAAATGTTGGCAGAGCAAATCTATATACAAAAGAAAACCTAAGAAAGTATTTTAGATATACAAATACTTACTTTAAAATTCATTAGCCAAGCCCACTGTATACAATTGCTGAACAGCGAGAATTTACCAAAAAGGAAAAAAGAAGTCTTGGATGCCAGAGGCATCTAATTAAAAAGGCCTCCGCCTTTGCTCCGCCTTAGAGTGTTTAGTTTGTTTCGTTTTTTTATTTTGGGGCTGCCTGCCACACAACGCGTTGCAAGTACTTGAAGCACTGGTAAATGCTACTGGAAAAAGGCGTTGCAAGTTAGGTTAAGTGAGGTTACGTTATTTGTCAATTTGTTTTTTTGGCCTTAACTGGCAATGTTGTGGCTGCATGTTGTAGTTGCAACAACAACAGCAGCAATAACCACCAGCAAAAAAAAAAAAAACAAACCAAAATGAGAAAAAAAAAACACAAAACGAACCAAACAAGGTTATTAGGGTTAAGCCGTAGCACCCTCAACTTAACTAAATTTATACGCCTCTCGCAATCTAACATACTTCCCGTTTAAGCCATAATTTTCAATCACATTGAATATGCAATTTTGGCCAAAACACAATACAAAACGAGCGAAAAGACATGTAGCACTTGTCAGCGAACCGACAGACAATAAAAAGCTAAAAAAGCCATACAAGAAGCAATTTTTGAAATGTAATAAACATTAATAAAAAATCGTCGTTGTTTTTATTCCAAAAATTTGAATTTTATTTTCACCCAGAGATACGAATATCGATGATATCCAATGAACAAGCGCAGCACCGACAATTCCCAAAAGCTTCTTTTGTTTGACAGTTTGTTTTTGTGATTTTTTTTTATTAATTTAACAATAAAATGTTTATGCAAATTGTTTATTTTTTTTTTAGCTGTGGCTTTTGCTCGCATTATAATCAAAAAGCAATTATAATAAAATAAAATCCAAAAAGACGAGAAATGGACAAGCGACTAATGAAATTATAAAACAAATGTGCCTCATTATCGGACACTAAATGCCATTAGGAATTCAAATTTTCACAAATGTTTATCAATTTTGCCCGCTCTGCAAGTTATATAGAATTGGCCAAATCGTGTATGTGTTTCTTTGTGTGTGAGTGTGTGTGTGTTTTAATTATAAAACATTGATGGAGGGTGGGGAAGCGGATAAAATTTATGTGACAGTCGAATTTGAAAACAAGCTACAAATGTCAAGCCAATGGCGTTGGCCAAAATGGGCCATGAATTATCCGTATAGAGTATTAAAGTATGTCAGTATTAGTTGAGAACTAGTTGCAGATCGGATTAGCGATTCGGCGGTATTGTTAGCCCAACCTCTTGGCCATCATCGGCAGGGCCAATAAAGTGAACAACTTAACGGCATTTTTATGGTCAAGAAACGACAAACTGTCAAATGCTCAGCAGGCATATTGTATATTGATTTGCATAAATTGTCATTTAATTTGAATATATGAGAGAGATCTGCCTGAAAGCCAACGAGCCGACATTCAAATAATTCACACCTCGTTCTAACGTTGCGGCATCCAGTCCCCCTCCCCTCCCCACCCCTCCCTCCATTCACCACTCCCCTTTCCATTCTTCAACTCACTAACTTCCCCTACTACACCGACCACCCGGTTTCAAAATATCAAATACAATCGAACAACTAAAATTTCTCACGCCAAACAAAATTTCAATATGAAATAATTCATAAAAATAAAATGAATTTTTTTTGCCTTCTTTTTCAACCAAAAAATTGGTAACAAATAATTTTTGGCGCTTTCTTTTATGGCAAATTAGCTTCGGCAATAAAAACCCAAATTTGAGTGTATTTCTACATACATACATACATAGATATATATGTATGTACATATGTAAGTGTGTGTGTCTGCCGTTGGTCAAAAAGTGTAATAAATATAAACCCAAAGTGCCATGCAAATAGCACAACGGGCGTAGTTGGAAGTCCTCTCCCCTTCCCTCACTTACCCTCTTCGTCCTCCTCACTTACAGTCCTCACTCCACACTCGTTTTGGCCAGCAACGAAGAGCTCACTAGATAGTCTGGAAAATCGTTGTTATTATTTATTGCCGCCGATATTTTTATGTTTCGCCGAAGTCGTGACTCGGCCGGGTCATCGCTGTTTGCCAGCCTAGACTGGCAGCACCCAGTAGGAGTATATCAGTGTATGTTAGTGGCCACTGGTCGGGGATATGAATACAGTTTTCAACCAAGTGATGGACATTTAAAAGAGTTAAGTTCTTGGAAAGCTTTTAAACAAAACCCTCGAGAAGCGTTAACTAACCCGATGCATTGCATTGATTTGATCAAACTTACATACGTAGGTACATAACACTAAGTAGAACCGGAAGTGGGGTCCTTCTTAAAATGACACACACACACATACACAGATATGAAAGAACAATGGTTTTGCTGACAGTCATGAAGTACTCGTGGTATCAAACTGAATACATCCTTATCACTTTTCCATTGAGAGAAATAATGTCAACCAAATTGAAAATCAGCTGCCACGCACTTTTGTACATACATATATGTATATACATACATACGTATGTACATACATATAGCAAAGCTCATAAACATGCAAAGACACACTCAGAAATATAAAATACAAACAAATAAAAAAAATGCATGGAATCAACTTCAGTTCCATCGGATGTACATCCATTGAACGACAGGCCGTGTCCCTGTTTGACTTACGCGTTCGATTCAGTCATTGAGTTATAGCTATCATCTTAATATTATACTGACTTACAATTTCTCTCACCATTTCAGAAAATAATGCCAAATTAAGTTAATAAAATATACATATGTATATATCGTAGATAATGTCTATTAGCTGAACAAATTTTTATCTCTCTTTAAGGCTTAATATTTGCAAGTGTCTCAAATTCAAACTTTTCTTATATATGTATTTATAATAGATAATTAATAAAAGGAAGGAAATATATAAATAATACATATACGAAATATATAATATAATAAAGTCTAAAAATCTAATCAAAGCAAAGAAATATGTTTAAATAAAATACAAAATATTTTGTTTGATGTTGTTTTTAACGACTAAATATCCTTAACATACAATCTTTAAAAGGACGTAAATTAAATATTGTGTTCGGATCAGAACTTTTGAATATATTATAAAAATACATTTCTATAAAATGTCTGAAAATGTTACCCTTACTTAAAAATATATAATATGAGAGCAATTATATAATATAAATTTTAAAAACGTTTGTTCTAATAGAATAAAAGACACTACTTGTTTATAAAAAAAAGTCTTCAATCTTCTACGTTATCCTCACTAAAGATGAATATAGTATGTATTAATATTATATGTATAAATACTCAATTCAATAATTAAATATATAAGCCTCCAAAAGTTAATATATTATATATAATATATATAGTTAATTTTTTGTTGCAAATCTATCAGAAAATTGAATGTAACCCAGTTAGAATTATAGTGTAGAAGAGAGATAATACATGAAAAAAGACACGCATTGTTATTGCGACATTTTGATGTTGTTTTCGATAGGAACGTTCGATGACTTCGATTTTCTGGACACGATCCAGACAAAGTCGCTTACTTTCGCTTGGTCATGAATATTAAAGACATTAAGTAGGAACAATAACATATAAGCAAAAAGGAACAAGTCCGAAGCACATGACTTAACCAACTGAGAAAGAAGAGAACTGAAGTTAGGGATTTGGGGCTGGTGGTGCTGGTGCTGGTGCAGGTTCTGGTATTGGTATTGGGACAAGCCCCTGCACTTGATGTGCTTTGCTTTCATGGGCTTGTGAAAATGTCTGCGCATGTCAAAAGCGTCAACAATGCAGAGGGATGCAACTGCAACAAGAACAACAGCAACAACGCCGCCAACAAACAACAATTGGTTAAAAAGATTTCGTGTCGTTTTGTCATCGCATGTTCGATGCCGAGCAAATGAAAACGTGAGCCATACTTTTTGGCATTTGCCTGGTCTCCCCCTTATAAATATGCATTTCTTGATATTTGTTTTTTTCCCCCTTTTTTAGTTGTGTTGTGTTGTTTGTTTGTTTGTGCTGTTACTAAGCATATAATTTGGCCAAACAAAAACCAATAAACAATACCCAAGAGTCAAGTCAAAGCCCACTGAAGTTGCAATTTTGCTGTCAACAAAAACAAAATGTAAAATACAACAAAATAAAAAAAAATATATAAAAAAAACTCCCCTCCAAACGCCAACATCAACAACAACAATAATAATGTACTGGTAGATGCCATCAAATACTTAAGAGTCACAATAACTTGGAAAGATGAAAGATTCGAGATGAAAGGTGGAAAGGAAGGTAGATGGAAAGATGAGCGATGAGAGATTTTGATTTAAACTTTCATCGCACTTCAGTTACCAAAAGGCCGTCAAGTGTTTGCAGCGAGTTTATTGCTACATTTAATTCATCATAATTCAAAAATTTGTTAACAATTTTACATTCTTATTTAGAAATACATTATGCATACTATATATATACATACATACATATATAGAGGTACATGGGCGTAGCTAAAAGATGGCAAGGGCATACAAAAAATTAAGTCTGTCGAAACTTATAACATTTAGTTTAAAAAATATACAAAATTATATGTTTTTTTTAATACTGTTAGTTATTTAATGATATATTTATATTATCAATGTTATTCTATTATTCTTGAAATCTTTTTCTACACCTATGTATTCATATCTTTGTACACATATATACATATATCTATGTACGTATTGATGTACATATCTATTCCCTTAGAAAATTCCCGATCCCCATCATTAAAACCAATTGCCTTTGACTTTGCCTGATTATTAATGATTTCCGTTCGATTTATCATAGATAGATGGTTGTATAGTGCAAGGTCATCAAAGCAACGTGTTGATTACCAACAACAATAATAATAACAACAATAAATTAATAGACAAGAGAGGACAACCCGCCGAGGTTTGCCCTCCCCTTCCTCCCTTCTTCATTCTTCATCATCCAAGAAAAAAATGTTGAAAAAAAAAGAAACCGATTTGATGGATTGCGCTATAAATATACAAATTTGTTTTTCATGTACATACTTTTCACATTCCCTATGATTGGATATATATATGTGTGTGTGTGTGTGCATGCGTGTATGTGAGTGTGTGTTTCTGTGTGCAAACAAGATTTTTCATTGCATATAACCATTTTAAAGGCGTTAAATTGAACAACCAAAAGGGTCTCAACTATTTTTTTGTTGATTCATTGTGTTTTAATTTCACAACTTAAAATGTTTAAAATAAAATTACTTAAAATAGTTAACAAAATGTTTTGATATTTGGTTAAGGCTAGAATGAATTAGCTAAAAAACAAAAGAAAAATACTGTTAGTCATTATTCTTATTTTTGAACCAAATAATGATCTTTTACCATCAACTACTCGTATTTAGTTCCTTTTGTATTTTTCAATTTAAATGGTTTAAACTACAGTTTCTCCACCATTTTGACTAGCTGCTTATTTATCTATGCCAATATAATAGACAAAAGGAATATACATACATATATACAGACATACATTGCATATATAGTAATCTATATACATATATAGTCAAGATTTGTAGCAAAGTAAGCTACCAAAAATGTAATACAACACTAATTGGCCACTCGTGAGGCGTCTAATGCCAAAAACCCAGACTAACTTGCTGACTTAAAAATGAGACTCGTTAAATATTTATGAGGAGCACGAGATTCAGCCAACCATAAGCCCAGGCACATATATATATGTACATACAAAGTACCAGACCCGGGCAAATAGCACCATCAACAGTAACTACCGAAAATCACTGCATCCTGGCCAGTTGTGGGATCTAGCAAAGTAATTTTACAAGCAGAGTTAATAAATTCAAAATAAAATAATGGGTATACTACATTTCAGTGTTGCATAAAACAAAAATATTCAACATTATTAACCTCAATTAACTCAATTTTATTTAACGGTTAAAAGTTTTTGAGGGTGGTCCTTAATATTTCTGATTAAATATAAAGCCATTTCAATTAACTTTTAGCACATTCTGTCATGTCGAGTGCAGCCTATAAGCTACTTATAATTGTTTACAGATTTTGATTTTGGTATTTGGAAGAAAAAAAATGCATCGAATGGCCCATGTCCAGGTGCAACTTGCAGCCCTGACTTGCCTTGCCCATGGCAATATATATACTCTTAGCCGTGTGCATAGCTGTAAAAAACAAAAAATAAAAAAAAGAGAGAAAAAATATATATGTATAAGCAAGTCAAAAGCCAAAGTGGCCCATAGCTCTCGGCCATGCACGAAGGCGCAACACTTCAGCCACAGCCACAGCCTCAGCTACAGCTTCAGCTACAGCATCAGTTGCTGCACGAGAGCAGGACCACAACCTGTTTCGTGGGAACATTACCTAGTCTGGCACTGACTCTGGGCTTCTATCTCCAACTTGGGCTGACCATTGGGCCTCTAACTGACTGACGAACTGCCTTTGGGTGCTGCTGTTGTTACTTTTGCTGTTGTTGTTGCTGTTGCTGTTGTTGCTGTTTTTGTTTTTGTTGCTATTGTTGCTGGCCCGCTCATAAATGAAACCTGTTAAATGAATGAAATAAAGTGTTATTTGCTCGACTCACAAATGTTTTGTGCTTGGGGCCCTCTTTGAATTTTCTTTGAATCGGTTTAGCGATGGATATTGAACACGTGCAACACGTGTATGTATACAAATAAAGAGTGATTCCTTAAGTTAAACTCAGATCTATACAAATCTCAATAACCCATTAATAATTCATATTATTATATTAAAATTGAAATAAAAATTTGATCATTATATTTAAACTTGATGGTTTAATAGTTATTGGTAAAAGAAATATTGTGGAAACTAGTTCGATTTGTTTATTAAACCGCAATTTGTATAAATATACATATATACAGAACTACAATTAATTATACTTACATAAATACATACTATAATACTTATGATCCTAATAGAGAGACCGATTCAGGCTTTGAAAGATAAATATACCTAAGTACAAGGCGGACAAAGAAAACATTAGATAATTAGAATATACAAAATAATAATAATTGTAACAATTATTAAACATTAATAATAACAGTAATTTAACATAAGCCAAAAGTAAATCGTTAAATTCAATAATAAAAATAAATTTCCAGATCCTTTTATTTTTGATTAACTGTAATGAGATTCCGTAGTTTTATGAAATAAAATCACGCGCCCATCTCTAACTTAAACTTATTCGCGTTTTATGTGTTCTCTGTGCTCCGATTCTTGGACTTTGTGAGCTTTTTTTTAATTTTGTTGGTACCAAGGCCCGCGCGGAATCTGTAAGAAGTTTAATTTGATTTGTATGCTCTATAATAAAATTGGGAACGAGCATCTAAGAATTTACAAAATAATGTAAAAGGCAATCAGTATGCATAGTTATAATAATAAACCTGATCATCATATTGATTAATTGTTGATCCTATCTCTTGTTATTAACATCTTCCAAACTATAAAAAAATAACCACAATTTTTGTAGTCTAATTAAAATTTACTAATCTTAGCTATCCGAAAAATATATTAAATATTATATATGTATGAACTTAGTTAAAAGAAGACAAAACGTTGTCCTTTGATGCACTTACTTAACACCAATATTTCAAAATTAATAGGAGCAAACATAAATTACGCTTTTGGCTAAAATATTTCAATTATTATAGGATATCTTTTGGTCGATCTTCCTACTGCGAGCCTGTTTAACTTGCTATCCAACCCTGCCCCGTGTCCATACATACTTACATACATATGTATACTCCCATGTCTATACATATGTAACTATGTATGTATGTGTGAGTGACTTGTAAATTTTTGGTTTGTTGCCTGGCATTTTTTTCTTGTTGTTATTGTTGTTGGTTCTGTTGTTTTTTATATTTTTTTTGTTTTTGTACAGTAGTTGTAGCTGCATGTTTTTGTTACCTTTCGAGTTGGTCTTCAACTTGAGTTTTATTTTTAACTTAATTTCCTGGCCAGACCCAAGCCAAGAGCATGCGTATTTCATATTTTACTCTACACGAGCCCCAAGACGATCCACTTGCCCATAACTATGAGCGTGTGTGTGTGTGTATGTATGAACATATGTATGTATATGCATATGTATGTATATGTGCATATATAATTCGCAACTTTGGGGTATCCGACCATATACCATATAATTTGCTCCAACAACAGAAAGAAGCAAATTGTGGCTGATGTTGATACGAAAGCTTCTTTAATTCCATTTGCCAGTTGGCCCAATGCCATTGCCGGGGATTTAGGCCCATTTAGAGTCGCTTCGCCGACATTTATTATTATTTCACAAGATTTACATTTTATTGTGTATGTTTTAATTTAAATTTATAAGTATTTTTAACATCTCTTCCACTTCCTCTTTCAGTTAACCTGCCTCGTTCCCCTCTTTCCCCTCTCCCCCTTCCACTTCCCTCTTAAACTGTTACCTTAATTCGACAATTTAATTTGGGTTTTTATGTTGCCTTAATAATTATGTTACGGAGAAAGAGAAAAAAAGAGAGAGAGCAGATGGAGACATAATCTGAAGTTTAACCCAATGGTTTATCCATTATATACATACATATATATTTCGCGAAATGTGGAAGCTGCCACAAATGGGGCGTGGCATTTACCTTAAGCGGTACAATTTAATTTTGATAAATTTAATACAATTAAGGTCAATACAATATGATAATCTGTCTGGGGCTTAAGCATTGATTATATAGAGAAAGAAAATTAATATTAAACCAAAAATTTAATTATAAATTATCGATTGACTTATATTATATAACAGTATATGCAGGAGCATGATTCATCTAATTCAAACTTTTAAATTAAGTCAAGATATTTAAAGTAAATTTTCTTTCCGTTAATCTGAAATCTGAATCAAACTACTATATATTGGTTACTTCGCCACTTTTCTCAGACTTAAGTTAAGATTAAAAGGAACTTAACTATTTCTTTTATTTTCAATTTGAAAGCTATATTATATATATTTTCTTCTTAATTTTCTTTTGAAATTGATCGATATAAAATTTGTACGCTTACTTTTCCGCATTTAGTCACGAAATCTAAAATTGAAAATTTTTATTTACTTTAAATTATTTCTCTTTCTGGGATTAAACATTAAAATATCTTTATTATGCTACTGAAACGAATATTGTTAAATTTTATTTCAATATTAAGTAAATTATGATTTCATTCATTAATCAAAACCACAACTTATGAAGAATTCTTCTCAATATTTTATCCAGTTTTGGTTTTTGTTCTTCTCCTTTTTTTTTTATATACATATTTTTTAAATTAAAATATGTCTGGCTAGAACTATGTTAACTTCGAGGGCGTTAACTTGGAGATACATACAAGGTGATGGGGCGCCGCAACATGTTAGTTCCACTTCAAGCGGCATGGCCTTGTCCATGCCACAGGAAATTTTCTAAGCCAAGTTTTTTTGGATAAGTCAACGGTGGCTCCCCCTCCCCCCTCCCCAATCACTTTTACATGTTGTTCCCATGAACGAAACTATTTAATTTGATTGCGGTTTTTATGTCTTCATTAGCAAAATGCTAGAAAAGCAATAAATTAGAGATTTCGTTGATTCGGATTTTGGCTCTCCACTTGGATGAGAGTGAGTGTTGGTGGTTGAATATTGGAGTTTTTAGTTTTTAGTTTTTTTTTTTTTTGGTTTTGGCCATGTATGTTGTATGTATGTAATGCGGCGGCTCAAGCATGAAGATTAACACTTGATTAATGAACTCGATTATTCATAATTTGTTGTTGCCAGTTGATGTTGTTGTTGTTGGTGTTGCTGTTGCTGCTATTGTTGTTGTTCTTGTTGTTGGGCGCTTACAAATAATTGAAACATTTTGTGGCTGCTACGACTGCATTCAATGCTAATGTTACTTCGATTTCAAGATCATTAAGGCGCAACATGGACATATACATGCGCTTCCTTTGGTTACCATTATTGATGATAGACCCCCAACCCCAGATTTAAGTTTACTAAGGTCTACCTTACACACAAACACACATGTACATACATGCATACATATGTATGTATTGGGTTATAAACGCACTTGTGTGCGTGCTGACTGCACATTTGAGGTACGCAGCTCGTCAATCAGATGCCCAACTGCAACCGGTTTCTGCTCCACTTCCAGTTTACGGTTTTACTTCTTTTTTTTCCTTCTGACAGTTTTTGTTTTATTTATATTTATTTTTAATACCCTTTAAATTAAAATTACTTTAGTTCTATAAATTCTTTGTATAAAATTACTGAACCATTCAATAAATTCCAATTTTTATCATGAATTAACTGGATCAAAGGAACTTAAGTTACACTAACTAATTAATATTCAAAATCCCAAGCAGCTTTATATTTAAATCATATAAGCATATATATTGGAAATGAAACTAAAATCAAAGATAATTCAGAACAAACAATGTAATTAAATTAAAATTAAAATATAAATTTATTTATGTAGACAACGATAGACATTAAAATTTAGTGAAATTCTATATGATAAATTTTATCAAATCATAAGTAATGGGGCTTACTTTAATAGTATTAATAGTAATAGGAAAACACGAATTGTTTTACGATAAGACTTACCGATAAGATAATTCAGTTAGTTCAGTTCTCATTTCTTATCAACATATATATAATGACCAATTACTTAAAAACAGTTTTAAAATAAAATGAAAGGGAATTCAATTTTAGAATTTCCTCATTTATACTATACTTTTAGTTAATATATTAATACATATATACATTATTGATTAATTAAATACTTAGCATAGGGTATGGAATTGTCTGCATTTTAATAATCAACTTAACTTTGTTTTTTTTTTTTGTAGCTTTTTTTATCTTTATCTAAGCATGTGTTGATTTTTCCTAACCAATGCTGGGCAACGTCTGCGGCGGCGCTTTTTCCCAACTGTCAACGACGCACAGCCGTCGAATGATTTGCAGAATCTGTTTGACAGTTGGTCCGGTTTTTCATTAATGAACATGAGTCTTGGAATGGAACACACACACGCACACTAGATAGACCACTTTGATTTGATGTATGATTCTTGTAGATGGGGTGGCCGTAGCCTAAGTTTCAAGTAAAGGAAACCCCTTCCTTCTTTTTATTTTTTTTTTTTTTTTTTTTTTTTTGGCAGGCTAGTCTTAGACCCATTCTCATTCCAGAGCCTTGACGAAATTCCAATTCGAGGCTCCAAAGAGGAGAGGAGAAACCAGAGAAAGAGAAACCCTAATGAAGATAATTTATTATACGATGCCGTTTAATTAAAATCAGATAACCAGAGATCGTTCGATGGCCGCTCACTCAACTTAACTTAACTTAACTGAACTCAACTCAACTCAACAGAAATCCTCCAAAATGCATACAAAACCATCAACATGGACATTCCCAGACCCAACAACAAGATTTCGCGTTAAGTTCAACAACTTTGTGACTGGGGGGGGGAGGGAGGTTAGCAACAAAGTTGTTGCGGTCAATGTGTTCGATGGCTCTGTTCCATGGCATGATTGGTATTGGTTCCTTATCAGAATCTCGTTTAGTTCATCTCGGTGCTTTGTTGATTTTGACTTTTAATGCGACTGCCGATTATCATTAGCGGCATCAAGTCGGACCCTATTCAGTTTTACATTTTCATATATGTTGCCTTCTTAATTAAAACTCAATTTTAACAACTAAATGACAGGCCAAGGACCACCCAGTTGGCTTATAAATTGGCTACAAATAGTCTTTATCCCCATTTTGGCACTTTCTCGAATCGGGCTAACATATATATGTATGTAGATTTGGCACGACTTCAAACAGAAATACAGCAAAAAAAAAAAGGGGGCGGAGCACATGTCTAACAAGTATCTAAGAGAGCTAGCCAAGCTAAGAGCTCCACAAACTAAGAGAAAAACTGGCTTAGAAAAAATAAAGAGAGAGAGAGAGAGAGGGAGTGATAGAAAAAAGAAGAGAAACCTCAGCTGGAAAGAGACAAGCTTCCCAATTTAAAAATTCAAACATCATATTGCCTGATAAATCGCAAATCAATCAAATTGCAGGTGCAACTCTGCCGCATCGTTGCAGTTGCACAGTCACTGGACACTGAAGCAAGTTTCCATCCATGGACCTTGCCGGCGGGGGCTTGTCATAAATCAAATGAAATCAAATCAAATCTAAAGCGGAGAGTGTGAAATTTTTTCGCCATCTGGCATGGATCATAATGTGTGTCGATTGCATTTTTAGCCATTTATGACATAATTTCAATTATACACATTTGGCCAAAATATTTGTTGGCACTTTGTTGCCTAGATTGGGTCGGGTAAATGTCAATTAACGTGCCAACACGTCCAATGTCAGGTTAATTAAAATGTCTTAATGTAAAAGACTAAACTCAATACAGATTTAATTTAATATTAACTACATTCAATAGAATTTTTCTCATTGAATTATCTCATTCTAATATTAGGATAAGCCCAAACAAAAGGTCTAAGACGTTTCTATAAATAGATATCGTGATTCTTCTGTAAGGAATATTGAAGTAAATTAAAAGGGAATCGGAATCAGTAAATTATTTTGAGCCTCAATAATCAGATTAATAATAGAAAAACGGACGAAATGTGAGGAATTTTAAAAGGATTATACTTATTAAATTAATTTATAATTCAACTGTAGAAATATATATATATATAACAATATGTATTTACATTTAATAAACATCCAATATACAAATCTACTGAAAACTTCGTATGTTAGCATGGACAGAGCATTACATGCTTTTGTTCAAACAACATGTCGTATGATTAATATTATTTCCTAACTTTAAAACTGTTTAAAATCAAAACTGGCCTTTAGTTGTACTCAAAATATTAAAAAAAAATTGTAAATTTAACCTAGTTATCTTGCCATAAAACCAACAATCTTTTCCGGATTGGCATAATTTTATGTTTTAATCTTTTGCTTAATTTGTCTTTGGCTGCACCTTACAGCGTTCCAATCTGAGAGCAAGGTGCATCAGTTGAACAGGGCGACAACGCCCTGGACTTAAATCCAACGGTGGCATCGATTTTAGAAAGTTTGTTGCCTGTTGTTGATGACGGTAAAGGTAAAAGACTTTTTCCTTTTCCTTAAGTCAGTTCGACATCGAAAAACCTTCTACTGTATATAACTCAACGGCAGCGGCATAAATTTCATTGCAGACATTTGGCCTTTTATTAATTGTTTGACGGCGCCCGTGCCCATGAAGTAAGTACTTGCGACTACGCTAGGCTTTCAGCTACCAAATCCCCTATCCCAACCACCCTCTCAGAATCCACAAAGCGGAGCAACAACAGCAGCATCAGCATTTGACTCCCTCTGACTTTTTTCCTTTCTCAATGGCGCTATCTCGCTTGCTCTCATTGAAATATTGGTGCCCCCGTCTGGGCGTGATGAGAAATTTAATATTGGCAAACGGATAAAACCGCCAGATAATTATACATTTTGAGTGGCCAAAAGCTACAGAGTAGAGTCTGAGTATGACTCTGACTCTGGGTCTGAATGCGACTCTGGCTTTGGCTTTGGCAGTTTCATGCAGCTCATGATAGTATAAGATTTCATTTCATTAAAGTGCATCACGACGGACGGGAGGCAGGCGGAATCAATGAGCAGCAGCGGCTACATAGTTGACTCCCCTACCCCTACCCATAGCCCCCAATCCTCTCTAAGCGTCAGCTACCTACCTACCTACCTACCTACCTTGCTTACATTTCTTCTTATTGGCAGATTACGGACGGCGGGGTGGCCAGACCTGGGCCAACTTATAATCAAATCCGATAAAAAATTTCATTATTGCTCCACAGCAGCTACAGAGTAGTTGTTGGAGCAGCAGCAGCAGCCATAACTGTTTTGCAGGTAATTTCTCGTTGTTGTTGTTGCTTTTGCTGTTGCTGTTGTTATGATTGTTGCCTGGCTGCACTTAATTTTCGCATGATCGCGATTTCTTGATCCGTCCACTCCACTACAGTTCCAGCTCCAAGTGCGGACGCCATTTTGCGATTTAGTTCTCAGCCAAACGGCCACTGGAGGTCAGCAGCAACATAAGCAACGGCAACAGCAATAGCAACATCATCTAAGGAATAGAAAAAGAAGCTTTGATTCGAAATTGCAATCTCTGAAACATAAATTGGGACGTGATTATGAAATAATTGCTAGATCTTTGGACCTTTGCGCTTGCGCAACGGTGCAAAGGCAAAAAGGCAATCAACGCTCTCAATCCCAACGTTGTCTAACACCTTGGGGAGCATTGGAACTGCACTTCAAACGGGAGCAAACTGACAGGCGACAGATAGAAAGAAAAAAACGACTACGATGATGATGACGCGACGATGATGAGGTTGGTGATGCCCAAACAGTCGCCAGATATATCAAAAGAAATTGCTTTGGGGATACAACAAAAATCCACTCAATGACATCCATTCTATTCAGTTTGGCACAAAATTTATATAAAATTTAAATTAAATTCACAAAATTTTAAAGCAGAGATAGATCTGTCTATTCATATATATTAAAAGCCTCTCCATATTAATTTTTTTAGTTTATGAATTATATAAATCCATTCATTATTATTATCCTTCGGATATATTGGAATTATATATGTACATATGTATTAATTCCATCTCGACAATAAAATTTGAATTCATTTGAGTACTGAAAAATTCCCAGAATTAGTAAAATGGTAATATAAGAAAAAACTTTTTAAGAGTTTAGTAAAAAATTCAATAAATGTTTGCCTATATGTCCTGCCTGTGTTAAAGAGGTCTAAAAATGACTAATACCTATTGTCAACAGATTACACCTGATGCAAATGAAAGCCAACTCCCGCAACTAATTTGCATTACCCTTGAGGCGGCAGTGCGTCATATCGATGGCTACCTGCGTCCGTTTGTAGCTCTTTTGCCTCTTCTGCCTCGTGCGTCCGTCCACATATGCAAATTAAATATAATTTCAACACTCGTCTTCTTCTTATGGTGTACGTCCATAATTTACATGAGGTTAACACGCAAGCAACAACAAAGACCCAGCCTTTTGCCAGAGCTTGGGTATATCGGTATGGGTCTAGACGCTGGCCTTGATTATCTGCAGCAGAAGCAGCACACGCACATACTTAAAGGAAGTCAAACTTTTGAAAAGGCTGAAAAAAGAAATTCTATTACAATGTTGAAATATTGCCAAATCATGGCTTTGAAGTAAATAAATTTCCACGCCACTGCTGAACTTCGGCTCCGTTTGGTTGATGGAGAGATGTGAATGTAGAGGCACAGGCGGCACAGGCACAGGAACAGCAACCGCAGCAGCTAAAATGCCTGGCCGTATATAAATAAGTAACTTGAGCTGAGCAACACGTTGCCTGACAGGGGGCCCCCAAAAACGGTTTGCCCAGTGCGAGAGGCCTGGGATCGGAACTTGTTTAGATGCCGCTGCTGCTGCTGCAACAGCAGCCGCCTCTCGATCTTGGTGTTGGTGTCGATCTTGGTATCGTTATCGGTATCTCCCTCTCACTCCCTCTCTTTATCTCTCTTACATTTTTTGTCTAAGACACCTTTTTGATTTATATGCAATTTATGCACTTGGCTGGTGGGAGTCATCCACTTGACCGAATTCGAGGTGTTATCGTAAGTTATGTGTGTTTATTCCCAGGTAAGAAAATATAACATTTACATAGACTCGGGAGGCTTTTGGAAATAATTTGAAGGCAGCTGATAGTAATTTGCAGCTTATCACTGGATAGTGCTGTGTCTTATCTGGTGTTGGAGTGTTTTTATTTCATCTCGATATCTATTATACGCTGGCTGGTGCTTTGTTGGCAAAGAACCACATGAGACCCATTAGACAGCTGGGCGGGCTATTATTGCATGCGCCTTTCTGAATCATGCGGCGAGCCTCATCCAATGGCATATGTACAACATCAATAATTTCGTCCTCTACACCGCCTCCAACTGTTGCCCGATCAGCATCGGTGACCTCACAATAGTACATGGCTTGCTTGGCACCCGATGAACCTACTCCAGATCTATAAGGACAAAAACAAAGAGTAGTCTATCAGTTTTTTACTTTACTGCAACCCGGTTTTATATTTACCTATACACCATAACCTCTTCAATGCGTTCCAAGGGCACGTCATAGCCACACTCTTCTAGAACTTCCTCTCGCGCTATCTCTTGCCAGCTTTTTGACTTGTCAACGATACCAGCGCAAAGCTCCAAAGTAACTCCAATAGATGGCGGAAATGCTTTTAGATCGACATTATCGAAACTTCCTTGTTCGCTGCTTATAATGCCATGATAGACAGCTGGACGAAATTGACGCACCAGCACCAATTTCTTGGAACTTGTGTTATACAAAATAATTGCCACACTATCATGAACTTTCAACAGATCCCAGTTCTTCTCCTTTCCATTTTGAATATAATACATACGGAATGGTTTGACATAGGGTGAATCTGCCGGCAACGGGCCCAGCCAAATCTTTGAAATGTTCTCCATGGAAGAAACTGAAAATAAATTACGCTTTCAGCTGATTAACAAGCGGGCGCCGGACAACAAAAACAAATCAACTTAAAACAGCTGGCAGTGCGACTAAGTGCTGGATAACGAAAAATGCCAAAAAAGGCAGTGTGACCCAAGTTCGAAATATTTTATTTATATATTGGCCACACAGAATAAACTTTGGCGGGCCGCTTTAAACTATTACATGTTTCCACTAACCCTGTAAAAACTTTTTGTTGGTCAGAAACCAGAGGAGCCCCACCAAAAGACCGGGAGCGCCATTAATGGTAGAGCCCACTTTTACTATCTGCCTCGCCTGTTCGATAGATAGCTCCACTACCTCAATCTGCTCATCATTTACACCACCACCCTGGGAAACTTTCTGCTCATCGCACACTTCACAGTAGAATAATGACAAACCACCACTTGAAGTGCCAATGCCGGATCTGTAATTAAATATTAGTTTCAAGGAATCAATATCCACACTGTAGCCACATTCCTCGAGCACTTCCTCCCGTGCTACTTCCTTCAGACTCATCTTTTTGTCCACCACACCAGCGCACAATTCCAACGTAAGTCCCAGTTCGGGTGGGTATTTTTCTAAATCTACATTCCCCTCAGGTACTTTTAAGGTATTGCCCATTGTGACGCCATGATATACAGCTGGCCGAAATTGCCGTACAAAGACCAATTTCTGCCTGGATATATTGTACAACAAAACTAACACCGCATCTTTAATTTTCACAATGTCACGAAACTTCTCCACACCGTCTTCTAAAAAATGCATACGGCAAGGTTGCAACCATTTGGAGTTCGGGGGCACGGGTGAAAACCAGATTTTCGTTATGTTTCCTATTCCTTTAGATGATTTGCACATGCCACGCAGATTTTTGAGTGCATTTTTCATGCTGCCTTTACCTGAAACCAAAAAAAAATGTAAAATACAATGAAATTTTTAAACTCAACTGTCAAATAACTAGTTGACAGCCCTACTTCTTTAATCAGTGCAGAAAAACGCCACAAAAGCATAGTGTTGAACAGTTCAGAGCTCATTTTGACACTTGCGAAAGTCGGTGAGTATATGTTACTTATTTTTTCATTGTTTTATCATTATCTAATAGACATTCGGTCAAACAATTTTTCAGCTGCATCGAAATAGACATAACACGTAGCAACAAAACGTACTAGAGCAAGGAAAGAAAATGTTGCGCTCCAAACTAACACAGGCAGCATGCGCCGCCATCCAGCGGTCATTCGCCACCAGTCCAAAGGCGCTGGCCACCAAGCAATTAACTGTTCGAGATGCCTTAAACAGTGCCCTGGATGACGAGTTGGCTCGCGATGATCGCGTCTTCTTACTGGGAGAAGAAGTGGCCCAATATGATGGTGCATACAAGGTAAAAAGAAAAAAATATATATCCCCTCATTGTTTACGTAATCAGCCCCAAAGTGACATTTCGCATTGACAGCTGATGCAGAGAGCATGAGCATTTGGCATTGCGTGGGCAATGTAACAAACCACTGATAAGGGGAATAATTTGATTTGATTACGGTCGGCATAGTGTAAGGTGCGTGATTAGGTTGGATTTTTTTTTGGCTAGGTCATGCAAAGACAGAGTGTCTGAATGGCCGGCTAGCTGATAACAAATACGCATACTCAAAAAAAAAAATATATATATATATAGTTATGTATATGTAGATACAAAGATTTGGGTCAGTTAATTTGATCATCTACCTTAATCTTACAGGTATCACGTGGACTGTGGAAGAAATATGGAGACAAACGCGTTATCGACACGCCCATCACAGAAATGGGATTCGCTGGTATTGCTGTTGGCGCTGCAATGGCTGGTCTGCGTCCTGTTTGCGAATTCATGACCTTCAACTTTGCCATGCAGGCCATTGATCATGTAAGTTTATTATACCCTCTACCTCCCGCACTACACTCAGGGCAGAAGCCTAATTACTACTCATATTATCTCATTGCAAAAAAAAAAATCCGATAAAACACGCAAAACTCCAATTTAATGTGCCTGCTAATGTCCCCACTCTACTTAGCTAGCTGAGATTAGACCAATTCAAGTTCACAGTCAGATTGGGCCAAGCGTAATGGGATAATATGGGTGTGTTTAGATCGCTCCTGCCCTAAATTCAAATGCAAATCGACTAATCAAATCCCACCCATATTGTCCAATTATGCGCAGGCCAAATACTTAAAAGCTGCACAACCAGCCATTGGTGACCAGTTGCCATTGAGTAAGATTATAGAAAGTCCCCGCTCCACGTGGCTTAACGAAATCAATGACATTATCAACAAACCACAATTGGGTGAAATAATCTCTCCGCCTCTGGACAAAAGTAAACCGGACAAAATGGAAGCGGCTCGCCTCATTGTAATACGACGACGAAAAATGAAGAAACACAAGTTGAAGAAGCTGCGCCGCAAGATGAAATTTGAATGGGCCAAAGTGCGCCAGCGTCGTGAGATGCGCAAAGAAAAGGCATTCCAGGCGCAATTAATTACACAGATTAAGAAGGCCGAATCATTTAGTGCCGAGCAGTATGTGTCCGATATCCTTAAACAGGCCAATGAAAAGCCACTTCCTCGATTCTGGAAGGGAAAACGATTGCCAGCTTTCATTATTAAACAGAAATTAGGCATTAAGTAAATAGTTTTCAATCGTTAATAAAACTTTAAAATGTTAACTTGAATTGGTCTATGGCTAGTGAAAGAGGAGGAATAGTCCAAGTTACCTAATCTCTTTAACTTGTGCTCCTTTTAATCTTTTTATTTGGGGGGTGGGTTTTTATTTGAATCCTTATATTAATCTTTTTTGTACTTAGATTATCAATTCGGCAGCCAAGACTTTCTATATGTCAGCTGGAGCTGTCAATGTGCCCATTGTTTTCCGCGGTCCGAATGGAGCTGCCTCTGGTGTGGCTGCCCAGCACTCTCAGTGCTATGCTGCCTGGTATGCACACTGCCCTGGACTGAAAGTTGTGTCACCCTTTGACTCGGAGGATGCTCGTGGTCTGCTGAAGGCCGCCATCCGGGATCCTGATCCAGTTGTCGTACTGGAAAACGAGCTGATGTATGGTACTGCATTCCCCGTCGACGATAAAGTAACCGATAAGGATTTTGTTGTGCCCATTGGCAAGGCGAAAATTATGAGACCCGGCAAGGATATCACCATTGTTGCGCATTCCAAGGCGGTAGAAACAGGACTGCTGGCTGCAGCCGAGCTGGCCAAAAAGGGTATGAATGCTAATTAAATAAACCAAGTGGAAAAATTAAACGATAAAATTTCTATCAGGCATTGAAGCTGAGGTGATCAATCTTCGTTCCATTCGTCCCTTGGATACGGCAACAATTTTTGCCTCTGTGCGCAAGACACATCACCTAATAACAATCGAGAATGGATGGCCCCAGCATGGTAAGAACTCCTGCTAATGATTTAACATTCAATTTATAATGATTTCATTCTATTTTATTTTTTGCCTTGTAGGCGTCGGTGCTGAGATCTGTGCCCGAATTATGGAAGACCAAACATTTTTTGAACTGGATGCCCCAGTTTGGCGTTGTTGCGGCGTTGATGTGCCCATGCCCTATGCCAAGACACTCGAGTTGCATGCCCTGCCCCGTGTCCCAGACGTCACAGAGGCTGCACTCAAAGTGCTAGGCGGCAAGGCTGGAAAGGCTGTGGCGGCCGCCAAATAGATGCAATGAATTATAATTAAATTAACTTTATGGACAGCTTGTCTCGGCCTCCTACCCTGCCTTCGAAATTAAGCGCACTATAGTGAAAAATCGAAAATGAAATTGATTTTGTTTAAAACAATGCAGCTTCAATCCCGGCTCTTGTTTTATATCAGACACTCTAGTTAAATTAAACTTTGGTTATCGAAATCTCCTTTGAAAATAAAACGACATTAGTAATTTGAAAAACATGAACATATTGCTTTTGATCCAGTGACAATTTGATATATTATCATGCCCATATATACATACATATATATACACTTATTCCTTTATTTGGCTATAATTCTCTTACGATTCCCAATTTACTTATATAATTTTAATATTATGGTGGGATTAAAAGAGAATAAAATAATTATTTTAACTGGGCTATAAAATACACAAATATATAGTCTGTTGACTGATTTTAGTTTTACGTACAAGAATGGACTTGACCGCTGATGGATTTATTTATCTTTAGGTAACTTTTAAATATGTTTTATTCCTTAGAAAGTATTCTGCTATATTTAATAACACACTTTATTCTTATAAATTTTGTATATTAATCATTTTTGGATTGTTACTTTTTCAATAATAAATGTTTTAGATATTGATACTAGACAATGCCTTGTATATATAAATGATTTAGTTTATTTAATTGTAAGTTTGAATAACGGCGAACCGTTAACTTTACATTGCTCTAAAGTGATGCTGTTAACTTAACAGCGCTCTAAAAATGAAACGTTAACATAACATGCTCCAAAACAAGTCTGTTAATTTAACAGAGTCTGTTAATTTAACAGCAGCTTAGACTTAACAGAGGCTTACCAATCGCCTATATAAGGCGAGTTGCGCGGGGGTAGAGATTTACTTTCTGTGTGGGTGTCGTGGTGATCGCATCGAAAAGTGCTGTGTCATTGTTTTTAAAATTTAAAAATTTTGCTTTTTGTTAACAATAGTTGTTTTTATTCTTGCTTCTCAATCATAAACATCATGCTGCGATTTTTTCAAAGAAAAAGGTAAGACTATTTAAATTTTGTATTATAGATAATTCTTCTCAATCATAAACATCACGCTGTGATCAATAGATTGGAGTTTTTTCTGGAAAGAAATAGGTAAGACTCTTTAAATTTTATTTAAAAATATATTTCCCTGTAATACATAACTCTCTATTTTATGTATATTATAGATACATACATGTGTACATATTTCTTCTGAATCATAAATATCATGTTGCGAACGGCGGATTAAGATTTTCCTGGAAAGTCAAAGGTAACACTTCAAAATTTTGTTATTCATACAGACATATGTACATAAATATGTTTCCCTGTGCTATAATATTTTATTTTAAATTTTGCAGAACTTGTTATATGATCTGTACTCAATTTATTCATCATTATATATTGGTAAGCAATAAAGTAAAGTAAATCAAAGCCTATGTTAATCATTTTTTCTACTCCTTTACGAATTTTGCTGTAGATCAATCGCTTGGAATTTGTCAGCACAAAATGAAGCATTGAAAAAAAAATAATATTTAATTATTTGTTGTTATTTCCTTTATCTTAAGCTGCTTCACGTCTATTTCGTATGTTGAAAAACAAAAACAAAGAGTATCAGCAAGTCATGTTCTAAATTTATTTGAGTTTGCACTTAGAAAGATTTTTGAAAAAAGTAATTCCTTCCGCTCTCTTGAGTAAAGTCACGAAATAAGTCACGATTTGTAAGCGCTGCATTTCTGGTAAAAACCTACAGTTTTCTAACACTACAGTTGAACAAAATACACAACACTATTGGCATTTACGCAGAAAAATAGAAACTGGCAGAATAACAACAATTAATTAATGCAAATGCAATGTCTTGCTTGTAATGGCAAATAGCTCCAGCTCCGATGAAAGTGAAAGCTCCAAGGCACCCGAGAATTTTCAAATATCAAGCACCTCAACCAATGGTGATAACGAGGATGAAGATGGCTCAAAAGAGAAAAAGACAAATGTCAACGTAAAGACAAAGGCAAAGGGAACAATTGCAGCAGCTGCTGCAACAACAACGACCAGATGTCCACTCTGTTGCAAGCATCAGCGTCGCTATCATTGTCGAAATTGCGTTAAAAACGGTAATATAGCTCATAGCTCTAGCGACAGAGATGAAAGGTAAGAACCAATAATTAGTAGCATTAGTCATACACTTTTTGGGGGATTTTCACTTCTGACGTAGCGTATTCTCTTGCACATCTAGCTTGTCGGAAAAGCAGCAAAAATATATCACTCTACAAGCTGGTCTGAAGGCATTTAGTAGCCAATATGAGCGTCTCATCCAGCAACACAAATCGGATGAGAATCGCCGGATGGCCATCAAGGCTAAACGTAAACAGCTGGAATTACTCCAACAGCTGATCGGTAGCACAGCCCAGCGTTTGGTAACTCTTGGCGAGCAGCGTGACGAACTGCGTCAGGCCAACGCTGAAAAGCGCAAAAATCTGCCCAAATATCCGAGTAAGGTAAAGAATCTGGAAGACTATGTGCTCGATCGTATAGAGAAAATCGAAAAACTCCGCGAAACACATCTTGGATTAATGGATAACATTAAGCAAGCGGCACGGAGTGGCATACAGCAATTGGTCACATATATTTTCCCCATCACCGAAGTGGTGCTTAGGGATGAACAGCATCGTAAGATGAGTAACGAACGCAGCGAGGAGGCTGAGACTATTGCCGCTCTAGCCGAAGCCAAAAACACATCCTACATACGGGGCAAATGGGTAATTCATGGTAGTGGCATCAGTGAGGTGCAATATCGGATTGTGGGACCCTCGCTGCCGGCGAATGGTGACTATACAGCTTACCTTGACTGGCTGGCGGACAACAAAGACGATGTACCCAAGGCCACAGCCAATGAAATTACACCAAGTCGTTTTGAGGCTTATCGCATTGTTGGTGCCCTCACATATACTGCTCAATTGACGCAGTTGCTCAGCTTTTACTTAAATGTACGTCTGCCCCAGAAGATCGCTTATGGTGACTTTTGCCGCAAACTTCTCAACGAAGAGCAGTTCCTGCGTAAAGTTACCCGCGTCAACAATAATATCATGTATCTGGCCTACACACAGCAAGTAAAACTACGTGCCCTAAACGAGCAGCACACCCTAGAGAACATTTTGGCCATACTTGATCTTGAGCGTAGTGATCTGGGGCGTTATGGCCATTTGGATGTGAATAATGCGCCACTAATGAGATCTGTAGACTCTCTATTAATTGGCATAGAAACTGCCACGGAATCCGAATCTGAGGGTAAGCAATTCAGAGAAAATTCATGATTTTACTTAAAACCAATCCTAAAATATTGGATTTTATTTTTCAGATGATAATTCACTGCGTCTGGATTGGGAGGCGGTTCCCAGTTTGACACCTCAGCCGGAATTAGCTGAGCCCAATCTAATGCCAGCTGTGGCCCAGCAGTCAACTATTGCCATGGTGCGCATGGCAGCCACATCCGTATTGCGTTGGATCAAGTGAATCAATTATGCGTATCCCTCATCCACCCACCCCATTTAAATCCTTCCCCTGAAATAACTGGAGCACGTGTGTTATCATTTTACAAATTAGGCTAAGTTCATCATTGTATGACATCGTGAACCGAGTTCCTGGGGAACAACGGCGGACATGCCTTTTCTTTAGATATCGCCTATGAATATATATATATATATATCTACATATATGAATACATTTCTATATACATCTAAATATATCTGTGTATATACGAGGGTCTTTCACTAAGTAATTTTTGTCTAAACTAGATTGACTTCAACTAAAAACAAGAATAAGCTATTTTTTTAAAATTTTATTCTTGACTTGGCTATATCTTTCTAAATAAATAAATATGAACAACTCGAAAAGACATGTCACATGGAAATGTTTCCACAACTATACATCAATTTCTTTCTCTAGCGATTTATATAAATAAGTTTTTGCCATATAGTTGATATAAAATACATATAATTTCTTAGTTTCGTTAAAATTCTATACTTAACTAGGACCCTCGTATATGGTTTCCTTTTCTTAAACGGATCCTTAGATAAAAAGCGATATGGCTTAAAATCGTTGGCAAACCCAAAGATGATATTTATAATATTTTAATTACATAACTTATGATTTCTTTTATTTAATAAAAAATGATTCGCCATAAATAAATAGCTAAACTTGATTGCTTAATTCTTGACAAGGATTCAAGTTTAAATGGACCGATTGGATACAAACGAGTACAAAAACTGAAATTCTTTTTGTGAATTAGAAAAGAATTGATTTTGCCAATGACTAAAGTGCTTACGAAACCTATATACATATCTATATATATATATATTAACTAATTTTGGAGATATTTGAATTTTTTTTTTTTTTGTTTTTAAACTTAGAATCGCTTAGGGGGAGCGTGCGAGCATGGATCATTGAATCGGGAACGGGACGGGATGGGATGGGATGGGTTGGATTTGGTTGTTAAACTAAATAAACTTTGTGGGCAGTTGTGGTTGCTGTTGATGATGCTGCTGCTGGTGGTGGTGCTGCTGCTGCTGCTGCTGCTGCTGCTGCTGCTGCTGCTGCGTGGAAGTGATAACTGATCCATTGCTTGACACTTCTATGGCTGTAGGCGGGGGTGAAGGCTTTAAAAATACTTGGGGCAGTGTTGCGTTTAGTGTCCCCACCTGGCTGGAACTGGTGGCACCGCCAGCACTTACAGTTAAACCATTTACCAAGTTTATAGTTTTATGTTGTTGTGAATGCAAATGCGGATTATGGTGCGGATCATAATTGGTGGGCATACTCATTGAGGATAGCACGAGGGCAGCTGCTACAGCCTGTTCGTGATTATAAAATGCCGACACTGGCGCCTGTACAGGCGTCTGTGTGGCATTTGATGTATGTCATTGAGGCGCCGTCGATGACGTTCTAGCGCCAGCTGTTGATCCCGCTCCACCAGCTCCTCCTCCTCCCTTGAGACTGCTAGGCGAGACGGTAAATTTTGGTGACCATTTCATTTGTTTCTCTAAAGCCTTTAAATCGTTCATGGCCTTGATTATCTCCGGATTCCTTTCGAGATCGTAAGTTAGTTGTCCCGTTGGTACAATTGGGCCAGCAACTGCAGTTGGATTGCCAGCTCCTATGCTCATAGAAAAGCCCAATTTGGGATTGTTATTGTTGTTGTACACATACATATTTTCCAAATTAAAGCCCAGATGTCCAACGCCACTTCCGACAGCTGTGGCAGTTACTCCATTGGCTTTAGATTGTCTTGGCTTTGTTTTCTGTGTTACTTTAGTTTTTGTTACTTTTGTTGCCGGATAGCAGCCCACAAATTCAACACCATCCGATTCCCCACTGCTTTCAAAGCGTGCATCATGGGCGGGTGGTGAAATGATATTAATAATATTGTTGGTATTTGTGGCGGCCAGCTGCTTGGAAGTCTGCAATATGTCACTAGGACTCCTATAATCATCTAGATTAATAATATGAGGCGTTGGACGTGGGGCAATTACACTCATATTGGAATGTTGATTAAGGACTTTAGTTGTCGTGGAGCCGGTCGAGGAGATTATGGTGGCAGATGGCGTTATTGCGTTGGACCCAGTAGGGGCAACTGCCAATGTGGGCGTCATAATGTTAAATATGCTATGATCGGTTTTCTTAACCGTGGTAAAATCCAAGACCCCGGCCAAGGCAGCTGCCTGAGCTGAGGTGCTTGGCATATTTAAAAGTGCGTCCAGGTGGGCGGGTATGGGTTGAGTTTCCTGTGATTGTTTAGATGTCTTTTTCACTTTGGGTTGCTTCGCATTCTGTTTTGTTGGCGGCTCTTTGAGCTTGCGTTTTAAGCTATTCGATGAGGCACTTGTTGCTGAATCTGTATCAGAGTTGGCACGTGATCGACTCTCCTCGATAATGGGTTTTAAATGTCCCACTGATAATGACTCGGCGGTGGTGGGAACAGTGGCTAATGTCGTCTTTGTCTTTGTTTTATCTTTTACTTTCTTGCTATAACTTTTATGACGCTCAATCTCACGTTGCATCTCCTCGTAGTGCATCCAGCCCTTTGGCCAAAGATCCACCACTTTCTTCTTTAAATAACCATTAATGAATTCTTCCAATGAGTCTTTGCGTTTGCCCAATACTGCGTATGATGTCCATCGCGCTTGATATACATTATATAAAAGTTGCCGCAGTTCGTTGCTCCATTGAAATTTCTTTCGCGGCATCTTGGGTGGATGCTCGGCATTAACATCCGCAGCCCTAAAAACAAAAAATCCACAAATTAACATAAATTATTTAGCTCTTTTTTTTGGATAAACCTACGCTTGAACGCCACATTGATGCAATTCAATTTCATAATTGGCTATTGCCTTTGGCATAATCTCGGCAACTGCCTTGCGCAGCTTGTCCAAGGCATTTGTTGACTTATTTCTCTCCTCCTTGGAACGCATTGCTTTTGCCTTGCGTAGGATAAAGTATTTAGGCAATTGTAATTGATATTCCAAATGGGCAAAAACCATATTACGAGTATTACGATCCGTGCATAGCAGAGCCTCATATACCCTAAAATTAAATAAAGAATTTAATTTAGTTTAGTTTAACATTTAACTAACTCAAAAATAATCATATTAATTATAGTTAAACTCACTTGAGCAGGAGTGCTGTTAGTTTATCATCAAAGAAAAACTTTTTACCACACATATCACGACTTTTCACCGCATCTTTGAAGCTGTTTATAATGGAAAGAGTTTCACTATCCAATGATGTGGGCAATAATGTATCTCCGGTTCGTAGATCTAAATTGGTGAAACCAAATTAATTAATCTTCAAGCTAAACTATAGGCTTTTTCTGCTTACTGTCAATACCATTGTTTCCTTTGTTGAGTTTCTCGGCTCTGCCGTGCTCTGTTGCTGAATCTGTGCCACCATTTTCGCTACTGGACTCCACATCTGTAGAATTGCATTTTAGTTCGCCATTATGGCTGCCCTTGGTCGTTACAGCATTTTGAGATTTGAGGAAGCTATCCCTTTTTGCCTTTAACATATCCTTAACTGTGGTTGTCTTTACTACCTTCTTGAGGGCTTGAGCCTGTCGTTCATCCGTATCAGAGTTCTCTACAGCACTGGGACGCGGTGAATTTGAAGATGATGAGGTGCCATCCAATTTCTTAGTGATTTTCTTTTTAACACTGCTGGGATTGATGGTTACTTTAGGTTTGTCTGTTAATGCGCTGGATTTTGGCCTTTTTTCATCTGTGTCTTTGTACTTTTTCATGGATTTGGCAACGGCTACAGTCCCAGCTTCTTCATCCTCTAGGCTTTCACTGTCGCTACCATCTTCCTCTTCTTCATCATCATCGTCCTCGTCATCATCATCTTCCTCATCGTCATCATCATCGTCGTCATCATCGTCTCCGGATGAGGATGAAGATGAAGAAGAAGAGGACGATGATGAATTTGAACTACAGGATATAAAACGTTTGCGAGATCTTTCTGGCATTTTAATGATCTCATCAGTGCGGGTGGTATAAGATTTCTTGGTTAAATTTTTAAACTCCAAAGCGCCACAATTGATATAAAAGCCACCTTTAAGAGTCTCAACCTCTTCGGGTATAACTTCATCATACTAAAAAGAAAAAGAAAAATATTATCAAATCTAAAAAATTTATTTGATGATCGAATTTAATCTTACAGCTTCAGTATTGTCTATGAAGGAGTCGGACTCATCATAGCCCATGCCAATGTCACAGAAATCATCCTTTTTGCTACGCCCCCTGCAGTTGACATAAGAATTGCCATATTTGGCTTCCAGCTCCTTGGCAATCCGAGCAACATCTTCATCATTGTCTCCAAATGGATCATTTAATAGTCCAGTCTTTGCTTTCAGTTTTTTAGCCTTTTTCTGAAGTATTAAAAAAATTCTTAAAGTTGCATCGATCTAGATTTGAACACAGAACTTACCTTTTCCACATGCAAGAGTTTTGTATAGTTGAATTCAGGATATTTGGTGGTGTCCGTTTCAAATAATTCCAATTTCAGTCGTATACTCTTGTTGGTATTCTTTGTGGTCTTGGCAGTTGGTTCTAGAAAATCTCCCCCGCCAAATCTTGAGGGGAATGTGTCGGCTTGGCTTATTGTAGTCAGACTGATCCGCTTCGGCTCACCACTGCCGCTCGATGTCTTCGACATTTTCCGTAATAAAACCGAAAAAAACCTTCCCGCCCTTTTGTTTAAGAGAGAGCGCACCGCGTGTTGCGGCTACGTCTTCTTCTTTCTCTTTGCTGCGCTATTATTTACCCCCTACCCTCTCCCTCTCCTGACGTAGATGGTACTGGGATGTCTGTTTCTGTTTCTGCACGTACACACACACCACTCACCACTGCCAACAGCGTGTCATGGCTGTCAAAGCCTCAGCCTCAGCCTTTTAGCCTGGTTTTCACTTGCAACTTTAAATAACAAACAAATAAACAATAACTTCAACCATAAATAAACACAAAGAAGTTCGAATTGTTGGTGATTCGTTTGTGACACTATTTGGCCCTCTTTTTTTTTGGAGGGGGAGGTGTAGCAGTAACAAGAAAAAAAATTCCTCTTTCCTTTCGGTTTTAAATCGGTCGTCTTCCAGGCCGGCACAAAAACAACACAACGTTCAAATTTCAAAATACGATTCACTTTCAATTCAAACGCATCAACTAGCTTTGTTTAATTGAGATCACATTTAACAGGTGTGGTGCAGGCGGTTTTGCACATTTGCGAAATTTTGCCTTCTAATTTGCTTTCTTTTAATCAACAAAATTTCGTGCCCAACGCTACATGTTCATACCCGCGACCCCCGCGCGATTAACACGTTTTTCAGCACTGGCTAAATATTTTTGCAATATATTCGTCCCGCTTCCACCACATGAAAGTGATCCGAGCCTATAAAACTTTGGTTTCGATAAGAATAACTGTATCATATAAAAGAACGAATGTATCTATAGTTTTAAATAAATATATGTATACGTATGATTAGTCAAAATATATAAGCAGCTGGTTTTAACTAACGCACGATTAATATAGAGATGGTGCGTGACAAACAATTCATGAAAAGCTAGACAAAATCGGAATTGGCCTTTAACTTATAGAATATATAAACACATATATGTATATATATACATATATATTGTTGTTAGCTGAAAAGTAACAATATTCAATTATTCAAATGAATTTCTTAAAAAGGAAGCTTAGGATTTATACTCAAGAATGACAAGCATTTCAATTTGGTCAATTAGTAATAAAGTTACTGTCATCTCTATGCCAACTCTTGGGTTTGTCATTGTTGTTTAACACTGCATGCAACAGCTGTTCGAATGTTGTTAAACAGTGGAGCTGCCGTCAGCCTTGTTGGAGTCTCGTATTACAATCACTCTCAGTATTATTTCGAGATTGGAGCTGTTTGTTTCACGTAGCCCCATGTAAGTGTTGTTTAATTAGACATAATTAAGGTGTTTTGTGTTAGTGGGTGTTTTAATAAATCAGTGCGCGCCCGCTGCACCATAAACAATGTTGCATGCTAAGAGAAATTTCAAGTGAAAATGCAAGCTGTTATTACTGAAAACTGTGCTATGTGTTTTGGTGTTGGGTTATCAATAAAATAAATGTGGGCCATCTTTGGCTATTTTTTTTGTCGTACATTCGTCGTGCACCTAAGGAATGTATTTATATACTATGTATGTAATGGGAATTCATATTTCCCCTATGCTTGCAGTTACTCTGTGGAAAGTGCAACGTACGCGAACGACTTTGCTTTTTCAACACAAAGACTGAGGTCGACTTGAAAGGACTCAGCATATAACGGAATTAACAAAGAGTCAACCCTGCTGCTTTAAGTTTAGTCAACCACACACACACACACGGACACCCGTCGAAAAACATAACGGAAAGGAAAAAGCTATGACACAAACAAGACAAAGGGGGAGCTTTGTCTAGTGGTTTTCTTTTTTGTCTCTCCAATTTCTCAAATTACTATATTGAAACTTTGTAGGCACGATCGTACGCGACAGACAACGCGGTGAGTAATTTATATTAATATCTTTTCCATTAACAATTATGAAATGTTTCTTGCCTCTTGTAAAAACAAAAGCAAATAAATGGCAATTAGTTCCTTCTGTTTCTCCGATAAGAATTCACCAAAGACTACATATATACATATAGTATATGTACATACATGTATGACCAGTTATACAAACATACATATGAATATCATATAAAATCAAGGCTTATTTTGGGTTATCTCATTTGTTTTGAGCGTGTTTAAATAGCTAATGAAAACTATAAATCCCTAGCAAATACTAGAGACTAGAGTATTAGAAAAAATTCAGTTTTGCGTATGTTCTTTTCGAATGTTGTATGCTAAAGTCATTTGATTCAGAGTCCAAATTGCATATAAAATTTATGAATGTTTCTTATCACGCTTGACGAAAATTTCTTCATATGTTCACACACATACATTTGTAATATATAGGATACATATGTATGTATATAGTATATATAGTTACCCTATTTGTAAGAGTGAGTGACCTTCACTATGTCGTCACGATTGCCTTGCAGCCCAAATTTGTTTTACAAAAATAATTTCACTGAAAAGCGACAAGTTTCAATGAAAATGCCACCGATTAAGGCGGCAACTGGTTTTTCATTTGGACTGAAACCACAAAAACCAAACTAAATAAACAATTCAACAAACAAACAAACAAAAAATAAAAAAAATAAAGGAAAGAAACAGCCGCAACAAGTTGAGCGCATAAATTTAATTTACTTTTTTAATGCGTCATTATTATTGCCAATTTACGCAATGTTTTTTTTTTATGGTGGGAGGAGATGGCGGGATGTAAGGCGGTAACTTACTTTGCGCCGCCGACATTGATTGCCCTGCTCTTGGCCGTATCTCTTTTGTATTGGAGGGTTCATTCCCGTTCATTATCAAGCAGAATCAGCATCAGCATCGTTGACATCAAACAGTAAAGTGCAAAATTGTTTTCAAATTGATCATCGAATTTTGTTGATACCCTGTTATAGTGCTTGCTACCGTTGACCTTGAAATATTTCAGAGAAACAGATAGCTATTTACTGCTTCTCTCTTTATATTGGCTAAATTTCAATTTATAATACGAAAGAACTGAGGAAAGTTTGTGCAAGTGTTTTCCCCAACAGGTTAATAGTTAATTTAACTCAACAGGTTTTTAAAGTTTTCATTTTTTATCTAATGGAAAATGCAATTTCCAGTCAAATGATGTGTAATGCATTTTAATTGTCGCAACCTGTAACTTCCTTCTACGATAATCATATTAAGAGAATATTTTACATCGCACTCCCCCGCAGAACATTACAAGGTAATTACATTAGCGTTGCTACACTTAATTTTAAAAAGCATGAAACGCTGCCTGCCATATTTTTATGAAGCTCGAAATAAAAATACGGGACTTTTCCAGACGATAAAAGCAAGATGAGCAACTAACGTATATTCCCCAATTTATGATACATACATATGTACATATGTATGTTCATTCATTTGTGTCTGCCGCAGCCATCACCACCCCCCACTTTTTCCTTTTAGATCTATGTATGTATGTTCACTTCGAACATGTCATTCATTCTCTGTACTAGTTTCATTTTGAGACAATGACGCATAGACAGAAATAAATTATAATCAAAACATTTCGGCAACCTAAAAACTAAAAAAAAATAACATAAAAACACATACTTGAAATCATTAATTGATATTGACGATATTGAATGTTTTGTATATAAATTTTTTTTTAAAAACTTTTCTATTATTGACTACACTTAGGCCTTGCCATAAAACAAAATATGACGGAGAGCGACGAATTAATGAATAAATATGGCGAACCCTTACGCTATGATCGGAATTTTAAGGGTCCTCGACAAAGAGATCGCAGCTGCACGGATGTTCCCTGTTTAATATTGTTTGTGCTCTTCCTATCCGGTTGGGCGTTTATTGCCCATTTTGCCATCAAGAATGGTGATCTAAATAAGCTAATGGTGCCAACGGATTCACTAAATCGCAAATGCGGCATGGATTCATCCGTCCTTAACAAGAAGTATTTATTCTTTTTTAATCTATCACAATGCATTGATCCATTAGTACCACTAACAGGTTGCCAAACACCTCAGGTAAATAATTTTATTTTGACTGAAATAAATTGAATTGAATACACTTCTATTGTTTTATAGGTTTGTGTTGAGTCCTGCCCCAAACAAACTTTCATATGGGATACCATGAAGAATTTGCCTTTCGATGAACTGAAAAGTCGCCTCATCTGTATTACCGAAGAGACGTACACAAGCATTAAAGATAAAAATGATATCGAAAAGGCAATCGAAGGTCAACTTTGCGCCAGATGGTATATCAAGAGCGGTCCGTTCCTAAACCGTTGTATGTTCGAATTCTCAACGGAAATGTGTCAATATATTCCATCCTTTTTGTTGAATGGTGGAAGGTCGCGGCGGGATTTACTTCTATTGCCCGGAAATGCTACCTCTGAGCCACTGTTACAAGCCCAAGCAATGGCTTTAAACATGCCCCAAGCGTTGGTGGTGCCACAATCGAATAGCAAACAAGCTGAGGCTGTGGAGGAGCCCATTGTTCAATGTCGTCGGAGGCTAAATGAGGCTGTCATTAAAGAGAAGATGGAGCAAACCAATACACGATTTGCTAAATTGGTGGGCAATATGGTGGCTCACTTTTACAATGGGACTCACGATGCCCAGCGACTGGGCGAGGAAATTGTTGAGGATCTGGTTAACTCTTACCCCGTCATCTTGGTGGCCTTGTTATGCACATTAGTTGCCTCGTTGGTGTTTATTGCCCTGATGCGTTGGCTATCCGCACCCATACTCTGGTTCTCCATATTCGGTGTACTAATCGGTTTGCTGGTGGGAATTTATTATACGATTAAGGAGTACACCCATTGGAAGGAGACACCAACAGTGCCCGTACACGGCCTCAACCTTCAGTCAACATTAAAGAATGTTCTGCAGGATCAGAACACTTGGCTATATATCTCCATTTTTCTTGGCGTATGCTTTGTGATCATTCTATTGCTGGTTATTGTCCTCCGCAAGCGTATACGGATAGCAATAGCCCTAACCAAGGAGGGTAGCAAGGCTGTGAGTACCGTTATCAGTACGGTTTTCTTCCCAATCTTTTCATGGGTGCTTTATATTTTGGCAATAACATTTGCAATTGGAGTGGGCCTTTACCTAGGCTCCATTGGACAACCCTCGTTTCGAATGGTCCGACAGCTGACGGCCACTGGAGAAGCCACTAACGAACCATGCCATTGTGAGGGACTGGCCGTAAATTATACAGTTGGAAGTGTTTGCGATCCGCAAATCTTTCAGCAGTACTGCTATAATACGCAAGCCTCAACAACTGGATTCTTCCAACAACCGCAACGAATGCCCTGCACAAAGACCACATGCAGTTTTAACAAGATCGACAATCCTCGTCTAGTTCAATGGGCCATTGCATATAATATATTTGGCTTTCTCTGGCTGAGTTTCTTTATATCGGCCTTCAGTGATATGGTATTGGCTGCCACTTTTGCCCGCTGGTATTGGACATTTAAGAAACGTGATGTTCCCTACTTTACGCTTACGGGAGCCTTCTGCCAGACAGCCTTTTATCATCTTGGAACCGTAGCCTTTGGGTCACTCATTTTGGCAATTTGTCGTATGATACGATTGATACTGGAGTATATCGATCAGAAGTTAAAGAAATATGATAATTCCGTAACACGAGCGATTCTCTGTTGTATGCGTTGTTTCTTTTGGCTGCTCGAGACATTTTTAAAATTCCTCAATCGCAACGCGTATATCATGTGTGCTATTCATGGCAAAAACTTTTGCTCTAGTGCAAAGGATGCATTTAATTTGATTATGCGCAACTTTTTGCGTGTTGTCACTTTGGACAAAGTGACGGATTTTCTCTTCTTCCTGTCCAAATTACTACTGACAGCAGGATCTGGTGTGGCCACATATTACTTTTTGGCCAATAATCCGGCCATTGTCCAGCTGCATTATAAGGAAGTGCCCACAACTGTTGTGGTTATTGCAGCTTTTCTTATCACCAGCGTATTCTTTGGTGTCTATTCGATGGCTGTGGACACGCTGTTCTTATGTTTCCTTGAGGATTGTGAGCGTAACGATGGTACACCAGAGAAGCCGTATTTTATGTCCAAGCAATTAATGAAAATACTAGGCAAAAAGAATAAATTGCCGCCGCGACAACGTCGCAATTGAACGATTAAATTATATCAATTAATTGATATATATTTTAAATATTTAAGAGGAAAGTGCAAATTGTAAAATTAAATGAAACAGAATGAGCTCAAGACATAGGATACACACAAAAACTACACCTCTAACATTCATTTTGATATATGTACTCGTATATAAATGCATATTTATTACATATTCTCCAGGTGTAATATTCACGGGTTGTGAGCAAATTAGGATTGCTCATTATATGATTACATCAAATGTATACACACTTACAATCCTAGAATTTGCCAATACTCTAATTATCTTTAATATTATAATAACTTAATTGAATTACTTTTGTATATAATACACGATACTTATACGATTGCGGATGTATGTTAGTAATAGAGACAAAACCAACAAGAATTGAACCAACACAAAAGACCATAAGCAATAAATACCATTACATGGAGGAGATATTGCATGCTCTCCTAACATATCTGCTGATATTCAGATATACATATATACATTGAATTATACATACATAAATACAGTGGATTCCAGAAATTGAATCTAACACAAATATCGTACAACATCTCACTTTCAGTTTGTATTTTATTTGTTTCTCATGCATACATACTATATGTATTAATATATTTTGATTTTGATGTACAATAAAATTTGAATTCCATATCTCATCAGTGATATTCATTATTTTCAGTTTTTCATTATGCAAATGCAATGCTCAACAAATACATTTCAGAAAGTCTGATTTTGGTAGCGGGAAAAATGGAATTAGAGTTTGTAATCCAATAATAAAGTTACAGACATTAGTTATTAAGTTATATATGAATTTCAATTAAATATATGTTTTAAATAAAGATTACAGAAACTTACAAAACTTCTGCTAATTGGAAGCACTTTGAAATTTTGAGTAATTTGATTCCTTGCTTAGGAAGTAGATTTTGGGAATATGTATTTATTTTAATTTCATTTCGAATATTTGCAATTATTTAGAGGTATGGTATTTATTTATATACACATAGATTTAAATTAATGTTAATATAAACAAATTTCTTTTTTAATTAAGGTTAAATAAAAAATGTTCCATGGCATTTCTATTTTATTATAAGCCGTTTTTAAAACGAACTACATGGAAATGTTTTGGAGTACGCTATCGCTTATATTTTGTAGATCGAGCTCTTCCAGCCCCTCTTCAGGTTTTTGCAAAGTCTGTGAAATTTGATAAAAGTTTTTTGATTAAACAATATTTTGTGTTGAATGTCAATGGGACTTTTCACTTACGGTTATTGTGACATCGTTTAATTGAATTCGTGGATGAAATGGTACAAGGGGATCCAGTCTACCCGATGGCGAAGTGCTGAGATTTTGTACATTTAGGGAGGCATCAAGGACCTTCATCATTGCGGCACTTTTCTTAGCCAACAATGAATTATTATTTTCTGCCGGAGATTCAGTAATTGTCTGCTCCTGAGCATTTAGTAGTGTTAGACGGGATTTGGGGGAACTGGCAGATACCGGTGTCTCTTCAAAACCAAAGGAGGCTTGCAACTCTTTCCATTTGCTGCCCAACGAGGAAAGATTATTATTTGGCTGTGTTGTTTGATTTGCATTGGTTTTGGACGTCTTATTAATGGTTCTTAGCAATTGCATGGGATCAATAATTTTGGAACGGTTCGTTGTAGAATTGAGATCCATCGATTGATTGGCTACTTTTCGAGCCGATCGGGGTGGAACCATTAAAGTGTTACTCAAAGTTTCAAACTGTTGATTTGAGTCAACAATGTCATCCTGAAGAGGCAATCGTACATGCGTATTTCGTGCTCCATTTGGCAATTCTAGTTTAATAGGTGGCGTTGAAACATATTTCAGTAAAAAAGGGTGATCAGAACCCAAATTGGCTGGTCGTGGAGTATTAGGTACTTGTAAAGTGGGATCTAATGCCAAATTTTTTCCAGTTTGCAGCTCCTTTCCACGAATACTCAGACCTTTTTGAATTTCTATAACTTGATTCTTGATTTGGGAAAGCTCAAGATGGAGCTCAGTCAGATGTTTAGAAACAAATTCATTGGACTCATTATAATAATCGTTGGCAGCCAATTGATCTGAGATTGTGCTGCTAATTTTGTTGAATGACCTTAGCAGTCCATTGATTTTCGAGCCTTCTGATTCAATCTGATTATCGCACATAATATCTTGTGTCATGTTCAAGGCCTGGATTACTGTCTCCTTGGTTTGACTGCTTTCCAGTTGCTTGGCTTGAAACTGTTCCATGTTGTCCTTAAGTCCACAAATCTGAGACTCGAGAGAAGTTAGATCAGCAGTGGGCTTAATAACTTTTTCTTCAGTAACCTGTCTATTACTTTCTTTAAATTTCTCCAGAAAACAGTCCTTCATTAGTAAGGATTGTGCCACTTTAGTTTCAGCTGAAATGTTTGTGAATATATCTCTAATCTTCTGGGAATTATCTTTCAGAAGACCTGTGTTCTTTTCGATATCCTCTACATACGCCGAGGCAAATTCTTTAAGGAACTGATTCTGTTTTTGCATGGTTCTCGGCGACATACTTTTAAGCTGATCAAATTCTTGCCCCAAGCTTTGCATCAATGGCTTCTCCTTTTGCTTGATCAATTCCTTAACCACAAATCCAACAAACTCCAACAGAAAATTCATAAACTTAAGTCCGCCAGGCATTACCACCAAATATGACTTGATGTTGGCCAATTGTAACTGATGCTTTTCGTTAAGATGCTTCAGGTAATCCACGGTGGCTGAACGGAAATTTGCTTCGCCCTTTTTGTCAGTTATGGGCCAATAGAAGCGGCGCTTAAACTCCACAGGGTCAAGAACGCGAAACAGATAAGCCATAACTTGAATGAAGGCTGGCTGGTTGGACTTTAAAAACATATCCCAGCAGAACAACTGGCGCAACTCCTCGTTCATGGGATACAACAACGCAAGACCCTGAAGCGACCTATAAATTTTTTCACTCAGCTCCTTTTCTTCAGCTTTCCTTGGCGCAATGATAGTTCGATCCATTGTTAATTTATTTTATTCCCTTTGTTTTGCTTTTCTTATTGCGAAAATTTTACCGCTTCCCTTTGAAAGTTTTGTTTCTTTTCTTTTTTCAACTTTTGTTCTTCATTTTTATTTTACAACACTCAATTCTAGGGCTGAAAGCGAAGAAATGGTAATCGTTATATTACATATGAGCATTGATCATATATGATATTTAAGAATTAACTTGCTTTGATTCTTTTTTATTTTCCCTCATAGTTGCTTTAAGAAGTTAAATCAAATTACTTTCTAATATAATTCTACAGTGAATTACTAGTGATAAATTCACTGTTGTGACAACAGTGTTGTCTGCCATCCGTATGCAACACTTATATACATGCCATTTTACAACACTTCATTTTCGTTGTCTGAGTAGTCTCAATTCAGCTGAGCTGCCAATATATAAAGAAGATTGATTTTAATTTAATTGGTAACTAAGTGTTTTATTAATACTAGTAATTGAAATCCTGTGGTCATAATAATATACAAGAAAGACAATATATTAAGAAAAGCCACAAATAAAGATTGATTATAAGCATCCGGTTATTGTGATACGTTGCGATTAGACTTAACAACGCAGCACTTTCTTTTTTTGCGGAAAAATCAATAAGTGTCCACATTATCAGAAATCAGAATATATACATACATACATATGTACATATGTGTCGCATTTAGTATAGACTATGCAAGTGAGATTAAGGGAATCAAAGAAGTGGGCGAGAGTGATATTGATAAAAATAACAAATTGTGGATTATGTATAAATCGCTGTACATACATAAATATCATGAATAATAACTCCCCCTATTTATATTATTTTAATTTCCAGTAATTTGGTATTGTTAAAGACGACATGGGTTCGTTATTTCGCAGCGAGGAGATGGCCCTGTGCCAGCTCTTCCTACAGAGCGAGGCAGCCTACGCTTGTGTTTCCGAGCTAGGCGAGTTGGGTTTAGTGCAGTTTCGTGATGTAAGTATATTGAGTTCGGTTTATGGAAATAACCCATAGAATAGGAAACTTGCTTTCTCTACTTCCGTCTCTCTCTTTTATTTGTTATATCTAGCTAAATCCCGATGTGAATGCCTTCCAACGTAAATTTGTAAACGAAGTTCGCCGTTGCGATGAAATGGAACGTAAATTACGATATTTGGAGAAAGAGATTAAAAAGGATGGCATTCCCATGTTGGACACTGGGGAAAGTCCCGAAGCACCACAACCACGTGAAATGATCGATTTAGAAGTGCGTTCTAAATAACCAGTTTGTCACATTTTTATGACTTCTTTTTCTGTATTTTTAGGCCACGTTTGAGAAACTTGAGAATGAGTTAAGAGAAGTTAATCAGAATGCTGAAGCCCTCAAACGTAACTTTCTGGAATTAACCGAGCTCAAGCACATATTGCGAAAAACGCAGGTTTTTTTCGATGAGGTAAAGTCGATCTTAAAATTTGTATATTAAAGAGGTTAAAAGTAAAACCAGAAACTAGTTCCCTCCCCCTCCGCTCACTCCCCCAGTCCACTTAGTTTACAGATTTGCAATTTCTAATTAACATATGGCAAAAAAAAAAAAGGAAAACAATTCTAACAAACTCTCTAACTCTGTTAAAAAGCAATAATAACAAACAAACAAAAAAAATGTCATGGTTTTGGTATTAAAATCAAAAGAAATTTTAAAAATCACCAACAACAACAGCAACAACAGTAATATTATTATATAAGACTCTTTCACCAAATTTACATCTGAATTTCGATGGCAAACTTTATGTGCATTTACGTATGTTTGATTTTCTAGTATAAATATTTCAATACACTTGCCTAATTTCCAGTGTGCGCTTAAATTTCAGTTAGTTTAATTTTTTTATGCTTTATACACAATTTATAGTTATATATATATATATATATATACATACCTGTATATGTAAACGATTTATTATTATTATTTTTGTATTATTATTTATTGTGCGTTTGTTTTTTTTTTTTTAAATTTTTATTTTTCCATATCAAAACAATCAAAATACCTAACTACCCAAAACAAAAATCCGAAAACAATCAAACCGAAAAACAAAAAACCAAACAAAATCAACACACACACATCGTGCACCCACCCACCCACAAATATACACACGAAACAAACAAAATCTATACGTCGTACCCTCCACCAACATTACTATATAATGACTGTGCTGATAGTCGGTTCCGACGGTGTACAAGTCGAATGTATATTCATCAAACAAATATCGGCGCTATCTACAGATGGCCGACAACCAAAACGAGGATGAGCAAGCCCAGCTATTGGGCGAAGAGGGCGTGCGTGCCAGTCAGCCGGGCCAAAATTTGAAACTTGGGTAAATATTTGAAAAAAAAAAAAACAGTCAGTCCCCCCCATACCACATCCCCTACACCACGCCCACCCCAATCTCACACTCTCTCTCTCTCTCGCAACATCTGCAACTACAACAACAATGGGAAAACTAAGCTCAGTGCAAAAAAAAAGAGAAAATTTTGATTTTAAAATTTGGCTTGCCAAAATGATCACATCCTTGCAGAAGCGAAGAAAATGTACATTGTCATTTCATTTCAAATAGATTACAATAAATTATATTCTAGATAAGAGTGTGAGGGGATAAGACTCACAATTACCAAAGGGGAAATAAATCATTGAATAATAAATGTCCACTCAAAATATATATACTTATATATGTATGTATATATGTTTATATATACATATATGTATATTCTCAAGTAGACTAAATGAGGGAGTCATAAATAAAAGTCATAATATGAAATTTAGATTTTATTTACAATGCAATTATCCGGGATGAAATTTGTACAATTTCATATAATATCTAGTTAATTCTGGTATCAAGCGTTTGAATTCTTTTCTCTAAAAATAAAATCTGAATTATAATTATATGATTCTAAAAAATAATCTAATTTGTGATTGTTTACATTTTCTATCAGCCCTTTAGGTTAATTAAAAGATTAATTTTTATATAATCAGTTTATAATTCAATTAATCTCAAGTCCGCTTTTTAAACTTTTTATTAAAGATATGTATGTACATACATATTATGTATTTTTTTTGAGATTTGAAATGTAAACAAATCCTCTGCAAGGATATTAAATAATTCATTACGTTTTGTCTTCGATCGCCCGCCCGCTTGCTCTATTGATCTCTTAAAGCTCTTTTGTCTCATATTCTCGTCTAAATCATCGATCTGTATATACATACATACATACATACATATGTATATAGGATAGTTTTATATAAATCTGATACATATATGTATAAATATTTATTACGCGTATGTGTAAGTGTGTGCGTGCTGTGTTTTGAGTGTGGTAATATAATTAATTGAGGCTTTAAATTTCAAAGAAATGGATTATTTCAAACTTAATGCACATAATCAACATGTTTGCTCTGGTGATGGTTTCCAACAATTCAATTAATTCTAAGAAAAACCAAAAATGGAGGCGGCTTTAACTAACCAGCCAAGCTACTAACTACTACTATTTAATGTATATTTAATTATACCAACCACATACATATGTAGATTTAAAAAAAAAACCAAAATAAGAAAATCAAAAGCAAAGAAAAAGAATTCCAAAAAAACAAAATCCAATTTTACATAAACAAATTTTTAGCAAGAGGGAGGTGTGAACCATACTACCGAGTCGATGACGCGCGCCCTCATAACCGATGAAGCGCGCACCGCTGGTGCATCCATGGGCCCCGTTCAGCTCGGGTATGTATCCAATCCAATCCAACTGATAGGCAATTCTACGATCTTAAAAATTACATGTTACATTTATTTTATATGCAAAATACAAAAAATTATTGCTTACTTGCTGCCGCAACTAACAAACAAGAAAAATATATATAAATTATATTTTTTTTTATAATATTTATAATAATAATAATTATACTATTAATAGCTGTGCTTGAACCACAGAAACCATAGCCATCATTAAGTCCAGACAATTGATTGATCTCTCTCTCGATATTTGGAGCAATAATTTTCTGTGCAAAATCCAAAAAGAAAAAATATAAACAATTAAATCAAAAATCGATCTCTCTTCTTCTTCTGCTCCTTTTTCTCTCCACACATTAATAACAAAAACAACAACCTTAAAAAAAATTGAAACAAATTGAAAAATATTGTAAAATAATCAAATCAATAATAAAAAAAAAAAAATGTTTAGTTTTATGGAAAAATCGAATGAACGTGAGGATTATCTACCATGGTTGGTACCTTCCACATCTCTCTGTAAAAACAAAAATTTAGTTCTAGGAATCTCTATTTTTTGTCACCCGATTCATAAAGTTGTATATAGTATACATATATCAGAGACATGTGCCATAATAAATGGTCAATCATTAGCTTCGTTCGCCACATACAGACCACCCATAACGCGACCTTTTCCCCACACCCACCCATCTCCCGATATTCCTGATATTGCCTCTATTCCTTAATGTTCGTTGTCGTTCTTCTCATGCTTCATGCTCCTTGCTGCGTGCCGCCCATTGGTATATTGTGCTTGAGAGTTTAGTTTTTCCATTTTTGTCGTAAATAACTAACGGAATGTGAGATACAATCGTATTTTAATTGTAATTGTAAAGTTTTTGGAACTAATCCCTCTACTCTTTAGCTTTGTGGCTGGCGTCATTTTGCGGGAGAGATTACCGGCTTTTGAAAGGATGTTATGGCGTGCCTGTCGAGGCAATGTCTTTCTACGTCAGGCCATGATTGAGACACCACTGGAGGATCCCACCAATGTAAGTGCCTCCTACCAATTTTAAGCTTTACGTAATTATATTAATATAAATTTCAGGGTGATCAGGTGCACAAGTCCGTCTTTATTATCTTCTTTCAAGGCGATCAGTTAAAAACACGAGTAAAGAAGATTTGTGAGGGTTTTCGGGCTACTCTTTATCCATGCCCGGAAGCCCCAGCCGATCGTCGTGAAATGGCCATGGGTGTTATGACCAGGATTGAGGATTTGAATACGGTTTTGGGACAAACCCAAGATCATCGTCATCGCGTATTGGTGGCTGCGGCTAAAAACCTTAAAAATTGGTTCGTTAAAGTCCGTAAAATCAAGGCCATCTATCACACTTTAAATCTATTCAATTTGGATGTGACCCAAAAGTGTTTGATTGCCGAGTGTTGGGTTCCAATGCTGGATATCGAGACAATACAGTTGGCTTTGCGTCGGGGTACGGAACGATCTGGTTCGTCGGTGCCACCGATTCTCAATCGAATGCAAACATTTGAGAATCCTCCGACCTACAATCGTACGAACAAGTTTACCAAGGCCTTTCAGGCTCTAATTGATGCCTATGGAGTGGCCAGTTATCGTGAAATGAATCCAGCTCCATACACAATCATCACATTCCCCTTCCTATTTGCTGTAATGTTTGGCGATTTGGGACATGGTGCATTAATGGCTCTATTTGGCTTATGGATGATACGTAAAGAGAAGGGATTAGCAGCCCAGAAAACGGACAACGAGATTTGGAATATTTTCTTTGGTGGTCGTTATATTATCTTCCTCATGGGCGCATTTTCAATGTATACTGGGATGATTTACAATGACATCTTCTCGAAATCTTTGAATATTTTTGGCTCCCATTGGCATTTGTCGTACAATAAATCAACTGTAATGGAAAATAAGCTACTTCAATTGAATCCGTCTACAAGTGACTACGAGGGAGATCCCTATCCATTTGGCTTGGATCCCATTTGGCAAGTGGCTGGAGCCAATAAAATCATTTTCCATAATGGTTACAAGATGAAAATTTCCATTATTTTTGGTGTAATACACATGATCTTTGGTGTCATTATGAGCTGGCATAATCATACCAATTTCAAAAATCGTCTATCCATGGTCTATGAGTTTATACCCCAACTTGTATTTCTTGTCTTGCTCTTCTTTTATTTGGTCCTATTGATGTTTATCAAATGGAATCGATTTGCGGCCACAAATCCCCGTAAGTTGGTTACTTATATTCAAAGTGTATAATTGAAAACTGAATCCTCTTTGTTTTTGAACTTTATCATTTTAGAGCCCTTCTCGGAATCCTGTGCGCCGTCGATTTTAATCACATTTATTGATATGGTCTTATTTAATACACCCAAGCCACCGCCCGAGGGATGCAAGACGTATATGTTCTTTGGTCAAAGCGTTATACAGACAATATTTGTACTAATTGCTTTATGTTGTATTCCTGTCATGCTCCTCGGCAAACCCTGGAAGATTATGCAAGCCCGCAAGCTCGCTAACGTAAGTCATTATTTAAATATTGCACTAATGCAGAGTAGAACATCTAAACCTCCGCCAATCACCATTCACCGATATAATACCACTCACCACATCGACATTGCACTCTTAGTTTATCAGAACATGAGCATATAGTAACTGCTTCTTGTTTGTTTGTACTCCAACTGACCTTCACCCAATCCACACCAAATAAAATCAATTATAAAACACCAAACCCAATACTAAAAGGAAGAGGTTAGTCGTGTCGTTGTGTTTTGTCCTTAATATATAGAAAATTTAAATATCGCCTGGATACTAAAAAAAAGATATTCTATTCTTGAATTTAGGTTCAACCGATAGCAGGAGCTACTTCTGATGCAGAAATAGGGGGTACTTCAAATGGCGGTTCTCACGGAGGCGCTGGCGGTCATCATGATGAGGAAGAGATGTCTGAGATATTTATACATCAGGGCATACACACCATTGAGTATGTGCTGGGTTCTGTATCACATACCGCTTCATATTTGCGATTGTGGGCTCTGTCATTAGCTCATGCACGTAAGTCAAATTTATCACCATTGACCATCATGCATCCTTATCTAAGAGAAATTCTTAAATTATAGAACTTGCCGAAGTCCTGTGGACCATGGTTTTATCCATTGGATTAAAACAGGAGGGATGGCTTGGTGGCATTATCTTAACCTTTGTTTTTGCATTCTGGGCAATTTTAACCGTGGGCATTTTGGTGCTAATGGAGGGTCTTTCCGCATTCTTGCATACATTACGTTTGCATTGGTAAGTTGATGGCATTAAAATTTCCCAAATTGCCTTCTTATGCATTTTCTTTTTGTTAGGGTTGAGTTCCAGAGTAAGTTCTACATGGGTCAGGGTTATGCCTTTCAGCCATTCTCATTCGATGCGATCATTGAGAATGGTGGAGCTGCTGCTGAGTCGGAGTAAATATCGAGCCAACAGCAACCGAAACGCAACCAAAGCATGGGGAAAGAGTCTCATCTCAGTTAATGCTAATAAATAATAAATATCCATATAAGCTAGCAATTTCTTACAAATTACATATGTGTATGCTTTAATAGTCGATTGATGTCTAAAAATAATGAATTTATCAGTGTATATCTCGTATTATCGTATGTACGTGTGTTAATAATTATCAAATAACTAATGTTCTATGTAGCTGTTTATCATGTTTACTCTTATAAATAAATAAATAAATAGTCCTAGTGGACAGCCACCAAAAAACATAAACTACCTAATCCTAAAAAAGTGAAGTGAACTATAATTTTAAAAGGTGAATTGAATTGAAGAATATACCATCTTATCAGACCAGGATCTACTACAAATCAAAAGCCATCACTATAAAATCTATATAATACTAATGATACTTTTTGTTTTATTATCATATTTATTGCACTTCAATAGGTAGCATCATACATACATATATAGTTTAGTCTTATCTTTGGATGGATGGAAATCATCTTGATTTCACTAGTTCATTTAAAGCGTTTACAAATTTTCGCATATTTTCTTTAGCTGGTTCGTAGTGATTAAGTTTTGAAAAGTCCAATTTGTCTAGATTCGTTGCCACTTGGCTTACTTGACAGTAATATAAATAATTCTCTGTGGTCAATTGTTTAGCCAATTCCAGCTGATGATTATCCATCAGTTCATCATTGACAACAATTAGACCCGGCTTGTTATTATTTAATATATCCATGCAAGTTCCTGCTCCGGCATGCCCAATTACTAAGTCGGCGCCTCTGATATCCTCAATGTTAGGACGAAACTTGTATTGCTCTATTTGAATCCCATGAGAGTCAAGAATTTGTTTCACCTCTTGCGGCTCAACTGCGGAAGAGTTACCGTGTTGAAGGATAAGTTTTCGGCACCCACGATTTTGGAGTGCACTCAAAACAGAAGCTGACTTCATTGCCTCAATAAGGGCATCAAACCTTGTGGTGCCCACAGTAACGTAAACAGTAATTAAATGCATTATTTGTATAAATATAAATTAGCACCATCCAAAACGTATTGTAAACAGGTAGTGTGACCAGCTGCAGAAAGTTGCAAATACTAAAATACTAAAAAGCCGCAATACTTTCAATTTATTAACCCATTTTTCCTTTACTTTTGATGAATTTGTTATTTTTATTTTATTGTATATTATATATTTACAGCAAGGTAATGAAATCAACTCAATTAAACAATATGTATTAATATGTTAATATAAGTATTTTGAGGGCATTGTCAATTCTAGCCAATTGTTTCATAAATTTGTGGAACGCTCAAACTTAAATTCCCAAACCTTAACGGTCTTTACGTTTTTACAATTTTAAAAATTAACATGTATTATTTAATTTAAATTTAAAATACGGTATTTTGTTTCTTTTGAAAATGCAAAAAGAAACTTTATGATTTTATGTATAGTAACGTATTTTCTTTAATCGTAACGGTTCTATGTGTGTATGTAGTTTTGTTGCCGTGCTATACATACGCCGCTTGTACCACTTAGAATTCAAATTCTATTTCTAATTTTGCGCAGTGTAAGCCAAGTAATATTTAAATTCAGACGCAAAATTATAATACCTTTACTGTGACTAGTTAATACTTTTAACATATGCAGCCTATTAAATCATAATCTAAATTTTTCTCATAAAAGATAATCAAATACATACATACTTATTTAGTGCTTTCTGACGCTTTTCCAAGGGTATTAAAACAATCAATATTTTTTTACGCGTAATAAATTTAAAATGCTAAAATTAAACTTTTGACAAGAACGTTTTGAAAACGGCGGGCTCCAACTTAATGTATTACGAGTACATATGTACATATAAATATACAAAACCATAAGTTTGCATGTGTGTAAGCAAAAGCAAACTTTTTATGTGCAATATTTTTACTCTCACTTTCGCACTTTCGGTTTCTCACCCACACTCACATCATGCACGTGTGTATGTCTGAAGGTATATATGTATGTATATACTAAAGCTGCCTGCCTGTCGATCTAACTCGTATCAGCTTATTATGCTTTGGTGCTTCCGCCTCGTTTTCAGTCTGAATTCTACCGTTACGATACACGGTTGCCTTTGCTGCATGCTTGTCGTCCTTGTTCGTAATCGCGTTGTTCGTGTGTCTCGTTTTACGGGGGATAAGTATTTCTTATCCCTTTCCATTGGTGGTCATTGGTCATTTGGACAAATTGCATTTAGTTTAGCTTGTTACGGCGGCGCACAAAAGTTACTTATGATTTGTTGTACATTCAATTGTTACATTTAAAACAAATTTATTTTGCAAATATCTTACAAATTCTGTGAATAACTGTAAAATTGCAACGAGGAGGTAAAGCACAAAATGCAATTATTTCTATGGTGGTAATTTGATTTTCAATCTCTGCTCCTGGCTCCATTTGCTCTTCTCCGTTGTGTGGGTGTTCAAATGCCAACAGTGTGTCAATAAAGTCTATGTACACTTAAATTTGTTAAAAGAACGTCTCAAAGATTTAATTATAAAACTAACATTAAAAATGCTCTATCAGTGAAATATTTTATTTCTAATAAGGCACAATTCTTGAATGGTAAACGAAGTCCTTAGTAATTCACTGTAAATTGATGCTTGTGTTTGTGTGCAGAGCAGTAAAAGTAATTGAGCCATCAACACTTAATTTAATTCCATTTTTATTTTTTCACATTTTAGCGTTTGTTGTTTATTTTGTGTACAATATTTTAAGTTTTCATGTTTGTTTTTTCCTCTTTTATATACATCTCTACACCAGGCATCTGGCAACAATTAACAAAAGAATTAACTTGACTATAGCTCGACATGCAGGATCCATAAACTCAAACGGAAACTTTTATATGGCCTTTTTGATTATTGATCTATGTATATATGCATATATTTAAGTTTGGCTAGATATTATTTATTATTATTTCTTGATCTTCTTTTTTTGCTCTCTTTTTTGCCGAAATTCAATTAGAGCAAAAGTGCAAATTAGCTAGACGCCCAACCCAAAAGCAAGAGCAAGATCAGATCAGATCAGATCAGTAGCCGGCAAACATCATCATCATCATCATCATCAGCATCCACAGAAACGTACACAGTCACACACACAGGCACACACACACACTCAGCAAATAGGCATACATCAGTCATCGTCCAATAAAATTTAGTTTTTATATATTTTTTTTTTCGTGTTAGGGGGAGGAGAACGCAAATTCAATTTGTTTTTTTGATGTCTTAATCAAGCACTGGCACATGTATAGGTACTAATAATATATCAAATAAATATCAAATACTAGACAGATGTATTCTAGTCTAGAATTCCAATAGGAATCCAATAATATTATTTTAGGGAAATGTAAGAATTTTGTTCTATTAATTTGTATATTAAAGTTAAGTTTACTTAAAAATAGTTCATTTTTTTCTTTTAAAGTTTCTATACCCTTTTGACCTGTCATAACTGTATATACAAGCATATGTTTTGACTTTCTAACATGCCCCTTGGCCATATGTATGTACATAAAATTCTTTCTGCACATTTTAGTTGTCAACATCCTATCCACCCAGTTGAGTGTGTGTGTGTGTGTGTGTCCTTGTGTTAATTAATTGTCAAACCATAATCATAGTCAAAGCTAAAGCGAAAGCCATATGTCATGACTTATACTTATACATACATACATACATACACTTTATCAATGAAATATTGCTTTAAATTGGATACCCAAACAAGTGAATCTTCCTCCCTTGGCTATGGGTGATATATAGTATCATTTGGTCTTTAATGAAGGTCATCGTGTCAGCTACAGCATCATAGAGTGAACTCAAAGTTGTCGGCGTTTAATTGTTGCAATTTGCAACAACAAACAGAGGCAACAGCAGCACCAGCAGCAGCAGATCAAATTAATGCCATAACTCAATTAGCCGGCAGACTTTATATACATACATATGTATATACACACGTATGTATATATAAATACACTTGTATATGTATATATATACATATATGTGCAAATTTGCATGTTTATAAGTTGGTTCATGTGGTGAGTCTACTGATGATATTGTTTATGATGACGAGTTGTACTTAAACTTTTCCAAATTGATAATAATGATGACGTGGTGAGTTATATTAGTATGATTCCTAATCACAAGAGGTCTTGCGGTTTAATATTCTGATTACAGAAATCTTTAATTTTACTAGAAAACAAACTTTTGAGGGTCTTTTAAACTTTTTATTTTGGTTTTTGAAACTTTTGCTTCGCATATAATTTAATACCGAAGTAAGTTGTTATTTTCTTAAAATCGAAAAGTTAGAATATTAATTTTAATAAAAAAGAAAATTACTCAATATTTTAAATATGCATTTGTTTGTTAAATATTTCTTATGAACAACTTTTGTCCTATTTCAACTAAAAGATTTTATAAAAGATCATTAAATAATATGAAAGGTAAAGTAAAATCAATAGTAAAATGAAATCTGTCTTTTTATGGATATAAATTTAAGATATATTTATCTGGTATGTATCAACATTTCCCCACCTTTGCCATTCTTATTTTAAATATTATATATGTATACATAAATAAAACAGTGAAACTTCGATAATTTGTGACAAACGTTGAAAAAACTTTCTATTAAAAAGTTGAATATAAAAAGAATCCTCTAGTTCGTCAAAAAAGTTCCTAAATTTTTGTTATTTGTTTATTAATTGAAATCCACTATACATACATATATATTTTATATGATTTTTACTGTTATCTTACTACATATATATGTATGTATATGTTATACTAGATTATTTTTTTCCTTTTCTTGTTTTGTTTACTTATGAGACAACGATATAACCAGTTGTCTGTCCACAGAATTGCTTTAAACTGGGATTTTTTCAAGTGTTTAAATATTATAATGGCCTGTTCTTGATAAACATGATAATGATGATGATGAGGGAAACACCTTCATTTTGTTTCTTCTAAATATCTAAATATCTATAACTAGATGCAATTTCAATGCTGTGACGCATGGAACAGAAAGCTTTCGTTGAATGTGATATAAGTCTGGTTAACAAAAGCTAGACAATTCTCTTACAATTAGCCTATTCCTCCCTCACTTCTAGCTTCCTCCCTTTGTCCCTCTCTCTCTTCGTCTAGAAAAATATGTAGTTATACATTCACTTAATAGAAACGATTGTATTTATTGCTAGTTATTTTATGAACAAAACAAAACTGTTTTTGTGACTCTTTTTATGGGCAACTCGTTGCTAATAATATATCTTTTTAATATACATATGTATGTATGTATGTATTATACACATGAAATCAGTGGGGGGATGAGTACATGAGTACAAGCTAATGTTACGATAACCAACTTCATGATGAAAATGAAGTAAGCAAGTCGTCCTTGTCGACTTGGAATATACCCTTTACCAAGTAGAGATGCTTTATAAAGTCTAACTCCTTCAAAATCGCCATCAATTTCATAAGTATAATGTAAAAAATCTAAAATACGCTATCTCTCTCATTCATAACAGCCACTGCAGCCCTTGGCATTTCAGTACAAAACGTATATTCATATATCTCCGTAGTTTATTGTCCGATTTCAACGAAAAGTGGCTATATAATTGACTGTGCCAAATAGAAATAAGTATACCATAAATTTTACTCTAGTTATTCATTTTTATTAAATTGCAGGGGTAGAAAGAGGGTGTGGCAATAATTTGAAATAAATTTGATCTACGAACACACTAGACAAATCTATAAAACAAATTTGGTAGCTTTCTCTATTATACTCTTCAAATTAACGGATAAGGAACGAACAGACGCACAGACAGACCGACAAGACTCAATCGGCTATTAATCCTGTTCCTGACTATTATTTCCAGTTTAGCGAATTTACTATTCCCTATGAGTACAGTGTATAACGATTATTAATTACAAAATCTTTACGCAAATCCTTTGGTTGGCTTCCTTTGTTCGCTAGGATATGCAAGGGAAATTTAATTGAATATGAGGGAGGGTAAAAAGAGAAACCACTTAAGTAACTGAGATTGTTAAATGGGGTAACCTGCAGTTGGATATCAAATTACCACTAAATGCAACGCCATTCCAATAACGGAAATGGATGTGGTAATGGTGATCGGGAACGGGATCGGTATTGGTATCGATATGGTGGTTATATTGTGGCACACACTCTATTAATTGATATCTTCTTCCTGTTTTTACTTTTACTTTTTTTTTTTTGTTCTCTTTAGATGGTTGTCAAGGAGATACCCTTGCATGAGAATCTCAATATGGAGAATCGACATTTGAATGCAAATACTTCAGCTAATAGCAGGGTCATGCCAACAACAACAGCAACAACAACCACTACATTCTCTCGAGTTTATAGCGTCTCCATGACCACAGCAGTGCTATTGATCTCCTTTTTTATTTGTACCCTTTTAGCCGTGGGTTTTATTGTATATAATTTTGCAACATGCGCTCAATTGACAGCGGAACCTGGTGAGGATATTGTTTGTACCAGTATCCATTTGCGTCATAAGCCGAATCATGCCCTAAACGATGGCCTTCCCAAATATGATCGTGATGTCCGTTTACCCAAATCTATACAACCACTAAAATATAATATTACATTGGTGCCCGAATTGAGTGGTAATTTTACCTTTGCCGGCAGTGTTCAGATACGGATACGTGTTCTACAGGATTCTCATAACATTACCATGCATGCAGAGGAATTGAATATTTCGCGGAGCGATGTGGCCGTATATCGTGTGCTGGACAAAAATGAACTGGATCAGGATAGTCTACGTATCCATAAACAGTATCTGGTGGGAGCTAAACAGTTCTTTGTGATTGAACTTTATGATAAATTGATTCGTGGTTCAGAATATGTAGTACACATACGTTTTAGTGGTATCATTCAGGACTATCTGCAGGGATTCTATCGTAGTTCCTACAAGGTTCTCAACGAGACAAGGTAATAAAAGTGAACAGTGCTTTAAAATTGTTCTAATAACGACATATTATAATTACAGATGGGTGGCCTCCACTCAATTCCAAGCGACCGATGCCCGTCGTGCATTTCCCTGTTTTGATGAACCCGCACTGAAGGCAAATTTCACTTTACACATTGCCCGTCCTCGTAATATGACTACCGTCTCCAATATGCCCATACTATCGACCAACAACCAGTATGTAATCATCCAGATACCAACGAAAAGAAAGTTTTTATTTATATATATATACCCTTATCTTGTAGTGACTCCATACCCAACTATGTGTGGGATCACTTTGCCGAATCGCTACCCATGTCAACATATCTGGTAGCCTATGCCATCTCCGATTTTAGCCATATTTCGTCGGGTAATTTTTCAGTTTGGGCTCGAACTGATGCTATAAGATCCGCTGAATATGCCCTGAGTGTTGGTCCCAAGATACTCAATTTTTTGCAGGACTTTTTCAATGTTACCTTTCCATTACCCAAGATCGATATGATTGCCCTACCCGAGTTTCAAGCCGGTGCCATGGAGAATTGGGGTTTAATTACATTCCGGGAGACGGCAATGTTATATGAACCAGGATTGGCTATAGAAATCAGTAAACAACGAGTGGCGGCTGTGGTAGGGCATGAATTAGCTCATCAGTGGTTTGGCAATTTGGTGACACCAAGTTGGTGGTCAGATATATGGCTAAATGAAGGATTTGCTAGCTATATGGAATATATAACGGCAGACGCTGTGGCCCCTGAATGGAAACAACTTGATCAGTTTGTGGTAAATGAATTGCAGACAGTTTTCCAATTGGATGCGCTTTCCACATCGCATAAAATCTCTCAGGAGGTATACAATCCACAAGAGATTTCAGAGATCTTTGATAGAATCTCTTATGCTAAAGGATCAACCATTATACGAATGATGGCACATTTTCTTACCGATACTGTATTCCGGAGAGGATTGGGTAAATATCTAAGGCATATGGCATATAGCTCTGCTACACAAGATGATCTTTGGGGTTTCTTAACGACCGAAGCCAAGGCTTCTGGCCTGCTGGACCATAATACTAGTGTTAAGGAAATAATGGACACATGGACCCTGCAGACTGGTTATCCTGTTGTCAAAATATCACGTCATCCGAATTCAAATTCCATTCGACTAGAGCAAGCTCGTTTTGTCTATGCCAACAGTTCTAAAGAAGATGAGAATCTTCTCTGGTGGATACCTTTGACATTCACTACATCCACGGAATTAAATTTTGCCAATACACGCCCCACCACCTGGATGCCTCGTACTAAAGTCTATGAGTTGGAGAATCGTAATTTATCCACAGATAAATGGGTCATCTTTAATATACAGGAAACTGGATACTATCGGGTTAATTATGATTTAGATAATTGGCAGGCAATTACCCAGCACCTAATGGATGCTAATCGTTTTAAGGAAATTGCTCCAAGTAATCGTGCCCAGTTAATCGATGATGTGTTAAATTTGGCTAGAGGATCATACTTGTCCTATGATACGGCAATGAATTTAACACGATTTCTGGCCCATGAGACGGATCAAGTGCCATGGAAGGCAGCAATAACTAATTTTAATTTCATTGATTCCATGTTTGTTAATTCCGGTGATTATGATCTACTTAAGGTAATTAGTTAATTACTTATTGGTTCTACGCTTATATATTTTGCTTTGTCTATAATAGAAATATCTGCTGAAACAACTCCAGAAGGTTTATGATGAGGTACGCTTTGAAGATTCCCGTAGTCAGAGTGAAGATATTCTCCTGTTGCTAAAGCGATCAGAAATTCTAAGTATGGCCTGTCATTTGGGACATCAGGAATGCATCTCTGAGAGCATTAGGCACTTTCAAAACTGGATACAATCTCCAAATCCTGATTCTAATAATCCGTAAGTCCAAAAACTTAAGAAGTAATCCAATATCTAATGCTAATATCTCTCACAGGATTGGACCAAATTTACGTGGAGTAGTCTATTGCACAGCGATTCAATATGGAACTGAGTACGAATGGGATTTTGCATTTGAGAGATATTTGAGGACGAGTTCATCAGTTGAAAAGGAATTACTACTCACTGCCTTGGGCTGCTCCAAAGAGCCGTGGCTACTCTATCGGTTTCTGCGGCGTGGAGTAGCCGGACAGCATATACGGAAACAGGATATATTTCGAGTATTTGCCGCTGTATCCAATACGGTGGTAGGTCAGCATGTAGCTTTCGATTTTCTACGAAAAAATTGGCAAGAGATCAACATCTAGTAAGTCGAAATGAGAAATTATAACTTGGATAACTTGGCTCATAGATAAAATTTCTTTCGTTTAGCATGGGCTCCCAAATTTCCAATGTGCACTTGTTACTCAAATTTGCCACTAAACGAATGAACTCGAAATATCAGCTAGCCGAATTTGAGGAATTTTTGCGTGATGCCCGTTGGGACTTTGACAGACCAATCCAACAAATTGTTGAACAGGTTGAGACCAGTGTCGATTGGATGAATCGCAATTATAAGTCAATTGTTAAATGGTTACAACGCGAGATTTCCTCCGACACGAGCACCACGTAAACTGTTCACGTTTGGCTGGAACCAAGAGACGGCGAGAGCAACAGTATTATACAATTGGCTATGCATTTATGTCTTAGTATCTAGAAACTGGAGCGCTTGCCTCTGTAAAAATTTGTACTAATCTTAATTTTAATGTCTGCTTCTTGTATTTGTATTTTTAACTTGTACTTAAATGTATCCATTATATTTATGTATACTATGTATGTAAATGGAATGTATATGTTTAGATTAATCCTTTTTTCGGCTGGGCAGTCTTATAACATTGGCAAACATCAAAGTGCCCATAAAGACAAGGAATGTACCAAACCAATGGTATAAAGTAAAAGGATTCCGGAAGTAAATTATGGAAAATACCAGAGAGATGAATTTACGCAATGTCAGAATGAGAGTTACTGTTAAGGAACTGCATTCGGTGGTCAGAGCGTAAACTGAACTGATGCAAAGATGTTGAGCGAGCACATTTGCCACTAAAAAAACTAGGATTAAAGGCACACTAAGTTCCAGTATGGGCAATTTAATAGCCTCACCCTGAAAAGCCATATGCCAATGGCTTCTAATATTCTCGTACATCAGCAGGAAGGCGGGCAATGGCAATAGATGGGTGTAGTAAAGTGCTTCTCGGGCACATTTTCCATGTTTACGATATAATAACTCTTGGGTAATGCCCATATAGGATGATACAAAGAGGGCCAATACCAGAAGCAGAACACCCACCAGCCACCAAAAGAGATTCGTTTCCATAACATCTAGTTTCCCACTCACATCAGCTGCCCGGTCTACGCTTGACCAATAAGTACATATAAAAATGCCCACACTTATCATTATAACTGATATATACTGGCTAGTTCTGTAATACCGCTTAAGTAATATTCTGCCCAAACACATATTTGATATCAGCGAGCCGCCACGAATGATCATGTGGAGTGTCATTGGGACATTAAACTCAAAAACATAGTTATTTATAACACTAGTCAGGAAGAACATGAGCACCAGAAGGGCATAATCTCTTAAACTAATTACACGTTCGGCCCGACCAAATTTGGAGGTGAATATAAAGCCCTCTAGGGCTATGAAGGCGAACTGAGCGGCAGTGATTAGATTACCGGCCCCCGGATCAAGTTTAACTAAGTGCTCTAAAAAAATGATTCCACTGCAGCATCCTAAGAATACGCCGCCTGTGGCCAGGACAGAACTTGGACGGAAAAGAGACATGTGGAAGCTATGGAATGAAATAAACATATAAATATTCATTTTATTTTAAAAACTTTGCACTCACCAAGGGCACTAATATCAGGTCATTGTCTTAGCCAAACTTTCTTTTTGTTTGTGACGAGCAAAATCAAAACAAAAGAAACAGGTATTTATCGATAACAGTAATGCAACAGGTGTCATTGATAACACTGTTATCGTTATTATCTAAATTTTAAATTAGTGCAAACAATTATAAACAAATTAGAAAAACATTAGGCATACAAGTAAAATTTCGTTTAGTTATATTAAAATCGAGCACCGGAACTAACATACTTTTGATACAAAACATAATGAAAGACGATTTTGAAAATATTGATTAATTAATTTAAATGAGTTGATCAGTTCTTTTCCAGCATAGCCAGGATCTTATCTAATTTATTTGCCTGTTGGATCTCAAATTCTTCCATCCGGCGAGTTAATCTTTGCTCAAGGTCATGAAACTTAGTATCAATGTGCACCTTTAGACTGCTGATATCCAAGGCCAACTCCTGTTTTTGATCTTCTGCAAGTGTGTGGGTTTGGTTGGTTGTACAACCCTTCATTAGAGCCATGAACTGTTGGAATTTGTGAGACTGATCTTCGCTCTTCTCTGACCCACCGGGACTTGACCCTCCCTTTAGAAGAATCTCTTGGATTTTCTGCAAATCCATGGGTCTGGGCAGCTGTGTGGTAATACCATTTGGATTGGGGGCTATATGCAAGACAGTACCGTAAATGCAAATCTCGTTTGACGATGTAAGTAACTTGAGATTAATGTCACAAATTCCAGATCTATCAATCTCCACATCATAGCGATAGGGTCTTATGGGTACATCCCCATCATCATCTTCGATAGTTGTACCGTAGATGGTCTCATAATATTCCTGTGATGGGCCAAGGAAAAGCTCCACCTTTGGTACGCTGCACACAAGAGTCAAGACGGAGATTTTGAAACGCGGCGATATGGAAAAGGAAAGCTCACAGGGCGCAGGTGAACTATCATTGTTGGAGAACAAAACAGCGCGATCTTCGCCAATCACATCATCTAGCTGAGGTCTGAACAAAGGAAAATTACAATCACAATATATATGCAAGCCTAAACCAGTTTTTGGGCGTGATTTTTAAAAGCAAATCCTTTGTTACTTACTTGACAAAGACATCTTCTTCATATAGACGAGTTGGCACCAACTGGGATAACTCGTTACCAGCCGTTCGAGTCCAATTACAACGCGCATTGACAACTGCACCAGCCATTGTTTACTTACAGATTACATGGACATATTCAAAATTTAAGATCTCGGGTCGTATACCAAAACAAAATAATGATAGTAGTATCGATAAAATGCTTATCGATAGCTTGAAAGCGGGCGTTGCCACACCGTGAGAGTTCCACCCCCAAATCGCGGTTTGACAGCTGCGACCTTGGTGGGCTCTCTTGTAGGTCAAATTCGGCCAAATTTTCAAAGAAAAGCGACAGTGCTGTAAGCGCCAGCGACAAGTATACACAATTTTTCGAAGACTTCTCCAATCACTATCAGCTAATATGGGTGGCAAGTACAAGATTGTGATGGTTCGCCATGGCGAGTCCGAATGGAATCAGAAGAATCAATTCTGTGGCTGGTTCGATGCCAATCTGAGCGACAAGGGTCAGTTCATCTCGGTTACCCAACATTGCGTATACTTAACATTACTATTGATTATTACAACACAGGCAAAGAGGAGGCTCTAGCCGCTGGTAAAGCTGTCAAGGATGCTGGCCTGGAATTCGATGTGGCCCATACATCCGTTTTGACCCGCGCCCAAGTGACACTAGCTAGCATTTTGCAGGCCAGTGGCCACAAGGAGATTCCCATCCAGAAGACCTGGCGTCTAAATGAACGCCACTATGGCGGTCTAACCGGTCTCAACAAGGCCGAGACGGCAGCGAAATACGGTGAGGCACAAGTTCAAATCTGGCGTCGTAGCTTCGATACCCCACCACCACCAATGGAACCGGGACACCCGTACTACGAAACCATTGTAAAGGATCCACGTTATGCTGATGGTCCCAAGCCCGAGGAGTTCCCTCAGTTTGAGTCACTCAAATTGACTATTGCACGCACACTGCCATACTGGAACGATGTTATCATTCCACAAATGAAGGAGGGCAAACGCATCCTGATTGCAGCCCATGGCAACAGTCTGCGCGGCATTGTGAAGCATTTAGATAGTAAGTAAAAATTTAAAAACGATCCGGGAAAAATAGAGCTTTGATTGATTATTTTACTATCTTTTTTCCAGATCTCTCTGAGGATGCCATTATGGCTCTGAATCTTCCCACTGGCATACCATTTGTTTATGAATTGGATGAGAATTTCAAGCCAGTGGTATCCATGCAATTCTTGGGTGATGAGGAGACCGTTAAGAAGGCAATTGAAGCTGTGGCTGCTCAGGGCAAGGCCAAGTAAATGCCGATGAAATCTATAAATCCCGCACACAAATTAAGACACAATAGATCCACATGATAACCCCATTATCGTTGTTGTTGTTCACGTAGCAGTTAATCTGGTTCATCCCTCAAATAACTAATGTTATTAAATAATTTATTCAAATCACGCGTCGACATATTTATTAAGAGATAGCCAGCAGCTGCCTCACTTCCGTTTGTTTTTTTTGCCATCTTTTGCCAGCTCCAGTCCTAAAATACATTTGGGTGGCACCTTATAGGTCTCTGTCAGCAGTGTATGAATGAATCTCACTTGATTGCCCTGAATCTGAAGCTGTTCATGCTTCTGATGGGGCAATTTCACAATTGTTGTACTGGCAGCTGCTCCCTGTTTGCAGAGTTTTATAAACTCGGATAGGATAATGCCATAAGCTTCAATATTGCTGACAAGGGTGACCTTCTTGTTGCCAGATCGCGTGGCCAATGACATTTGAATCAATGGCTTTCCGCTTGTGTCCTTGCCACTGCACATTTGATAAGAGTGTTCCATTTTACTGGTAATAAGTGAGCATACCTCGCTTAGAGTACCCTCTCGCTGATGACCAAAAAGTTCGGTTAACGTTTCGTCCGGTCGGACCAATTTAGTCTGAACATTCAGGAGTCCATGCTTGCTCACATATTCTCTTACAATTTTCTTAATCTGGGCAACGGGAATACCCTCGCCCCGTTTATAATTCATTTTCGTAAAGAAGGCAGCCGTGACATCCGACACAATGTACATCTCTTTTAACTCCGAGTGGAACAATGGAGTCTCACTGGCTCCACCATTTGGATCGTTGAGTTTAACATCAGTTATAAAGTTCACCACTTCCGGATGATCGAGATCCACTGAAATGATTTTGTCCACGCCCTTGCTCTCTTCACGTACCACAATAAATCCCTGATCTACCATTTCGGCCAAAAAGTTGGATAACTTTTTGTAGCGCGTTTTTTTTAAATCGATCTGTTCCGATGCCTCGGTAACAACGTAAAGCCGATAGAAATTGCTGGTCAGGAGAGGCAGTGGCAATTTTTTGCCATTGTTCTTAAGGGCCGACAAGAAGGCATTCTTCAATATCGTTTCGGGACTAATTTCAGTTCCGGGTTCTTGCGGTAAGACAGCGTCTTCATCTTCCAGTGCCAATTGTGCAGCGTTGTCCTCCAAGTCCTCGGTTCCGGTTACAGATGCAAATGTTTCTGGTTCCAAGGGGATTGGTGTATCTACAATAGGTGACGTCTTTTTTGATTGCGGCTCAGCACCCAAAGCAGGAAAGTCCTCTGAGGTCAAGGCTTTCGTTTTCAATAATGGAATTTGTTGCACCAGACCTGGCTCATGGGACCACAGTTTGTCACCGAATAAATGGAGCATATTGACAGCAACTCCATGGCCACCACACATGTAAAGTTCATCGCTGGAACGGGCTATACGACCCACACCGACTGCCGAACTATTGTTAGTTAAGTTGACAGCAACTGGAAGGTATTGGAAGTTATCAATGACTTTACTCCCATAATACTCGATTATAACGCTTGCTCACTTAACTGTCCCTTTTTATGGTGACCATACATGCTCAGTCCGACACCCAGCGGCACCACTCCGGGCAGCATAAGGTCCGCTCCATTTGTTAACTTAGGCAAGACACCTTCGTGTGTGGTGAAATATGGAAGAATATCCTTTATCGTCCATAGGGTGTACAATGTGGGCACAAGGAGGCCACCATCCAGCTCAAAGAACATCGGTAATTTATCCACACAGTAGACAACGCTCTGGACACCGCCATGGGTAAGAATCTTTAGCTGTGTTATGGCAGCCTTTGCCGGTACTAGCAAATCGACGGAAATGTGTGGATAGGCCTGTTCTAAACGTTGTCTTAGCCTTTTGCCCTCGGAGCTTTTGAGAGCCGCACTGCTCTTCAGTCTGTAGGGCTTTAGAAACATCTGGGACTAGGTTGATAAACTAACAAATAATTCAAACAAAAAAGAAAATCAATTTGAATCAAGTGAAAAACCACATGCAACGAAATTCCCAACACACACACACACCCGCAAAATCAACAATGCCAAATAGTGTTGGTAGTTCCAGCCTTTTTTAGGCTAAGAAATGGCTAGAAATAATTCTAGTATTTAATATATGTTTTAATATATATATTTTTTAACATAATATTTTCATTTATCATGTAGACTATTGGTAAATATATTCATTGGTCTTAAAAATACTTTTGTTTAGGTGATATACTGATTAAAAATTGTTATTTTACGTTCTACATATTTTCATTTTAAGTAGCAACTACATACTTTAAGTAGAAACTAAATAATTTGTTGTCCAACAAAACGACTTAATTCTGCGGACAAAATTAATATCTACATATATCAAAAGAGGCTGAAAATACAAATAGCAAGTTCAGCAAATTGGACTAATTCATTTCCATATTACAGACATCATCTTCTTAGTTTTATTAACAGTGTTCTTATATTAACAGTTCAAAATAACATTTTTCAAATCTTTCACTGAGCTAACGATAATGTTCGCTGGGTAATGCAGTCATGTGCGATGTTTCAATGCGATGTGTTGATGTGCGATGTTTTGCTTTTCTCAGTGTTGTTTTTGTTTTCTCTGCGAGCGGTTGTTTTTGTCCGCAGTTAATTCGCAGTCCTTTTTCGTGAATAATTATTAAATATTTGAAAACGAGTTAATTTATCTAAAAAGGTAATTCAAAAAACAAATAAAGAATTAAAAAGGAAGAGTTGAAGCATCAAACCGGTAGAAAAATAAAATTTCTCGGCTTCTGTTTCGCGAGTTTGAATTTGTGTCTCTCTGTGCATGTGCATGTACATATGTGTGTGTGTGTGTGAACCGTTGTGTTAAATAAATTAAATTAATAGCCCTAAAAAATCAAGTGGGAAACCAGTCAAAGTTGTTGAAAGAAGTGTCTAAGAATGAAATTGAAATCAAAATGCTAAAATGCAACAAAAAATTATATAATGATTCAAATGCAAAAAAAAAGGCCGCTGACTGCAAAGCGGAGACCAACGCGTTTTAGTTAAAAGAATCAAATAGAGAAGGGAGACAAAGGGAATAAGAGAGAGAGAGAGAAATATAAAGAAAAAGAGAGTTAGCCAATGGCGAGGAGAGAGCGAGAAAAGAAGACCGCGTGTCTGGAATATATTAATAAACATTTACCATGTGTGTGGGTGTCTCTGTTCGTGTGTGTGTGTGTGTGTGTGTATGCAGTAAAGAATATTTTATCTTTTATATCTTTAGATGATTCACATTTTTTCCTTCTATCTTATTTATTTTTTTTTTGAGTTGCAGCTGAGCGAACGAAGAGATTCCTTTTCTTTTTTTCAGTTTCAGCTGCTGCTGCTGCTTCTACTCTTTTCTCCCACAACCAAAATATTCAGATTCGCTCTCTTTGCGCAATTAACAGTAAATAAATAATCAAATAAATTATAAACAATATTTTCCTGTCGGTTTGTTTTTCATATGACTTTGTTTTTATTTTTGTGTGCGTTTGTTGTATTGATTCTCCATCTATTGGCTTACTCTCGCTCTCTTTCTCTTTCTCTTTATCTCTCTCTCTCTCTCTCGCTCTCTCTCTCTCTCTTTATTTCGCTCTCTCTCTCTCTCCTTTGGTCATCTTGTTCTACTTCTCTCCGTTTACTTCGGTTTCGTGTAAATGCCGTGTAAACAAATAACGGCAACCGGTTTTCGGTCTTTCTTTTCCTTTTTATGTGCATTTTTCCCCCCCTCTCTCCACCAAAAGTCCGTTTCGTGTTTCGTTTAACCCGTTCTTCTGTGTTTCTGTGTTTATTAATAATATAAAATTTGTTATTTTTGAATATATAGAATTTGTTGATCTATTGGAAAAATATTAAAAAGTAAGGTAAGTTATCTATACATGTATATAAATTTTTTTTTTCGATTTATAAACTGTTTATCTATCTTATGCAAATGTTAATAACTATTCGACTTCCACTTGCTTAAGGGTTTTATTGTTTTTACCAAAAAATAATTCCATCTATAGGCATACATATATATGTATAGTATATAGTATCTATATTATCCGACTATAGGTTTGGGTCATTAAATATACATATGTATGTATATGTACATAAACAATGTACATATATATGTTTGATCTTTCGTATCTTATGAATGAATGTACATATGTGGGGCGTTTCGCATTCACAATTGTCGCAATATTTGTTCTTCTATAGTTGAAAAGATTTAGATTTAATAAAACGTAATAAATATTATTAAAAATAAAATAAAAATAATCAATAATTAATTAAATAAATAAACTTAAAGAATATTAGTTTAGAGAGTTAAATCAAAGTTGCAGAAAGATCTTATACTACATCTTATCTTAGACTAGATCTTATACTATATATAATAATATACTTGCATATATTATATAATTTATAAAAAAATAATTCTTTATTAAAGTTATGTTAGTTATGTTAGGTATTCGTTTTTTTCGTATGTTTTTTTATACTTCTTAAATAATAAAATTTTAAAGTTTTAAAAACCCCTAAAAGGTAGGGCTTCTTTAATTTATATAATTTCCTCGAGGAAAATGTTACGATTGTCAAACTAAACTCATCCACCACCTGGGATGACCCAAATTGATGAAGGAAATGTGTCAACAAAATCTAAAAGGAAAAAAAAGAAGCCTCAAGGTTTGCCTCCTTGAACTGGCCCTTCTGCCCCTCCCCGACTCTCTCTCTTCCCTCTAAAAGAAATAAGCGCCAATTCGTTGGTTGGTCGACAGACAGCAGCAATTCAATTGCCACTCGAGGCCCAGAAGCTGTCGAAGCATAAAAACTTAATCATATTAACGGCACGAGAACCGGCTAGTCATATACATACGTAAGGAAAGTGAGGAAACGTAGGAAGGGGGGAGGGGGGGGGGATGTCGCAGCTAACTGAATAAATGAATGAAGAAGCGAATGAGTAGCTAAATCACTAAGCGAGTGAGTGAGTGAGTGAGTGGGAATACAGCTAAAAGTTAATGCCTGGCTGCCTTGTGATCAATTTTGCATAATAAACTGGAAAAACTGAATATATATATACATATGTTCATATAAGCGGGCGTTAGTGAACTATAGACAATGTATATAAATATTTACATATATATGAACGTACGTACGTACATATCACAAAATTATATAGTCAAGTGCAGCAGCATGTGAGAAAAACAATATATACATATGCATATACAAATAGTGTATATATATACATATATATACCTTTTGTATTGTGTTAAATTCTTTGAGCTCGACGAACTTTTGTAATGTGAACGAATTTGTTCAACAAAAGAAAAATCAACTTTTATTTATGTTTGAATTAGGAATAATAGAAAGCATAATGGTGATATATATAGTATAATTAGTTGTCAATTTTAATTTATAAAACAATTAATTAAATACTAATTAAATACTAGTATTTACATACAGTAGAATCTCGATTAACTTGCTCGCAATGAAAACCGGACTTTTTGCAACTACTGAATCTTCGATTAAAAACAACTAAAAATAGTTCTATACACATTCTTTTGTTTTAAACTTAAATTTATTTTAATATTCCATTCAAAATTTGTAAGTGGATGTGTATTTTGTTTCTTAAAAAATCGTTAAGGCGCGTGTTTGTGTTGCGCATTGATAATGTGAGTGAGATCCGGAAGTACGGTATTCGTGACGTCTTAAAAGATGTCACCCTCTAGATTTACAATTTAGACCAGAGATGGACTGGTCACTCGTCCCTGAAGAACTTAAAAGGTGATCGTAACCCCCCCTCTGTCATATTCCATGCCTTTTAATAAATTTGCTTATTGTCCATCTGGACAGATTGCAAATAAATATAGGCCCAAAAAAAAAAAAAAATTGATAATGTGACGCACGGATCGAGGTGTGCAAGCAGCGGCTATGAGCGAGAATCGAGGTTCCATTGTACATGTATTATCTCTGTACATATGTATATGGTATATGTAAATATATTACATTATGTATTCCTAATGAGAATGTTTTGATAAAGACTTTAATATTTCAATTGTTTTCTCCAATCTTTAAATGGTTGAGTAAAGTTTTTCATCCAACTAGATAGGATCTAAATATGTATGTACATATGTATGTACGAGATCGTTTCAAAATCGTTCTTAATTAATTCGTAAATATTCATTGTTTTTCCTATTTAAGCCACTTCTTTTCCATTTATTATTTTTTATTATTAAACTTCGCTTGATAATTCTCTCTCTCTTTAACGAGAATGTCCTCTATTGATTGTCTCTTTAAATTCTTTATTAAATTTTGAAATTTTTGTTTTTATTCTTTATTTTTGTTGTTATTCATCTTAAAAGATATGTCAGCCTAAATTACGTCGTTTCAGAATCGCATTAAATGGCGATAAAAATGCGAATAATTATGTCAAAATAACAACAACAACGACAACAACAACAACGACAACAAGAAGGTCAATGCGGATGTAGATTAGCTTCTTTTTATTTTATAAGAGTCGGTGGCCTAGTAGCTAGTACTCTTAAACAAAAATTAGGTATTATATTGTAAACTAGTTTTATGCTTAAGGGTTAATGTAAATAAATAAATAAATATTTTATAAATACATAAGTGCATAGACAAAGTAAAGGAAATTCAGATTCTAATTTAGTTTTCATAAATGTGGGAAAAATTATATACTATAATTATGATAATAAACGATATCGTTTTCTTAATGTCAACTCAGCCAGGGCTACTTAAATTTCAATGGATTTTTTCCTTTTACTTTAACCCTTTGGATTTTGGCCCTGTTTTGAATATGATGTCATGTCATGTCATGTGTGGCCATAAAAATGACTTTATGACCTTTAGCCTGTAGAAGTTCAAGAATGATAAATTGCATTTACAGTTGCAAAATGTAAAGACAAAGATAAATTTTGAATAAAGGTTAACGAATAAAAGTTAGAAAAAAATCGATATTGTTTATTTTATGTGCATATATATATGTACATACATGTATGTATGTTGATTGATCTTACCAAAGTATGTATGTATATAATTTACTTTGCATTCTTTTACGTTTAATATAAAAATAATTAAATTCATTTCATTTATAACCAAAAAAATATTTTGTCCAACAAAAATAGAAATGGAATAATATTATTTATTTATTTTTTTTTTTTTTTTTTTGGTTATCTTATCGGCAACTAATGCCATAGCAGCTCATTCAAATGAATAGAAAGAAAATATAAAATATATATATTTATACATACATACATATATAAAGTTAAAACAAACTGTTTAACGAATGAAAAGTTAACCCCCCCTTCCCCCAATTTCCGCTCCTCTTCTTTTTGTTCTCTCCTTTGTTGCTCTCTGTGTCTCTTGTGTCGTTTTATTCTTATTTTGAGTGGCAAGTGCTAGGAAAGCTACTTTAGTGCTAGCTGACAGGCAACAGCAGCAACAACAACAACAACAACAACGTCTTGAGATTGCGTCTTTGTTGTTGTAGTGCCGTGGCCGTGGCCAATGCTCTTCCAGTCAGTCAGCAGCCTCCATGTAGGCAAAGTTCAACGTCGTTTTTATATGCAAAAAAAAAAAGAAGAAGGAAAAGCAAAAAAAAAACCACTACAACATACTTTATTATCAGAAAAAAAAAACTACCAAGAACTAAGGCATTGCCACTTGAATATTCGTTATTTCTTAGTATATTTAAATGAAAGTACTTTTTTACATATGATATATTATATATGATCGTTGTTAGAGAAGTGTCCGTTTTGTATGCAAAGTGAAATTTAAAGTTTCAGAGTTTCAAATGAACAATCCATTTCAAATTTAGTTGGATTATCTAAAATATATCGTACATGTGGATAAAGTAATAATTGTGACCCTAAGATAACAAAATAAGAAATCATATAGCAAGCTTTAGAAACGGAAGCCTGATTTGTATACCACTCTTACGATAACAGGGTAACAGGTAGATGAAAATATTTCCGACCCTATGCAATTGGAACAATGAGATTGGGAAAAATGCGGGAAAGATTTTTCAAACCTATTCAGTTGTGCGGCACTGTAGTTAACTAGATTCAAATAACTAATCTACAGATCATTGCCATTATAAATTACTTATCTCTTTTCCTATACATATTTGTATATTATTGTATCTCTTACCAAAGTTCAACAACCGAAATTTTTGATTGTGGGCTTCATATTATTTTAATCGTTTTATCTGATTATCGAACTGATCACAAATTAAAAATCTTTAACTCTTTGCATAACCCTCGCCCTCTCTGCTGTCTATCTCTATATCTCCATCCTTTTCTAACTCTATTTGCAAAAATAATGTCAAGGCTAATGCATGCATTTTGTCTTTTATTGTCTTGGCCAAACTGTAACAGTTACTAACTATAGTGTCTTGAGACGCCTCTCAGTCTAACCAATGATGTCATGAGATGTTCAATTTGCTGCTCCAATTTTTCCTATTTTTTATACTGTTAAATTTGTCACGCTTTTCCCCAAGCTCTTTTCCACACTTGACTTTGTTTTTGTTTTTGTTTTTTTTGTTTTTTTCTGCCAGTTGTCGTTGGTTTCATTTTTTTCTTTTCTGTTTCTCTTTCGTCTGCAACTAATAATTTTTTGCTCACTTGCGTGCCTCTTTGGTGGTTTAGTTTTTTTTAACACCGCCCCGCCCAGCCTTGCCACACCCCCGCCCTGTATTTCCATTTGTCGTTCCATTCACAGCTTTTTTGTTTTGTTTTATTTGTAAAGGAAAAGTTCAGTTCTTGTTGCACTAATGGCAGCTGTGAATGCATTTTATGTTTATGGTCTAGTTTTTCCACTTTTTTGCTTTTCCATTTTTTTTTCTTTTTTTTTGGTGTGCGTATGTAAGTATATAGATATGAATGACGGTGTGCCAGTTCAGCAAAGGGTGGGGGGGACGAAGAGGGGGACTTGAAGGCTAAGAGCATTGTTATAGAAATAAGAACATTTTAGGGACATGAACATAAAGCATATGGGAATATGTGGCAGTTAAAAATAGCGTAAATAGAAAAGGCATGTCAAAGAAAAGGATAACATAAGGATAAGCGCGGGGCATTGGTAAATAGACGCAGTTCTTTTGAGATTTGCCAACACAGTGCAGGGAATTAATAATGTCTCAACCAAAAAAAAAAATAAAAAATAAAAATAAAACAAACTAGACTTCGTCTTAAATATTTAAAACACTTTATACAGGTATTAGGACAATTAAAAACACTCACTTGATATCATTATGCATTTATGTATATATTATAAACACTTAAACTATATACTTTCAACTTTAGACTATACAACTAATAAATAAGAGGGCGGTCACAAAAGTACCCGACCTCCTATCGAATGAAAGAACAACAAACTTAGCTCAATATGCATTACTTTTTTTTCTCAATATAATCTATCTTTAGCCTTATACACATTTCCCGGGGATATTCTACAATATTGACACCCTGTTTATAGAATGAACTGTCTAGTATATTGCCAAAATCAAGCTATCTTTTTTTTCAAATTTGGAAGTAGAAAATAGTTCCAGGGAGCTAAATTTAAATGGTGTTTGTTTGGACATTTTATGGTCGTGACTGAATTTACCGACTCCCTCAGAGTATCAAATCTAATTCGGTTTCAATATACGTAGGATTAATACCTTTTAAATAAGAAAATATTGAATTACGTATGTATGTAACAGAGACCAATTTGTTCATAATGCTTACAAATTCATTGAAATCGTGTACATTTTCAATATAAATAATAAGCTACATGAAGCCTTGAAACTAGAAACATTTGTTTTTATAAGTATTTTTTTTCAAACTACTGAATGATGGCATTCAGTTTATCAGGTACTTTTCGTACCGCCCTCGCATCTATGGTCAAGAGTATAAGTATGATCAGAAGTAGTTTTTGCAAGAAAATTCCATAAATCGATTTAGTAATTGAATTGACTATTTACCACAATCATATAAAGCGCTTGACTTGTAGAACAAGTTTGTATGTAATTAGATATAGGATATATACATAAGTACATACATATTGCATATAAAATTTATTTGAAATTTTATTGATAAAACATTTTTTTGTGATTTATTGGCATAATAGATTTGCATCATCATGTGAACAACGCAGCAAAATTTCTGCAATTTCTCAATATTGGATGGTGATTGTGGAGTGAGGTGGGGGGAAGGGGAACTACAAGTACACAATGCTCAATTGTTTGGTATGTGTTTTTGTCTCGCTCTGGCTCCCTCTCTCTCGCTATCTATTTTTCTGTCAATAAGGCAATGTCAAATTCAAATTGGCGTCAATTTTGAAGGCCAATTAATAGCAGAGCTAAACGATCAAACGAAACGAAATGAAATGAAATGAAACACTTTCATTATAAAGTGTTGACAGGGGCAAAAAGTTGCCCGTTTGCCGTTTGCCATTTGCATTTGCATACAAAATTTGTTTCATTTTTTTTTGTTGTTGTTTTGTTTCCTTGTTTTCGATTTTCTATATTAAACAAATGTGTAAAAATAGAAAGAATTTCTAAATTGAGTGCATGTCACTGGCACATCGTTTAAATTGAACTGAAATAAGCCAAAAAGCACTAACCGGATGTGCGGTAAGGAGCATGAAAAAAAAAAAACAAAAAGCCGGAATTTTCATTCTAGAAAATTTTCCATCCGGTTGCGTTTTTTTCTCGTTGTTGTGTATGCCAATTTAGACAATGTTCCGTTTACGTATGTATGTATGTGCATACGATGTGTTTCATTGAGGGAATGAATCATCATTCTGCATATATCCATTTATATACAAATGACGTACATTTATCTAACTCATAAGTGACCGACCTTGAGGTAAAAGTAATATACGAACGATTGAGATGAACCATTAAAATTTTACACTCGAAGAAAGAATTAGTGGAAATTTTAACAATTTAACATTTGTTTAATTATTAAAAATAATTTATTTATAGTGTAGAAGAGTATTATTAATTTTTCACGTTTTTTTCTTCTTTTTTTTAGCAAACTAATACAAAAACAACCAAGTCGGAAATCTACCTGTCCATAGCAGCCTCCCCATCTCTTTCTCTGTCATCCTTCATCATAAATGTATTCAGCCAACAGCAGCAGCAGCAACAAATCAGCAATTTAAGGTAAGTTTAATTTTAGTAGATTGGCATATGTCAATGACTAAGAGGATGTAGACAAGTTTGTTGTTTCAACAAAAAACACAACAAAAAAACATACATACATATGTTAATCATAACACGTTAAGTACGAGTGTGTGTGTGAGTGTTTCTTTTTACGTTGGGGGGATATAATTATTGATTTTTGTACAACTGTCGCGGCATATGTTCTGTGTTTTTTCTTTTATAAAGATTAGATTGAGTTATAAAGTAATCCCAAGTGCAAAAAGTGGTAATTTTATACTATATAGTAGGTTATATTTCAATTAATTTGGGAAATAAATAACGATATCTATGCATTGAAATTTGATGCATTTCACAAGCTTCTATTTTCCATTCATAAAATGAGTATTAACAAACAATTGTATCAAGTAAATAATCTTTCGAAATCAAAGTTCCAATATCAGGTTCTCTGCCTACATTTGGTTTAAGGCTTAAAGGTTGAAGCTAATAGTCATAATTCACATTTAGAATACTGATTTTTAATACAAATAAAATATTTGAATTAAAACTGTATTAAATAAGTAAATATGTCAGGCTTTAGATTTAAAAATTTTGTATTAATTATTGTGAAAATATCGAACAACATTAGAAGTTTTTCATAGACCTATGTACTTAATATTATAAAGTAATGTAGTATGAAAGAATTTCTTAAAAAAATTTGAATCTAAATAAATTTTCTAAATATTTATGGAATTAAAGTTTAGTCAGAAATCCTCTAAAAATTTAAAATATACTCTAAAATTAAAGAAAATCCATTTAGTTTTAATGAAATACAATGGAAAGCTAATGGAGAGAGTGGAGAGAGAGAGAAGGCTGGGGGAGGGGGTTGACATGGGGGCGGGTCTCTCTGCAAATGATTTCTAACCCATAGAGTAACACATGACAATGACCTGTAGCCATAGACACCAAATTGTGGCATTTAAATACATCAAAATTTGTTTCTCTTCACTTCTCTTCTCTTCTCTTGTTGTTGTTGTTGTTTTTTCTCCATTTCGGTTGTGCTGTCGGCCATAAATAGCTTCAATACATAAACATGTCCAAAAACCTAACTAACAACAAACAACCACAAAAACAATGCAGGCAACAGAAAATAAAAAAAAAAAAAGAAATAATGAAAAAAGAAACCAACATGTGCCGTAATTTCAACATTTTTTTTTTTAACTTATGGTTCAATAAACTCAACAGAAACTAAAATTACAAACAACAAGAGGGCTAAAGCAACGACTTTAATTTACCCATTCTTTAGGGTGCTAAAGGTATCCATCTGATACATCTGTATCTGAATATATATATACATATGTATATATATACATTCTATCACTTTCAAGATTATATAATTGTTAAAACTGTGCAAAATTAATAAGCACAAAAAAATAATCTAATTAATTGTGCTAATTAAAATGGGGAATGCGAGTCAGTAGAAATAAAATTTAATATAAATTCAAAATCATACAAAATGCATCCATCGACTAAACCGCCTAACAGAAATTGTCATTTGCAAATACATTTTGGCCTAAAACCCAACTCTAACCATGACAAAAAATAACATCAATTAAAATGCCATTAAAATTAAACTAAAATTGAAATTAAAACTGTCAAACTGTATATAAATGAAAAAAACACTAATAGCCCGAGCAAAGCAATTAAAAATAGTTTCAATTTGAATTTTTTTTTTCGTTATAGCCAGTTTCAATTTCGATTTCGATAATTCTTCGTTAGTCAGTGTGCGTGTATGTGTGAGTGTTGGCCCAATAAACTTTGCACTTTGGCAATGGTTGGCCCAAAGCCAATTTGCAAACTAATTACAAAAAAAAAGAAAGAAAAAATGTATGATGCTTATGTATATTGGCTGATAGGCAAGTGGTAAAATAGTACGGGGACTGTGGAGTGGCTAAGAATCTATCCATTGGGACAGATACATGAACGACCAAGCAGGTGCAAAGCATTGAAATATCTCACCTGCAACTGAACTGCATTTAGGGAATTTATATAGATTGATGATTTGTTAACGATATACTGTTTATTAAGCATAAGTTCGTTCTTTCTTTCAAGGTTAATAAGCCTTATAAAGTAATATAAGCTTATGATTTGAAATAATACTCTATAATTCTTACTATTCTCATTTAGATAATAAAACGCAACTGTTTTTATATACAATATACAAATGTATATGTATACATTTCAGATATGTGATATTTTGCCTACAATTATAACTCTTTATTTTGCTTTGTTTTTAAAACAAATGTGGTAATTGCTTTCTTGTTAGTCATTATATGCAATAGTTTAAGTTAAAGGAATCCAACTACCTTTTGCAATGGCAATATCCGCTGGCCATGCATTCAAGCAGCAAAAAGCAAATAAAAACCAATGCACAATCTGATTGACAGAATGTCAAAGAGTAGGAGAAAAAAGAGTGATGAAGAGAGTAGAGAGAGAGAGAGAGAGAGGTACATCGACAGGAAGGTGGAAAGCACAAAAAAGCTCTAGTTATATGTGTGTGTGTGTGGATCATGCTCATTGACTTTTTGTTGGCCTTCGCTGACCGGTACTTCCGTCGCCCTATAATAACTGTGTCATGTCATAAACTCAAACCAGAGTAATCTTTCTCACTCTTTCTCTTCTGGTCTTTTGCTCTGTTTTTGTCTCTATGGTGTACGACCTGCCCTTTAACTGTAAATTACAGTGTGTACATAGTTTCAGTTACCTTTTTTAAGAAGCAAATGTATGTAGCTACAGAACAAATAATGAAAAAAAAAACACACACATACAATAGGCAAGGTAACATAAGTCATTTTATACCCTACGATTATGTTTTAGGTTTTATGTTAGATACATACAGATGTATGTACATATGTGTGCATAAGGCAGATATAACATACAAACATATGCAAATATTTTGAAATTCTTGAAATACGTATGAATTTATATGTACATATATATGTATGTACAAGGATTTATAACAACTCAAAGCTTAAATATATGAAGAAATCTTTCTACGCCTTTTTGTTTTTCCTTTATTATACTGTGTTATATATGAACATATGTACATACCATACTGCGTGAGATAAATATTTTGATTAAAAAAGTACGCACAGTTCCTTGGAAGTACCTTAAAATGCATTTTAATTATTTACCGTAATGCTTTTGCGAAAATAAATGGAAGTGGATTTTGAGGTTAACATGTGTGTAAAATCATAAAAGTATGCGAAATATTTGGGTTATTAAAATACTTTAAATGATAATTATAAACTTCTTCCTTTTTTTGATATTCTGAATGTGTAGAATTTTAGTTTGATTCTTGATTGTCGATTAGAACTTCTTGGATATGCCCAAGTGTATCTTGACAATACATACATACATACATATGTATAATTGAACCATTTATTTATTCTTTAGCTATGCTTACTTTTGATATATAGTGTAGGGGGCACTCCCGTTTCTAAGGTATAAAAATGATTCATGCGCAACACTAGTAAACTTGTTTGCCAACAACAAGAACCACAACAACAATAACAACAATATATGTATGGATGTAAGTAACCAACGAAGCATCACGATGCAATGCAACTGTGAATGGAAAAATCTCTAGGAATAAAGTTAAAAAAGGTTTTCTTCATTGTGTTTCTGTTTTTCTCCTTTGTTTTCTGTTTTGCTTTTCTTAGTCTCTCCATACACACACACACACACACACACCCTTCTTTTCTTTTTCTACCAATTATATTGAGAAATGTTTATTATGGGCCACGCCCCATTTATTGAATTTGCCAGCCTCCGTTTTATACTGCGGTTGTTTAACTTTCCAATTGATAATTGGATTTGCGTTTGCTGATTGGAAATAAAACCAAAATGAACAGAAAGAAAACAGAAAAGAAACCAGCGCCTTTCATAAAGTCAGCCTTACCATATATGGATCGAAGGATCGATCGATCGGTCGATCGTTTGGCTTGATTAAACCAAAATCAGCCACAGCTGATTCATTCATTGTGGCCTCAATTGAAAATAGTTGGTCAAGGTTTGCATTAAGCGAACGTGCTTATCGCTATCAGAATTCTATAGAGTCGAATTTTTCTAACCAGGTGAATATATATATAGATTTCATTATCAATAATCAATTTCAATATCAATACTCAAATGTGTGCGTGTGTGTCTGTACATTGTTTTTGCATAGGTGTGCACATTTTTCATACGCAGAACTTCCAACTGTAATAAAAGGTATTGAAATGGCGCCGTGTCGGTACTTATATGGTCATTAAATACAGTAACAAATAAAAAACAACACGAAAAAAACTCACATGTGATAAGATTTCGAAATGAAGATTTGTTTATAGTACAAATGGTTGAAAAACATCGAAAAATTTACTCAATATCGAAGGTAGAACTTAAACTAACAACAAAAAACAATGTGTTATCTATCAAATGTCATATAATAAATAGAATTATTTAATTACATATAACTAAATCTAAAACCAGTTACCAGTTTTTAAAACTTGGTTAGATATCATTAAAATTAGAGATGTAAGTATGTCTAGATAATTACAAATATAAAATAGATTAATTTTAATTATTTCCTCAAGTGCTTAGAATTCTCAAGTGCTTGAATCTGCTAAATGCTTGATTAATTCCTTTGAGGCAATGTGAAATGGGCTACTATGTATTTCAATACCTTAAACTAATTAACAAAAAAAAAAAACTATAATTGGTTTCAAAAAAAAGAATGCCGAAACGAAATGTAATAAATAAAATTGTCTTTTCATTTCGGCCAACTTCTTCTCCAATTGAAAGTAAAATGCATTTGGTTTCTCTTCTGCTCTTTTAATTGAAATTAAATTTCAATTGAATTGGTATACAAAAAAATGTTACTTTTGTTTAAATATGTACTTGCAATTTGTTTCACTTTTTCTTTGTTGTAATGGCTAGACACAAGTTTTTCTTTTTTTTGTTTATTTATGGTAGGGGTAAAAAAAACTTTAAACAATGAAATAAAAAATAATAAAAAAAAAAATGAGCAAAACCGTCACTGGTTCATGGCCAATTCGTGTGGATAAATGGTGGCCAACTATTTTCAAGCCACATTCATTTCTAACCAACAACGATGGCAATAACAACAACCACAACTGTTTCAATTATATTGTGCAGAGTCATGAAATCTGGTCAATGAATTGAATGTAGATCAGAGAGATGGTAAATAAAAGAAAGAAAGAGAGCGAGAGAGGGGAGAGAGCGAGAGTAAGAGAGGGGAGCTTAAGGTGAACAATTAAATTGGCCAAAGCACGCCAACACATTTGCGTATACACATACATACATATGTATGTATGTATATTTGAACATGTGTTACATAGTATACACGCGATGTCTCCAATACATATACATTTAGGTTATGCCACGCCCACATCTTAGTAAATCGTATTATGGCATAAATTTTTATAGCCAAAGTAGCCAGAAAAATAAAAATGAACTAATGTGGGCAGGTGTCGTAGTCTTTACAGATTTCACTATGTGTGAGTGTGTGTATTTGTGCGAGTGTCTGTGTGTGTGTGTGTGTTTGTGTGTATGTATGTGGGCGGCAAGCGCCAAAAAGTTGATAAAAAAAACCGCTTTAAATGGCCATGGTATTTAATGTTAAATTAAACAAAACTTAAGCCAACGCGCGTGCTTTGGAAATTATTTATTACGAGGGTCAGTTCACATTATTTTCGGCACATATTCTTATTTTAGTTCATTCTATTAAACTAAACGTTCTCAAGGTAAAGCAGATTAAAATTGATAAATGAAAATGTTGCATTCGATATATAGTTGATGTTGAAATTGATTTATATATACATACATATATATATATAGATAGACAATTGTTGGCATTGACATTGAGGTTCTTTGACAATATTTTCCGTTTACTATGGCAGATAGAAGAAGAAGAATGGAGAAAAGCTTAAATAAGAGCAGTTACTAAACTATAATTATTTCTATTTTACAAAACAAAAAAAAAACATAATCATAACGATTAATAGATTAATTCGAATTTGAATTCCTTTTGAAAATTAAATACTGTTATCATTTATTACAATAAAAAATTAGAATAATCAAGCATATATAATATATATATATAGTCTAGAGACGACTGATCATGGTCGCTGATAGATAACTTTACACCACAATCAATGCCAATGCATTCCTTAACAAATTGCGAAAGCAAATGCCAAATGAACACAAATTGTTCTCTAGAGACAACAAGATTCTCTTGATCAATTTCGATTTCAAATAAATGTGAATACATAAATAAAGAAAAAAGAAAAACGACGAGGGGTAAAATGGTAATAGAATTAAACACAAATGCAATTACGCAATTTGATTTGCATATAATTTCATTTTACATTTATGCAAAATTGAAATTAGTTAATAGCAATTGAAAGTTACTGCGGCTATAGTTTATTCTTCAGTCAGTCAGTCAGGCAGACATTCAATCAGACAGTCAGTCAGTCAATCACTCACTTATGGCAGAAAAGTTCACTGACTTGTTTAGCAGGGAAAATTGTTGACCTAAAAAACTGCAACTTGGAAAACTTTTTCTGGGCAATGGAACAATAAACGATGGCAACAATACCAACGGTGGCATCGGCATCGGCATCTATGGCTTTGAAATGTGCTGTCATCATAATAATGAAAATAATAGTAATAATAATGAAAACGATCATAATGCTGATTATGCGACTATCACATGCAAGAGACACGGGGGATGGGGGATTAGACACGAGGCACGATGCCATGCTATGCTATGCTAGATCAAATTCTTGTCCACTAAAACCAGGGACGGAATATGCTAAAAATAACAAAGACATTTAAAAGAAATTGAAAAAAAATCTTGAAAAGAAGCGAATTTATTTTAATCAAAATGATTAGCTTTTATATTAACTAGAAACATTAACAGTAACATTAGTAAAGTGTTATTTTGTATAAAATTGTGCTTTTTTGTGGTCACATTGCAGTTAGTATAAGTGTGATATTATAATATATACGATAAAATTTTATTTGATTGGATAGTAGTTGGTTATAAATATGTATTTAAATCTGGTCATATATATTGAACCGACAAATATATATAATATTGAAGTAAACTGTATAACTAAAGAATATAGACGCAATATGAATATCTGTTTTTCTATACTTTATAGTTATCCGATCAAGCCAATTCTTAAACGTGATCAGAATATTCGGTTAAGCAACAGAACCATATGAGTTTTATTCACGTAGCTCAAAATTTAAGATCTAAAACAGATAAAGGAACATATAGACGGTCATACGGACATAGTCATTTCGCTCGCTCGGCTCTTGATGCTGATCAAAAATATATATACTTCATAGGAACAGAAACGTTTCTTTCTATGCGTTACAAATATCTGACCAATTTTATTATATCTTATCCTAAGATATATCTTATGTCTTAGAGATCTTAAATCTGTCATAATTAGACGATTTTCCTATTTTGCTATCAATCAAAAAACAACCAACAATTAGCCAAAACCAATTTTAGATGCCGCCCCCCAACCCGCAATATTTTCGAATTCGCTCTTTAAAAAAGAAAAAAAAATGAAATTTTATCAGATTAAATTTATGACAATTTTCATGCTTTTGGGCAGGTCAATTGAAGGCACTAAATTGTAGCTTTTTTTTTTGTTGTTGGCCAATCAACATTCATTTCGATCTATAGATAAGACACAGAGACAAAGAGAGAGGAGAGAGAGGCAGACAGAGATGGAGTCTAGATGTAATGCAACTTGTTATTGTTGTTATTATTATTATATGTGGCACTTCCTTGATTCAATGTATGTTGCATGCAACTCTTTGGAACTCATAAATACATGTGTTACTCCACATGCCACAATTGCATTGGGCAGAACCAAAAGTGGTAAGATAGAGAGCCATTGCTTGCCCCACAACATATGTATGTATCTATGTATGTATATTTGTTTATATATATATGTATGAGTTGGACTGCTGCTGGGGGCCTCGCAGCGTTTTTCATTTCTCCTCTGGCTCTGGTTTGGGCCTACTTTTTGGCGTGTGCTCACTCAATTAGCGACCAGAGGAGCGAAACAGAAACAGCCAAGAAGAAGAAGTAGCCAAGAGCCCAAAAAAAAAACAAAAAATTAACAACTGCAATTGCAACAATTGCATTGGCCCGAGGATTGTGCAAATATATAGTAGTTTTTATGGTTTTTTTTCTTCTTTATTTTTTTTTTAACTGCAAATGAAATTGTCTAACAATAATTGTTCGAGTGTATTTCTGCGCGATTTGCTTTCATCGGGTAACTCAGAAGGGGGAGAGAGGGTGTAGGGTGTGTGTGTGTGTGTGTGTGTAGTGGATATCGTTTATAAATATGCCTTAGGCTACACATTTCGATGTTATTTGCAATGAAAATGCCAAAGAAAAAAGAAGAAGAAGAAGAAGGAGACGAAGAAGAAAAATCATGTATAAATAAAATAGCAATACTATAAAAATAACTTTTGGTTTTTCATTTGGTTGCACTTTAAATGGTTGCTGCTTGGTTAGCTTTTTACTTTCGATTTACAATTTATTTATAACATATTCATGGCAAAATGGACATAGATACATATATATATATATATATATATATATATATACATATCATTATATATCAAATAGGTTATTTACTTGCATCGATCGGATTGAAACAAAAAGAAGTTTTTTTGTTCAAAATTATACTCAAGATTTTCTATAAACTTTTTTATTTATATGTGTTATATATAGTATATTATATTAATCATATATTAACTATATTATTATATTTTATATGTACTTCAATATTAATATTATTCTGTATAACTTGAGATTGTTTCATTCCAAATTAAATGAATATTTAGGGAGGATCTCTAGGTAATGGAAACACTATTATTATATAAATTTCAGTAATTGGTTATACTTATTTACTATATGCATGTATATATACAGACGTTTATATATAATTTATCTTTAAATATGTATGTATGTATGTTTAAGCATATACAGCCTTAATGGCCTTATTAAAAGACAATTAAAATTGCAATCATTTGTCAGTCTGAGTCATTATGATGAAATAGATGCAATTATTACTCATACATCAGGTGATTTAGTTTGCGATTTATACCAAACGCAATCTCCTTCATAATTATTTGATGATATATAAATATGGCGAGCACCTTACCTCTACCTATCTTTCGATTCTAGAACAAACAAATTGTTGACTAATGGCAAACAATTACTTGAATGAGACGTCTTATCCATTTACTTGTTTATTGTAAAAGTGAAACACATTGGATTTAAAATGTCATTGAAAGTGAAACTTTCTAATAATATTTCTGTTATATGTATATACATATATAGTGTGAGTTTTTCCATTTACTAAGTACTTGACCAAATAATGTTAATATGAAAGTAAGAGGAAAAGGGGGTGAAAAAGAGAGGTCACTTGTATTTGATAAATAAACAAAGATTCATTTTATTTTTATTTATGCATATCTCTTTTTAGACCTCTCTCTCTTTCTCTCAGTTTCCCTTTCTCTCTCTCTCTCTCTGTGTGTGTGTCTCTCTCTCTGTCTGTCTCTCTCTCCCTCTTTCCAATTTGGTATCATCGTATTAATCAATTAAGTCAATTTGCCATGCAAACTGCATTCATGTTAATAAGATTCAAGATTCAATAAATATTTTTGGTAATACCACATCTAAACAAGGTGTTAACCTTGCATCTCTCTTGACGCCAATGAGAAAGCCATTTTTGGTTGAAAAAAAATATTTCACTTTCCTGTCTATACATTTTTGGTGTTTGTCATGGTCAGTCATGATGGTGAAGGAGTGGGGGAATGGCGGGGAGGGAGGAATGATAGATGATACATAGTTGTTGCAAATAGTGACAAGGATGCGACAAAGCAATTCATCAACAATTTTTGCCTACAACAACCACCGATGGACCGAACGACCGGGGCAACTGAATTAGAGATTTGTCATGGCAGCCAGACGAATAATTAAAGACTTTCACCTGCCAGATGCAGATGCCCATTTTCATGGCCAAGCCAATGCACTTAAAATAGGCGCATTGCCTTTTAGCCAAAGCAAAAACAAAAAAAAAAAAAAAGAGTGAAAAAGAAGAAAAAAAAAAAAGGAAAAGAAGCCAAGTCAAAATGAAAAAGAGACATATTTCTTAATAGCCGCTTTTCACGCACGGTCGTTGAGCCTTTGCACCATGAAGACATCAAAAAGCAACTTATCACACAGTGAAGAGGGAGATGGAAGGGAAGGTAGGAGGTAGGACAACGCGTTAAAATAACAATTTTTCACCTCGGTCCATGCATTTGTTTGTGAAACTTAAAGTAACAAAGTCCATGTATGAAATTAACTTTAACTAGAGGGGGCGGGTCTCTGCCTCGGCCTTAACTCTTAATCAGAGTTTATAAATCTGAACAATCACTGATAAGATATACCTATGTGTACACATAATATAATACGGCCATTGAACTTTTTTCAAGCATTTAATAATTTGCAACATATTGAAATAAATTCAAATTCAAATTGAATTAATATTTAATATTTTAATCAACTTTTGAAGACACATAATAGTTGTTAAACATTTTATTTAAAAAAGCAAAGTTAGGCGGAAAATAATCTTAGTTTTAAAAGTAGTATATAACTTGGGTTTTGTATTAAAATTAAAGTTAAATAAATAAACTAAAGAAGTTTAAAGGTTTAAAGTTAGTTTTCGACTGTCATAACTACAAAAACCGTAGTAAAATTTTAGAATCTATAACAAGATTTGTTTTTGTAAAGCAGTTTTAATCATTTGCAATCTGTCTATATAACAATATGAATTCAATTTAAATCAATTTTGCATTTTTAGTTTTTGATTAAAATAAATTAAATTTGACATACATTTCGGACAGATAAAATGTGAAAAGTTAATAATTAAGAAAGATTATATATTATGGGTATATAATCGAAATTAGAACGAAATATTTTGGGGGTTTCCATTTAAATCATCTCAATACAAAATGTAAACGGGTAAAACTGTTAATACTATGTGATGTTGCCTATAAATCTATATATATATATAATACAAAAATATCATAAATTTATACATTTTATATTCAAGTTTTTCCATTGTTTACAAATGTATCTGATTTTGAACTATTCTAATAACATATACGTATGTCTGACCATTTCCGATTCTTGTGAAAAGTGAACTCTGTATGACATCATAAATGTATATATATATGTATGTAGTTATATATACGTGGGTTAATATAATTTTTAGTAGATGTTTACTATTTTGGCCTAAAATAAAGAAGCTTAACTTTTTTTATCACATCATAAACTAAATAAACAAGTGAAAAGCTAAATAAATACAACTATTTCTCAAAAATAAAAGAGATAACAGAGAGAGAGAGAGAGAGAGCGAGAGAGATGGAGAGGGAGAGAGAAGAAAGACCATTTTAACGAATGATTTCATCTCATCAGATTTAACTAAACAAGAGATATACATATTATATACATATATACACTATATACATATAGTATATAAAAACTTGTATATGGTTGTAGCCATGGCATTGCAACTTTAACCTTAGTTGGTAATTTATGTTATTATTGTTGTTGCTCTTGCTTGTGCGGAGTAAGTTGTTGATGTTGCTGCTGGTGCTGCTGATATTGTTGTTGTTGTTGTTGCTGCTGCTGCTTCTGCTGTTGTTGTTTGTTAATCATCTCTTATATCAGTTGACCTCGACAAGAGTTCGTAGCTCGCTCTCCTGCATAATCAAGCATTTGAAATCATCCGATTCGTTCATATTTTTTTTTCTTTTTCTATCATAATTAACATCTACACAAATAAATGCAATTAGCTGACACTGCCTGCTGCCTGTTGCCGCTGATGTTGCTGCTGTTGCTGTTGCTGATGCTGTTGCTAGGCTGAGCTTAATTGCACTTTCATTGGCATCCAGAGTTCATTGTCATTGCAACAAATGGATGTGGGCCCCGTGTGTTAAACATGATATTTCTAGCCCATGTTATGTTTTCAACTATCCAACTCATAAGATATATACATATGTATATACAACACGCACACAACAAATCGAGAAACAAATATAAACAGAAAAATGTTCATACATACATATATACAATACATACATAAGTACTATATGCAACAACTTGCATGGGTCGCACATTTTGTTTAAAAATAACAAGAATATACAAAGAAATACATATATACATATATATGTATATTTAAGTACATACATACATATATGTATATATGCGTATGGTTGTCGGCCCACTCGATGTTTATAGCTCAAAGACCCATGGACTCTAAAAACCAGTGGAAGAGCGTATTCCCAACTAGAAGAATGGGCTAACTTCGGAAGTGCCGAAGTTCGTATACCCTTGCAGATTGTTTTTGTTGAATTAACCAAAACCATTAAGGAGTATACGAGGGCTGTTATTTATGTTTTGGAAATAGTAAAAAAAAACAATTTATAGGATATAGTCAAAGAGTTCTGTTACAACTCAACAGACATATTTCTATATATACCAAAATTTACGAATCCTTAGTCGAAATATTTTATATACAAAAAATTTGTTTGAACTAATTGGTCCTATGACAGCTATATGATATAGTCAACCGATTCTGATAAAACTTAGTAGAAGTGTTCAGAGGTATATTAAACTCACAAATATTAAATTTCTTGGCATTCGCTAAAAAAAACACTAGAGATATTGAGGTTAAACCATATTCACGACGGATCGGTTCTATGGCAGCTATATGATATAGTCAAACGATTCCGATAAAACTTAGTAAAAGTGTTCAGAAGTATATTAAACTCACAAATATTTAGTTTCAAAGGATTTCTTTAAAAAACCATAGTTATTGAGGTTAAACCTTATTCACGACCGAGTTCCTATGACATCTATATGCTATAGCCTTCCGATCTGCGTGATTCCGAAATATACAATGCCTGCAGCAAAAAGAAGCCAATGCCGAAATTTTCACCTCTGCAGATATAAGGATCTCGGAGGTGAAGCTGTTGATCAAGACAGACGGACAGTGCTAGATCGATGCAGATCAAGAATATATACACTTTATAAATTTGGAGATGCCTCCTTCTGTCCAAAATTAATATACCTTCTGCAAGGGTATAAAAATCAAAATCAAAAACAAGCAAAATATCGAATAATGTAAACATTGATCGTTATTCAGGAAACTATTTCTGGCAACCATTCTATACTTCAGAATAATATCAAACTTAAGCTCTATTCAAAAACAAAAAATAAAAAAAAACAAATGAAAAGGAAACAAACAAAAAGAAAAATAGTGAAAGGAAATACATATAATGAATAGAAAGAATAAAGTTCCACGAATCAAGTCTTTGACTTAATGGTATAAAGCAACAAATCGCAGTCAAAGCACTTTCCCATTAGTTTAAGCATCTTTCAAAATTAACCTAATAGATACAAATTTGATATCTGTTTATGATTTTGCCATTTTCTGTTGTTTTCGTTGTTTGTATCTTCTCTTTCTACTCATATTACATAATCTACGTTTTTCATATAAATCAATGTCTCTGCATTTGCATAAAAAATTTATACATTTGATGAAAAAGTTAAATCTATTTATCTGCCTATTGATTTGTTTACCCTGTTACTTTTCTATCTATTTATACATATACATATGTATATCTATGTATATGTATGTATATAAAATTTGATTTCTTTTCCCATTCTTTTTTTCTTGTTTTTGGGTGTGGCAAAATATAGAATTATGCTTTGGCATTTGTTGCCACTGCCAGCACTTGACCCATTCGGCTGGCAATAAGAAATAAATAAACAAACAAACAAGCAAACAAACAGAGCTCACGATGCCAAAAGTCTCAACAAGTTGAAGAGAGAAAGAGAGAAAAGTATTTAGGCCCACCTCCTCTCAAGTGAAAGCGCCAACTTTATTTCGGAAAATAAAATTTCCTTAAGGCAGTCGAAAAAATAAAAAAATAAAAAAAAAAAAAAAAAAAAAGATTACAAAAGAAAGGAGAAAAAAAAACAAAAAATTCAACTTGCAGTCTGCAATCATATTTCACCTCTGCAGCATTTTGCTGTTGCACTTGCTGTAGTTGCTTTGTTGTAGTTGTTGTTGTTCCTGTTGTTGCTTTGGCTATAAAAATAACTGAACACTTGCCATTGCACACTTGGCCAAGTTTGGCAACTTGACGGCTGCAACCGGCAGCAGAAACCAGTTGTTATTGTCGTTCGTTGTTGCTTTTAGCCAAAAAATTTTTTTGCCTTCTAGTATTTCTAACTATTTTTGTCGTTGCCATTGTTGTTGTTGTAGCTGTAGTTGTAGTTTTTTGTCGTTGTTGTCTGTCTCTCCCCATGGCAACATTTAATTTCATTCATTGCAGCTGAAACGGCAGCAAAAGACTGCCAAAAAAATAAAATAAAATAAAAAATGACAGATACAAAAAAAAAGCATTTTGTGTGACTCTAGTTGAGTAGGGAGTAGCCGACTCTTAATACCCTTGGGTCTCAAAAGCGAGATTATATGAATGTTTGCTCAGTTAATCTGTGGGTATTTTGAATATATGTATGTATATATATATATATATATATATATGTCACTAATACTACCTTAATCAATCTCTATTTCTCAATTCAAAGGCGCCAGGTTTAAAAATAACTGAATAATAAAGCCTTAAAACGGAAATAGGGGAATTTTTCTTGACTTCAATTCAGACCAATTGTTAATATAAAACAAAAAAACAACAACAAATATTTCTAATAAAGAAATTGCTGAAAGACATCTGAAATATGCTACAACTTTAGATTTATTCAAGACCCTAGCTAATGCCCCTAATAATCTTAAGCATTCAAGTAATTGTAGAAAAGATTAATCATAATGCAGATCAAGGAATTGCTCATATATGTATGTCTATATACTGCAAGTATATAGCAATGGCTTTCGTTTTCTGACAATCTTAGAAGACTCAATAAAATAGCAGAAACTCTAAGACTCTAATACATATATGAATAATTCCTGAATTTTATTAATTTCGATATATGTATATGTATTTTGTAACTCGAATTTGATCAATTTTTATTACATTTTCTTCTGTTAGTGTAACATTTATTCGACTTTTATCAATTTAAAGTTGATTTAAGCTATGTATTATGTTTTGGCCACGTGATTTTTGGTGGCATATTGTTTGGGTTTTTTTTTTTTTTTTTTGGTTTCTTCAGTTTGGATTGTTGTGTTTTGTTGTTTGCTGTTTGCTGTTTGGTGTTTGCTGTTTGTTGATGGGCTTGCAACAATCACAGCACCCAAACAACGTGTTTTATTCATCGCCATTCGTCTGAGAGTCGTCTTTCAGTCGAGTTAAGTTTAATGCCATTTTCGTGCCATTTCTAGTTGCAAGTTGAAAAACGCTCTAAAAATGTTGTTGTTGTTGTTTCTCTTCTTTGCTGCCGCCTGCCACTTCTCTTTTATAACCATATAAAATTTCTTCTGTTGGATTTTTATTTAACTGTTTTGCGTGATTTATAAAAGAAAATATTTAAAAAAAAATCGAAAATTGATTGCCCTAAATTCCTGTTCGTATTTTTCCTCTCTTTTGAACTTTGGATAAGTTTTATCTATAGAGACTACCGACAAATATATGTACAGAGATTTTAAATTTTCTGGAAAATAAATTAAATAAAAGAAAAATAAACTTAAATAAACATGGTAATAAAGTAGATAATTATTTATAGAAACCTAAAAAGTTAGAACAAAATATTCTAGATATTAATCAGCAAAAAAAAACCAGAAAAATCTATTTATTTCCATCATGATTCAATCAATTGAATTCATTTTGCGGAAAATCTTTCTTCTCTTCACAAATTTTAAATAAATATATAGCCTATTGAAAGACTTAAATAGACTAAAAAGTACACTAATTATACATATATTTTTTGGCTATCTGGATTGTGTTTTGATTCGGTTATATACCACACCCCACAGTTGATTTTTGCATAGAAACGACATTTATAAATGTTTTGTTTGGACCAACCCACATAATAATAATATATTAATTATATTGTATCTATCATCTACATACATTCATATATCTTTAATTGGCCTCAACATTGAAATGTCACTTGGCCATTTTGCTTAGCATAATTATACAACTATAAATTAAATGATATATCCTATAATTTATTCATATCAAACATTTGTTTATTTCTTTATAGTTAATGCTGCATATATGACAGACCCACACAAAATTATCAGCGACTGAGACTGAAGTAAGTAGAGCTCCAACGAATAAACAAATATATGCAAATTGTTATTAAATTTGCTATGCAAAATAAGTTAGAAAAAGAAAAACACGAAACTTTATTCCCCCTAAAAATGGAGCAGCCTACACACCTACACACAGACACACTCGCAATTACGCACATACACACACACACACACACACACACCTAGTTTCAGTTTACATTGTTGTGCAGGCGGCACAAATTCATTCTATTCATTAAGTTGTAGGTGTTGAATATATACATATATGTACATATGTACATATATATAAAGTTTGTTGGTATATAGAATTTAGATTCACATAAAAACTAGAACGGAAATCAGGACATGGGAATTCTAGAGCAAAAATGATGTCAGCAATTTTCAAAAGGATAACTCGTTATACAGGATGCTGTGTGTGTGTGTATGGGTGTGTGCATGGGCGTAGTCCAGAAAAGGTTTACCCTGCAAATTCAGAGAAGGTTAACTTATGTAAACTGAATTCTATATAGTATTTCTATTTTTAAATGGCATCAGAATTTCCACGTAATTTCTCCAATTCCATTACTTGATTAATAGAATTGAATATATTATTTCCTTATTGGATATGCCTTACATCTCATACTCATATTCCATAAAAAAGTTTTAGAATCAAATTTCTCTTACAATGAGAAATTCTTTTGTACTTCTAATTGGTTTTATCTTTTTCTTCCTTTCTTTCATTCAAAACTCTCTAGTGATGTCATTTTGTTCATTTGGGCTTATAAAATTGATTTTAGATTAAAAAAAAAAAAAAGAACCCAAAAAATGTTGGCTTTATTGAGCATATTGTTGGCCACGTTGTTTGTTGATGGCTGGCAAAACTAAAAATCAATTAAATTGCTATTTTTATATATAAAATTAACAACAAAAAAAAGGAACCACAATGAATACCCAGGCGCCGCCGACAGAGAGAGAGAGAGAGCACTCTCCTCTTACTCTCTCTTATTATTTCTCTGTCTCTTCTCTTTTCTTCTATGCCAAATTTTACTTAGCTGCCAAAATGTTTGACCAACCGCACATCGTGCACATCGTTTGCTGACCCAAATATTCTTTTGGCTAAGAATAGCGAAAATAAGTATCTAAATGATATGTTTTAAACAAAATTTCGCGTGCTGCTGCCGTCTGCCTCAAATTACATTTTAAAGAGTGAAAGATAAATAGATATACATACATAAATACATAGATGAAGAAGCATAAGTGAAAGAAAGAAAAAGTTAAACGAAAAAAAAAATTAGATAAATCTTTGTTTTAGTTTTAGTTACTTAAAATAACTAGGGGCATATGCGTTTAAAATAAGTATATACTACATAGTTAAATGAAACATTTCAGGAACCACATAAAAACTCTCTAGTAATCAAGAATAATTTTCTTTTAATTCATTCTTTATACCATTTCTGTGCCATTTATTTCTGTTGCTTTTCATTTCTTAATTATCAATTAAATGTATTCCATTTTTATAACAAAATTAAATGGGTTGTTATAATAAAGAAATAATGATGTATTCTATTACAAGATAAAGTTTAAAGATTAATACCAAAACGATATAATTTAATTGCTAATTTCTCTTTTAGTTCATCTTTCAGCGCCTTTTGCACTTTGTTATTGTTATACATTAATTAAAGGTGATTTATTATATATACCTACATATATGCATCTTGTCTTTCAAATTAAATACATGAAAAAATTTATAACAATGGATTCAATGCATACATACATACATATATAACAATATATATTCATATATATATATATATATCTAAATCTATTTTGGCTACCAACCAAAAATATCAAACAAATTTGCACTGTTTTCTCGCTTGTCATCTTGTTTAGTAAAATTTAATTGTGACTCTTGAATGCATTTTCTTCCTCCATCAGTTTGAGTACCCCTACTATATATACATATATACATATATATAGATCTGTGTGTGTACACATATATTTTCCCCTTTTGTTTCAGTTTTCCTTAGAGATTTTCAACGTATTTCCGCATTTTGTAGTTCTCTTGTTCGTCATAAATCAATTTGTTGCAATTTAAACAATTTTCACAGTGTGTGTGTGTGTGTGTATTCTGTGCGTTTTCTAGATTGTTTTGGCCAAAATTAGAAAATCAATCAGCCGCATCCTTTCCTCTTCCACCGTACCTCACTTTTAATAGAAACGATTATTGTATTAAATTTTTGGTTTAAGGTGTAAACATTTTCATATTCATTCATAAAATTGAAATTCCTTTATTTCATTGCATTATTTCATTCATATTCAAATTTTGTGATTCAAAAATGCACTAAAATAAAATTTTCTTTTGGCTTGCCAAAAAAAAATTTTGAAAAATTATATCTATTGCTTATATTTAGTAAATTTATAAACTATTAAAATCTGAAGTCAAGTAAACATAAAAATTAATCGAATCTAGTTAAAAACTGCTATGGAAAATAGAGTACCGATCAATTAGTTGTGTGGGAACTATATAGTTATTTTCTTATATTCTATAAGCTGAATGTCAAACTTAATTAATTGTATTAATAAAGTATAGAATTAGTTCACCACGAAAAATGTGCATATATGAATATGTATAAGGGATACCTCCAGACGAATACTTTAGTGAGCGACTGTATATATACATAAATATACGTTCAATCCATTTCTTGCCATAATCTATTTATTTATTTTTAAATGTGTCAAATATTGCACAATAAATCCATAAATTCTTTTTACTATGCACCCTTTTAAAATCACTTTATATATCTATATGCAATATGATTTAAAAAAGTTAAACCAAATTTTATTTGGTCATTTAAATAGAACAAATTATCATTTCATAAACGAAAAAGAAAAATTTTTATAAACTGTTGGCCAACTTTTTCTACTCATAAAACCCTTTCACGTCTGCATATATTATATATATAAATATGTTTATAGATTTCTAACGACAATTCTCAATTTTGTACCTACATTTGTATGTACAAAGATATATATGTACATATATATATTTAAATTACGTGACTTTCGAGTGGGAAGTTTTTTTTTGTTGATATTGTAGAAAGTCTTCGTTTCGTGGTTTTCTTATCGATATTATTGTCATTAAGCTTGTTTCTACATAAAAACATTATCTTTGCTGTCAGTGTGTGTGTGTGTGTGCGTGTGTGTGTTTTTACAAATGGAAATGTTTGTTATTTCTATTGATACAATATCTTTAAATCTACGAATAATGACAAACTTTTTTTCAATACTCTAGCAATTCTTAATCTATTAATTAGATTTCTATGTAGAAACAAGTGCAAGTTTTGGATCCTTGGTTTTCAATTAAGATATATATATATATAAGAGCTTGTCATTGCATTTTTACTTATTATAGAGTATATAAATGTCGATAACCCTTAATATGATTATATGGTTCACTTGTTGCGCTTTTATTGCTGCTTCGATTTTCCTTGTTTGTTTTTTTCTTTTTTTTGTTACATTCATCCATCGTGTCCTTTGTATAAGATTCATTTGCGTTTTTTCTGTATTTAAAACAAACGACATTATATTGGAAAAGCTTCATTACTGAACAAGTCGCTACTCAAGTCGGAACGAAAAATCATAACGAAAATAATTACAATATTAAAATATAAAACATAATTTGTGTAAAAAGAACATAACGAAAATTAATTGGGAAAAACAAAATAAAAGGTAACAAAATCCAAATGTTAAAATATTATTAATTCTCTTCTTTTTTTTTTTTTGTTTTGTTTTTAATTTGGCAATTGTCCAAATTTTGTCAGTACGGAAAATGTTAAAGTCAAAATTTGTTGATCTGTTTATCAGATTGTGTGTGTGAATTGGGAAAACCTTGATCTTGTCCGATCTGTCAGGGAGCCATGTGCAAAATATTTTTCTACCGAAAGCAAATATTGGAAAATTTTTGTTCGCCCTCGCCAAATGAGTCACCAACATCAGACAGGGAGTGAGATTTTGTTATATGTATTTGGTGTAATTATTCTTCATTTCATCCCTTGACATTTATCCTTTTTGCTTAGTATCCTGCCTCAACAGGACATACATTAACCAAGAGGAGAGGCTCTCACTTAAAGTGATGAGAAAAATCGATAAGCCAAACAGTGTATCATATGTACTTTTCATTTCATTTTTTTTTTCGCTTTAATTTTCCTGTTTAATCTTCCTTTTCGCCTTGCTCAATAGTGACATAATCCAAGTATATATATATATATATATATATCCGAGTATGTACATAGATATATATATACAATATGCCATGTGCCCAATATGTCGGCGCGCAAGCCAACAGAGAGAAAAAGCGAATGACAATGAGTTGAGTGTGTGGTAGCCAGCCGGCGGATTGCGTCCAACTGTCGCCAAAGCCCACACTGCCACGCCCCGGCTCTTCCTTGTTATTTTTGTTTTCATTTATTGTTTGGTCTTGTATGTTGCCTTTTTTTTTTGCCCTTCCTTAAGTTGCAAGCAGTTTTCCTTTCTTCTTTTTTTTTGTGGATGTGCGTGTGCTTTTTATGACTTAACTGGCGCCAATCGAATTTGTTTAATACAAATTAGAGAGGAGCCCACACAATACATATATGTATGTATATATATATATATACATATAAATGTGTGTGTCAGCATTATTCAAATCAAAAGAAAAACCCAAAAAAAATAGGAACAACATTCTTTTGCCAAAACTGAGCAATGAACTCTAGCATAAAAGTTGAATAAATATAAAAGATACTCTCTCTACATATATCATTATTATATATTAAATGTTTTATCTGATAGTTTTACATGATAAATTCTCGATATATATGTAAATCCTTAATAGAATTTGAAATTCTCTTTATTTGAAAAGTAAAAGTTTATACCAAAAACTTGTCTCTTGAGATTTAAATTGAAAGACATTTGTTATTTAATCTAGATGCATAGGGAAAAGTTATAAATCCATAATAATTTTCAATAATAAAAGTAATATACCAATTATATAAAATGACCAAAATTCCTTAACAGATCCTTGTATTTAAGTTTAGTTTCAAAGAAATACTTAAAATGCTTACCACGCCCACGCTTTGCCCAAAGTTTTATATATCCTTTGAAGTGAAGTCAGGCAAGTAATTCAAAGAAAATGGTTTATTGAATAATCCACTCTCCACTTACCATTGTTTGTTTAGAAGAGGAGAGGAGAGGATAGGAGAGGAGGTCAGGGGAGGGGAGAGGAGGGACAGCGGTGGTGAGGAAAATAATTGAAATAATTCACTCAGATTTTTGTTTGAAAATAAATGCCAGCTCACCATGTTGATTTCCATTGTACAAAATTTTTTTCAAACAATAAGCAGCCATTGCTATTCAATTCAAGTTAACGAGAATACGTTCCATTTTTTTGTTCTCTCTTTTAAATAATCTAACTAAATCTCAATCGTATAAAGAATATATTTTTCTTATAACATTTTCGCAGTAGAAAACAAAACTTCGAACAAGTAACATTGCTAATAATATTTTCAATAAAAAAAATAATTTAGAATTTCCCCCGTTTTGAACGTTTTTCAAAACAAAAAATCTAAAAATTGAAAAAAATACCGATTGCAAATTCATTGTAAAAACACATTATATTAACCACAAAAAAAAAAAAATCAAAAAAAAAAAAAAAATAAAAAAAAAAAAAAAAAAAAAAAGAGGAAGGAAGAAAACAAAAGTGAGAGAAAAGAGAAAAGCGTTCAGAAGAGGTCCTCTTTCTGCAATATGTATCCAACAAATCTGGGCAAACAGAATGGTGCTTTGGTGCTGGAGGTATTAAAGGTTCTGGGTCGTCCGGCTACCATTTGTGAGATTGCGGAACGTGTGGCCAATATATATAAAGTGCCATTGGATCGCATTCAACCAGTTGTGGGCGATGTCCTCAAATCCGGTGTACAACATGATTTTTTCAGTTATTACAATTGTCGCTATACTGTGAATAAGCATACAATTGATCAACTAAGACGGGATATTGATGATTATGCATTACAAATTTTATCAATGGGCCGACGTTCATACGGAGGAGGAAGTAGTGGTGTTGGTAGCACTGGTGGTGGTGGTGGTGTTGGTAGCAGTAGTAGTAGTAGTAGTAGTGGTAGTGTTGGTGGTGCTGGTACTGGTCTGGTAATGGTGGATTGGATATACCACAGCCATCGGAATTAATGTTGAAACTGGAGCAATTAGATGGTTCACCGCCATTTCAATTAATTCAAAACCGATCCACTGGAGAGCGACGTGAGCGTACACCATCCGGAGATGCCCCAGCATTGGATGGGATTCGTGTGGAAATGCCACTTTGAATATCACAGTATTGTGTTCATATATTTTATTTATACATAAGCACACCCTCCTCCCATCATCATCATCATCATCATCATCCCAACAATTTAAGTCTATTAAATACAGAACGACGCCAATGCTTCAAATCCATTTCCAGCAGTTCAATCTTAAGCACTTGGCGGGTGAAAACAAGAAAAGAAAACGAAAAACAACCATTGCATCCTTGCATTTAGGGCAATGTCCTGCGAGGTCTATTGTCCTTTATTTCTTCTTTGTTTTCTTTTGCAAACAGCAAACGAAGTGGCAGGAATGTTTGTCTTGTGGTTTACTTTTTCCATTTTACTTTGAAGTTCATGCATTATTATGAACCTGTCCATTGACAGGTTGTTGCCTGTCTACACTGAACTCCCCTCCACTCCCCTCTCCCCACTACCACTCACTCACTCTCTGATATGGCTTTTGTAGTCTGTCTGGGCCAGACTTTAGTTATGACTCGATTTCCGTTTCTCTTATAGTCAAATGGCAACAGAATTTTCCTTTCTCTGGCCTTTTGTTCGTCTCGTTCTTATTGTCGTTAAATGTTGTGAGTAATCCTCTTTGTCCATCCTTAAATAGTGTTGAATCATTTCTCCTTTTAATTTAATTGAAGTATGATATATAGACAGACAAATGATATATATATACAGACTACGGGTTAAGTCGTATAAATTCTTTCTTATATATTGAAGAAGCTTTTTTTTTAAAAGATAAGCCAATGGTGTCATTGACATGAAGAGAGGAACTGATCATCACAAGAAGTCAACTGAATTGAATGATTTCTGTGGCTCTGAGATTTACAAGTTTCACTTAAGTTGTTTTTTTTTTTTGTAAACTTTTTCATCATTTATGTTAAATTCTGAGAATTTATTTTATATGCTTGTTTTCATTTTTTTTTTTAATGCAATTGTAAATTAGCTTATATCAAGCGCTGATTTCTTTTGCCCTTTGTTCAGTTTAATTAATTAAAATTAAGTTGACAGCCAAACAAAGATACAGACAATCAGAGAGAGGGAGAGACAGAGACAGAAGAGAGGAAGCTTTACATTTATATATGTATATAAATATATATACATATAAAGGGAAACAAAAATGAACAGATGAACACCATGTAAATCAAAAAGTTGTCAAATTAAAATTTATATACAAAAACATCCCAAATGTAGATATATACATTTATACACATACATATGTATATGTATGTACATATATACATATATTATAAATTATATTATGTATTGTGTTTGAGGCATGCAGCAGCAGCAGCAGCAGAGGTAGCAGCAGCGCGTGTCGTCGTGATGTAATTAAATTAATTTTCAAAATGTTAGGTAAACAAATTGTTGTACTTAGAATTCATTCCCATATTAATAAGAAGAATAATAATAATAATAAGAATAATAATAATAAGAATAATAAGAATAAGCCAAGAGTTAACTTAATCAACACGTCAACTGATTATATATATTTCTTAAAATTTTTTCTGTTAATTTTAACTTTTTTTTTTTTTTTTAATTTTTGTTCTTGTTGCTTTTGCTCGTTCTCTCGTTATCCTTTGCAGAATGAGCCGCCAACACCAGCGGCACCATCATCATCCCCACCATCAGCAACAGCAACAGCTGATGGGACAGCAGCAGCAACAGCTGACAGCCCAACAGCAACAACAACAGGCACTGCTGATGGAGGAGCATGCTGCAGCCGCTAAAGCGGCCGAATTATTCGATCTGCTATGTGTGGCAACAACAATGCGACAGATACTGGCCCTGCATCGGGAAATGTGCGAATCGGTCGGACTTCGACCATCACCACTAAATGATTTTTATCCGAAGCTCAAGGCCAAGGTGCGATCATGGAAGGCTCAGGCATTGTGGAAGAAATTTGATGCACGTGCTGCCCATCGGGTCTATGGCAAGGGTATGGCTTGCTCTGGCACACGAGTACTGGTAATTGGTGCCGGACCCTGTGGACTGCGAACGGCCATTGAGGCACAGTTATTGGGCGCCAAAGTTGTGGTGCTAGAGAAACGTGATCGTATTACCCGCAATAATGTATTACATCTATGGCCATTTGTCATTACGGATTTAAGGAATTTGGGTGCGAAAAAATTCTATGGTAAATTTTGTGCCGGTTCCATAGATCACATCTCCATTCGTCAGCTGCAATGTATGCTACTCAAGGTGGCCCTACTTTTGGGTGTCGAAATACACGAGGGTGTGAGTTTTGAGCATGCTGTGGAACCAACTGATGATGGCACTAGTGGTTGGAGGGCAGCGGTTAGTCCACACGATCATGCTGTATCCCATTTTGAATTCGATGTTCTAATTGGTGCTGATGGCAAAAGGAATATGTTGGATTTTAGGCGAAAGGAGTTTCGCGGAAAATTGGCCATAGCCATAACGGCAAATTTTATTAACAAGAAAACCGAGGCAGAGGCTAAAGTGGAGGAAATTAGTGGTGTGGCCTTTATATTTAATCAGGCATTCTTTAAAGAACTCTATGGCAAGACGGGCATTGATCTAGAGAATATTGTTTATTATAAAGATGAAACGCATTATTTTGTAATGACAGCCAAGAAACATAGTCTTATTGATAAGGGTGTCATTATAGAGGATATGGCCGATCCCGGTGAGCTATTGGCCCCAGCCAATGTGGATACACAAAAGCTGCATGATTATGCCCGTGAAGCAGCCGAATTTTCAACACAATATCAAATGCCCAATTTGGAATTTGCAGTTAATCATTATGGCAAACCGGATGTGGCCATGTTTGATTTTACCTCAATGTTTGCCGCCGAAATGTCCTGCCGTGTCATTGTCCGTAAGGGTTGCCGCCTAATGCAGTGCCTTGTAGGTGATAGTTTATTGGAACCGTTTTGGCCAACCGGTTCGGGATGTGCTCGAGGTTTCCTCTCCAGCATGGATGCTGCCTATGCCATTAAACTCTGGTCGAATCCACAAAATAGTACACTGGGTGTTTTAGCCCAACGTGAGAGTATCTATCGTTTGCTCAATCAGACCACACCAGATACATTGCAACGTGATATTAGCGCCTATACAGTTGATCCGGCCACACGGTATCCAAATCTTAATCGTGAATCAGTAAATAGTTGGCAGGTAAAACATCTAATTGATACTGATGATCCAACCATATTGGAACAAACATTTATGGATACACATGCTGCACTACAATTACCTCATATGGAGACTCCAGGAAGACGCAAGCGTCGCAGTGGAGGTAACTAAGAAACGACATAAAAAGACGAAATCTTGTCTGGTATGCTGCACTTTTCAACCATATTTTCCATAATTTTTTTTTTTCCAATTTTCTTCACAGATCTTTTACCACAGGGCACCAGTTTATTGCGGTGGATCAGTGCTCAGCTGAATGCCCATAAATTTGCAGCAGAGCTGAAAGAGCCTTCCGATGTTTTTCGGAATGGCCATGTTTTATGCGCCATTATTAATCGGTAAATACGAATAGGAAATTTTTGTAATTTAATTAATCTAATTATAAATTTTTCTTAGCTATCGACCAGATCTTATTGATTATGCGGCCACTAAGGATATGACTCCTATGGAATCGAATGAGCTGGCCTTTGCTGTGCTAGATCGTGAATTGCATATTGATCGTATTATGAGCGCCAAACAATCCATTGAATTGACCGATGTGGAATCACGTGTCTGGCTTAACTATTTAGACCAAATCTGTGAACTATTTCGAGGTGAAATACCGCACATTAAACATCCAAAAATGGACTTTAGTGATCTACGTCAAAAGTATCGCATGAATCATACACATGCCCAGCCAGATTTCACTAAGCTTTTGCAAACGAAACCCAAGGCTAAATCACCCATGCAGGATGCTGTGGATGTACCAACAACAGTGCAGCGTCGCTCAGTTCTGGATGATGAGCGTGCTAAGCGTCAGCGTCGCCATGAACAGCTCCTTAATAGTGGAACAATAACGGCTGTCAATGCAGGAGGCGGTAGTCCGGCCATTAACTTGCAACAGGGTGTGTTAAAAATAACCATTATAAAATCTGGCAGACAACTGGCAGAAACAACTGATTGACTGTGTACCTTTCCATAAAATAAAACAAATTTATAAAGAAGGTTCCATGACCAACATATTTTACATAATAAATAAAAGGATGCTTAACTATAAAATGGCGATTCTTAAAGATTAATGGATTATTGGAACCTTTTTGTTAAATATTTATTTACTTTTGCTCCTTTAATTTGTTGTCTGCCATTTGCTCACATATGTATGTTTGCTGTACTTTATTAAGTATATTTTATTTTTTTCTTTTAATATTCTCAGGCCAAAGCGATACACCTCGTAGATCGAAGAAACGTCGCCAGACGGATAAAACGGCAAATATTGTGAGTAAATTTTCACATACAGTTATTTTTTTTTATTTCATATTAAATTATATTTTGTTATATAATATTATGTCATGGGTTGCTTGGTTCTTAACACCAGGTTTCCAATCATAATGCTCAATTTAATAGTCCCATAAGAAAAGTACATATATTCAAAATTGTATCACAATTTAATAACCTGTTCATACATACATACATATTTCTCTCTCTTTCATACCTGCATACATATATAATAAATTTATTGTTACAAAAAATATACATACAAATATATATAACTATATATATATCATATTAATATATACACTCGCATACATATCAAGGTTAATCTCATGCTGAAAACAGCTCTCTTTCATGAAATCAGTAATGCCATAAATGCATATGAAACCATTAATGAGGTCAGTTCAATTCGTGTCCAAAATGTGCCCCCGAAGTGTTGTTCATTCAATATGTTGTCCGTCCCTTGTCCTTTATTCAACCAATCAATCAATCATTTGTTTTGCTTTAACAGTAATCTTGTCCACAGAAAACTCTTTACTACTAACAAAAACAAATTCAATCAATCCATAATTGTTAGTTAAAATTAGTTTTATAGTCCTAACCTTACTTACCATTTATAACCAACCACACTCTCAACAATTGATATTGGTAAAAAAAAAACAAACTTTGTCCATATCTCGAATCTTGAATTGTGCCGAGCAGGAGGAGCGTCAACAGCGTTTGAAAGATATTGAAGAGAATCGGCAGGAGCGCATGAGCAAACGACGTCAGCAACGTTATCATCAGACACAAAATTTCTATAAAAGTCTACAATTACTGCAGGCTGGTAAACTATTGAGGGAGGGTAATGCCGATGGTTTAGCCGAAGATGGTAGCCCCTTTGAGGACTATTCAATATTCCTCTATCGTCAGCAGGCTCCTGTATTTAATGATCGTGTCAAGGATCTCGAGCGCAAACTTTTGTTTCCTGTAAGCCATTCAAAGAAGCAATAAAAATTGAATGCGCCTGTTGACTGACTGACTACCTGTCTGTGTGTTTGTCTTGATCCAAATCTGTTCCAATTGGTTTACATTTCGTTCTAAAAGAATTGTTCTAACGCTGCCTTTGTCTAACTAGACTAAGGCATGGCATGGCATATAGACAAAGCTAAATAAAGAAGACTAACCAAGCAGTGTGAATAATGTTAAAGGATTTATCTCAGCTAATCAGCTGTTGGAGCAATCAGTTCGCAAAATGCCCCAAATAAAAATATTTAATTTAGCAACACTGTATGGAGCAGTGTGTTGCATAATATTCGCTTTGTTGACCAAACCTGTTGATTAACCCCCAATGATGTTGTATTTGTTTTCGTCAATTAATTATATATAATAAGATGCCGCCTTAATAATCCTGCTATATCTTTTGATCAATATCGAGCCTATAAAAGTAAACATATAGTATCTATCAGCCAATGAAATAATTTCAATTAGGTTTAAAGCTCTTGTATATGTAAAATGTTGAAATACTAAAAAAAATTATTTAGAATTTGTTTTATTTGTTGCTTTTTAGTTATTTTTTCCGTTATGTTGTCGTTTCTTTCTTTCTGATTTTAAATGTTTATTGTTAAATATTTGAGCTAAGAGTTTAATTTAAATTATAAATATCTATATATATATAAATATCTATCAATTTTGATTTCTTCAAACCCCATATCCACCTACAAAACAAACTTGACACCCACAAAAACAAAATGAAAAAAAATACACTCAAATATATATCTAAAAACCAATCTGACACCATGAACCAATTATAAGGATCGGGAACGTGGCGATATACCATCTGCTCAACCACGCACCGCTACAGATGAGCAATTTAGTGATCGGATTAAGAATATGGAACAGCGGATGACATCCCGCGGTGGCTATGGTAGTGATAAAAAGCCCAAAGATTTAATGCGAGCCATTGGTAAAATCGATTCGAATGATTGGAATGTACGTGAAATTGAAAAGAAAATCGAATTATCGAAAAAGACGGAAATCCATGGACCCAAGGGTCGCGAAAAGGTCCCCAAATGGAGCAAAGAACAATTCCAGGCACGACAGCACAAAATGTCCAAACCACAGCGCCAAGATTCGCGTGAAGCGGAAAGATTTAAGGATATTGATCAGACAATCAAAAATCTGGATAAACAATTAAAAGAGGGTCACAATTTGGATGTGGGTGAACGTGGACGTAATAAGGTTGCCTCCATCGCTGGTCAATTTGTTAAGAAGGATGATGGAACATCGGAGGAGAAAAATGCTAGTAGCAATGCCACCACAACCAATACAAACACAGTCATACCCAAATCTGTGAGTAATTTTTGCGTTGCCACATTTATCCTTTAGTTTTTGTTGTTTGTGATTTTTTTAAAATTTATTTTATTGTAAATTTTATTTTGTGTATTTAGTTTTCCTTTAAATTATTATGCTTTCGGCTTTCCCTTTGATTTTTCCTGGTTGAGGGGAGACCCCGCATTTGCTGCTGCAGCTATTGCCAGTTGTTATTGTTGTTGTTGTTATTAGGCACACACATGCACACACATAAAACACATCGATGCATTATACATACACAGATCATTCATCTGAATGCTAAAAATAATTAATTGTTAATGGTTGTGGTTTATTATTAATATATACATATACATACATACATACATATATTAATATTAAAACAAATAATTTTATTTTAACCAATTTTGATATAGAGTTCCAAGGTGGCTCTGGCCTTTAAAAAGCAGGCTGCATCCGAGAAATGTCGATTCTGCAAACAAACTGTCTACCTAATGGAAAAGACCACTGTGGAGGGTCTTGTCCTGCATCGCAATTGCCTTAAATGTCATCATTGTCATACCAATTTACGACTAGGTGGCTATGCCTTTGATCGAGACGATCCGCAGGGTCGTTTCTATTGTACACAACATTTCCGACTGCCAGCAAAACCATTGCCACAGCGCAGCAATAAAGCAAGAGTAAGTTAAAATTGTTATATAGATATTCAATTTCAAAGGAGAACAGATTATATGTATATATATTTTGTTTATATTACAGAAATCCGTTGCACCTCAAACTGCAGTTGCAGCACCTGACACTTCTAAACCTTCGAATGAACCTATGGATACGACACCGCTTCGGGACCAAGTTGATTTATTGGAAACCTCACGTGCCTCTGCTGCGGCTGCGGCCGCTGCGTCTGCTGATGCCATGTCCGATGATGAGGCAAATGTAATTGATGAGCATGAATGGTCTGGGCGCAATTTCCTACCCGAATCCAATAATGATTCACAATCGGAGCTTTCGAGCTCAGATGAATCGGATACAGAGTCGGATTCAGAATTGTTTGAAGAAGCCGATGATTCCCCATTTGGTGCTCAAACCCTACAATTGGCGTCGGATTGGATTGGAAAGCAATATTGTGAGGATAGCGATGACTCGGATGACTTTTATGATTCCAGTGAAGGTATTGCAGGTTAGCTGCGATTATTTCTTCTAATATTAAGACACGGAAATTATTAATAAAAGAACATTTTTCGTTATCAGATGATGGTAAAGATGATACCGAAGGTGAGGAGTTCAAAAAGGCTCGTGAAATGCGACGTGAGGAAGTTCGTCTTCAACCGTTACCTGCTAATTTACCTACCGATACTGAAACGGAGGTAAGTAATATATTTATATTTTTCATTTTTCTGATGGTTAAGGAATTAACTAATATTTCTATATATTATATATTCTTTTATTATTGATGTTCATTTTGAAAACTCTTCATACCTGTCCTTCCTAATCCATGTTGGTGTTGGTTTCATTAAATTATGTAGAAGCTTAAACTGAATCCAGATAATAAAGAAAATTTGGATCGTAGTTCCCTCAAATCAGCCAATTCATTTGAATCGGCACAGAGTCAAGTGGTCACACCCACTCCGACTCCAACACGGATTGAATTAGAACAACTGGAACGTAATGCTCCACGTAAATTTAGCAGTGAAATAGAAGCGATTAGCGAGAAATTATATCATCTAAATAATATGGTGAAAATGAATAAAGATCTTGAAGTGTTGGCCAAAGAGAATTTGGTCAAGAGTGATATATTGCGTAAGCTTACACTCAAAGATAAATGGTTAGCCGAAAATGCAGCCATAGCAGCAGGAATGGCCAATCCTGCGAAGGTTAGTGCAACAACACCAGCAATAACATCTCCTCCCAAGACGAAATTCGATGAAAAATATGAAAAAGTTGTGAGTGCTCCTCCTCCAGTGGCTGAACCTAAGGCCAAGCCAGTAATTGATTTCAATTTGGATGAGCTTAAGCCACGTAAACCAAATTTTGACGAGCGACCACAGGAGATGCTGCCGAAACCTGTGAGCCTACAAAAGTCCACCAAACCGAGTCCCAAGCCAGAACGTAAGAATGTTAGTCGTTCCAATAGTATGAAGAGTAATGCCAGTTCCGGTGGCAGTCCACGCCCCAAGAAGTCACCACAATTGCAAGATAAAAAAATGCATATACAAAATATTTTGGGCACCATTAAGAAAATTGAAAAGCAACAGAGTAAACAGGAAGATGACAATAATGATGATGATGATGATGATGCCATGGATGTGGATGTGCCACAGGAAAACAAAGAATTGAGCAATAAGCTCAAAGAAATTCAAGCTAGCAGCTTTGCCGGCACCATGGATCACATTAAATCCCAGCTTACGATGCCAACAGTTAGTAGTTCTCAGGCTGCATCAACAATGGATCTATCCAAATATTTTCCCAATCAAAAGCAGGAAAAGAGTGCAGCTGCCAATACAAATAAGAATCAAAAAACTCTTAAAGATGTGGATTTAGCTAAATATTTTCCAAGTAGTCCGGCGCCGCAGCGAAGAACAGTGGAAACGGTGGCCGAGAGATTAAAAAAATCACAGACTGAGGCCTCATTGGCCAAACTTAAAGAGAAACCACAAACAGAGGACAATAAAACGGAAACAAATAATACCAAACCGGTGCCACCGAAGCGTCAAGCATCTTTAGGTCAAAATTTTAGTTTACGAGACCATCAAATGGATGGAGCACTTGATTTAACCAAGAAAAAGGCACCCATAAAAGTGGTTAATCCAGTAAAAAAAGCAACTCCAACTGCAGCAACAACAACAACAACAACAACAACATCTGTGGGTAAAGCCACAGCAACAACCAAAGGCAAGATAAAAATTGTTAAGAAAATTGTACCAAAAGGGACAAAGGCTAAAAAAGCCGCAGCAGCGGCAGCCGCAGCTTCAGCAGCATCGATAGAAACTGGAGCAGATGCAATCGAAGTACCAACTTCTAGCATAGAAAAGCAACCACCTCGGGATGAAGCTGAACGTATATTGGATGAGATCTTGGCCGATGGTGAGACACGTTCTCCCAGCTCCGAGTATCAGAAACTATTTCAAGATGAGAAATCGCCAAGTGATTTATCCGATAATATCGATCGCATTCTAGAAGAGACTGGCCTAGACTTGGAATTGGGTCTACCACGTCGCAGTAGCAAACCACAGTTACTAAAAACAAAATCTCTAGGTGAAGGTGATTTTGATATGAAACCTTCACCCCGCTTAAGCGGTGTCCAAAACTTATTGAAACGCTTTGAATCACTCAGTTCGGTTAGTTCACAGAACAGTGAGGATCAGACATTCAAATTGCGACGCATGGAGTCAACCACTAGTAATTTGAGTAGTCTGAATCGTTCTCGTGAATCATTAGTATCGGTCACAAGTGATTCCATGAGTGATCTGGAAAAGACCATGGATTATTTACGCAATGAATGGCGTAATGAAGCCACAAATTTCTTGCAAAAGAAACGGAATAAATTTTATGCCCAAAAGGAGGAGAAACAGCAAGAGCAACAAAAGCAAGCTGAGATAGATTCTAAAGCCGATGCAATTAGAGATTTACCAGTCCAATATCGTGACTCGAAAATAGCAAAATTCTTTGGCATCGCTGCAAGAAAATCTCCAGAGAAACGCTTGTCCCCCATTAAGAAAAAGAAATCCCCCACAAAGGGTCAACAAAAGGCGGCAATATCCAAAGCCAATAATTCTCTAGAGGAATTGGCAAATATTAGTAATGCACGTCAGGCTAAGCAGGCCCAAAAGAAATCTGACAAATCAAATGGTAATATTGGGAAGATTGCAGCTAAGACCCAAAAAAAGGTTACACCTGTTCCAGATGATTTTGAAATTTTAGATTTATTGGAAAAGGCCACCGAAGCCAAAGAACAAGAGCGCGCCCAGACAAAGAGTCCAGCCGCAGAGGCAATTGTGGCAACTAAAGAGATGAAAATTGAAAATAGTTTAGAGACTCCTCCGATAACCCAATCAGTTCCCATTGAGGATATTAAAAATCTACCCAAAACTGGATGTGATAAATCTTTAAGCAATTCGCGACGTGGTTCTCAAAATAGTTTAATATTATCCCGGAGACTTTCCGATATTTCGCTGACTGAGAAACTAAACCAAGATGCTCTCGCCGCACTTAGTCAACTTGAAAAGGAACATCAGGCAAATGATGTGGACAAGCTCTTCCAAAACATGGTTGAAGAAATGGAACAAAAGCCAAAATCTCTAGAAGATGATGGTGATGGGGATGTTGATGCGGATGCGGACGACTCATTATGTACCACTATTAGCAAAAGTCCCAGTGCTCAACCAATCACTGTGGTGAAGCGAGGCAGTTCAGAGGAGCAAAGCATTGAGAAATTATTTGGCAATTTCTCTGATGAAATGCTTGTTAATGTTGAATTTGATTCCAATGAAGAACTAATTGGCATAACTCCTCGTGCTACCTACATCTCCAGCGAATCGGCGGATCGTGATTTTGTTGATAAACTAGAGTCACTCGAAAGGGATGTGGAGCCTGTGCAAATGGATACATTACATTTTGACGACAAAACGGATGAGGTGGATGGCATGCATTTTCCATCACGTCCACAGCGTCGACAAAAGAGTAGTTCCTCATCAAGTGAGCCGACCATGCCAGTGCCACCACAACGTCTTAAGAATAAATTAGCCAAATTAGATCCAGAAAGTATGCCGCCATCAGTTCAAGATCTTCTCGAGCAGCATGTACATCAAGATAAAATGGAAATACAGGTTACAGAACCTGTAGAAACATTGAGATTCCCAACCATAATTGTTGAACAACAGGAAGTACTGGACGCTGATCACGTAGATGGTACCAAAGAAAATGGACTTGTTGATTCAACTCCTAAACCAATAGAAAACGAAATTGTAGAGAAACCTGTCCAAGCTACTGATAATGCAAATTGCATTAGGAAACCTCCATCTAGTCAGAGCAGTTCGCTTAAAAGTGAGAACTCTTCACAAGGCAGCCTCAATGAGAATTCCAAAATTATGGCTCCATCAAAGCAGAGCAGCAAAGAGAATTCCCTTGACTGGGATATGGAGAAAATGCCTGCTTCACCCATGCCCCGACGAAAACAGCCACAAACACAGCCCAGTAAGGAAAGTTCCCTAGAATGGGATATGGAAAAGATGCCAAATAGTCCCATGCCTCCGCGTAGAAAGAAAATACTGAATAATATTTCACCAAGCAATTCAATTCAACTTCTTAATAATATCACCGATGTCAATGAGGAGGCAGCTCAACGACGTCTTATCGATGACTTCGAACGGGAGCGTCGTCAAGCTCTGATAAAGCGAGATGAAAGTTTTGAAGTCATTGCAGCGGAGCAGCGAAGGCGTGATTCTCTACAAAGTAGCAGTAACTCAAGTAGCAAACGAAGTCTACCTCCCATTTCCACGCCAATAATGAAAAGCTCACAGCCGAGGGGTACTACTCAGGATACCAATCGAACAGATACCGTTAAACGTGATGGTACTCCGCCTATGACTAAAAAACTTGAGCTGGATAATATATCTACGCCAATGGACTCGACCACGTGCTCCACACGACGTAGCTCATTTGCATTTATAGAGTTACAGGATAATAAGCCAGTCATTGTGCCTATGCCAAAGAAACTAAAATTACCCAAAAGGGAATCGGCCAAGTTTGTTCCCGAAGCAATTCCTGCTGATGAACCTGTGCCAGAGGTTTTCCAAGGTCGTGCTTGGCCAAAGGTGCAAATAGAGGGTTTGACTCTAAATAGCGACGATGAAGAAGAGGACAAGGAGGAGCAGAAAAAGAAACAGTTACCGGAATATGCTCGATCCGATTCCCCACCATCGGCTGCTTTCAAAAATCGTCAATGGCCCGATGGGAAAACCGTTTTTCCAAAGGCCGAACGTGCCGAGTCGATAGAGTCAGACGATGTGCTCGGTCTATATTTGGCCAGCAAGCGACGTGGATCCAAGGGTTCAATTGCCAGGAATAAACCACGTTCTCAATCTCCACAGCCGTTTAAGCCTTTGGCAAGTAGCTCTCGTCAGAGTTCAAAATCGTATAGCGATTTAAAAAAAGGAACTTCTACACACGCCTCATTGCAATCACTTTCGGCTCAGTCTAGTCAGGATGCCGATAGTCACTCAACGACAACTACTGTGACTCCCTCACGACCATTAAGCTACATCAACTATGATGAATCGGTGGATGCCAGCACAAAGGCCCTACTGGATCGTAGTAAGAAATTGCATAATCGTAAGCGTGATTTTGTCAATGAACGCGTAGTGGAACGGAATCCCTATATGCGAGAAGTTATCCGGAGCACTGATCGTAACGATTACACGGAGGCAGATGAAGATCTATCCAGTTATAGGCCACGACACTATGCAACAACAACGGCTGCCAGTCGCTTTCCTAGCACAATAACGCGCAGCAATAACTATGACTACCTCAACCGAAGACCTGCCAGCTATTCAACATCAATTGGAGGAGGGACTTCATCATATTATCCTAGCAGTGCACTCTGCTCTACATCACGAAGTTCTCATCTCAGTGATATACTTAAACGACGCAGTCCCGGCACAACGTCCAGATATGGACAGTCTACACTTGACTACAGCCTACCTTCAACCAGCAAAGAGTCGTGCGTTATCTCTTAGTTGTTATCCTTTTAATATTTGACCAAAACTGAATTTTTTTTTTATTTTCCAAAAAAAAAAAACAATGTTATCCCCCCCCTAGACGACGACTGAATTATTATTTCTACTGAAGACTTCTACCACAAAGAACAACCGATAACAAAAATAAAACAAATTTATTAAGCCCAGAGATCATACAAACCAAAAAAAAAAAAAAATACTAGGTCTATCCATTCTACGTCTATCCAAGAACCATACCAACCAACAACCAACCAACCAACCAATCAATCGCCCGCCCGCCCGCCCGTCCGCCTGCGTATCTGCTCTTGATGTGCAACGCCTACAATTTAGTCAGACAGACAAAAAGTGAAAGAGAGAGAGAGAGAGAAAGTAACACAATAATTAGACAATTTTCATATCCAAATCAATATGCATCTGGGTACGATCTATGAAGGTAAATTCAATTAGAAATTATCTTACCAAATGTTGCGCTAACCCCCCAAGCAGCCGCCCGAGCCAAAAAAAAAAAGTTTGTAGTCTCTAAAAAATATCCATATATGTATGTATATGTATGTATATAGAATAGAGAAATGTGTATCGTTTTGCTCTATTTGGTTGACGTCTATATCGTTTCACGTTTATAAAATAAATATAGTCTAACCCGACTTTCATATATACATACCAACTACCAAATGAAGATCTAACCACAAAAATTTTGTTGTCGTCCATGTGTTTTGTTTTTGTACCATTCTGGATCGTACCTAAAACAGGCATGTCACAAATGCTGATAACTGCTGCTTTTGCAGGTCGCTGCTGAACACTTTACGTACTTTAATATTAACTCTCTACTACTCTGACTAATGAAGCATGAGCTGCCCCCGCCCAAAATAAAAAAAAAGAAGGAGTGTTGGGAAATCATAGAATCTCCTTTGTAACGGATATCTATAGCCCAAACCAGTCCTATTGCTCTCAATGCTTTGTTTTCTGTTGTTTTTCTTTTTTGACGTTATTTTATTTTGTTCTCTTTTTTATTATTTAAATGCGCTTCTTTTGTTCAATATTTATGTACAAATGATAATCCTTGATTTGCAACCGATTACATTTTGCAGGTACAGACCGAATCCGATAGTACATCACCGGACGAAGTTGAGCTTAATTCTGCCACAGAAATATCCACCGATTCCGAATTTGATAATGACGAAATCATACGGCAGACACCAAAAATCTTTATCGATGATACACACCTAAGAAAACCCACAAAAGTCCAAGTAAGTTTATAGATATGATAATTAATTGGCATAATCTAATGTTAATCTTTTAGATCAAGTCCACCATGATCATGCCAAGTGCCTCGGGATTACATCAAAAACAATTGGCATCTCGTGAAAGGGGCGGCAGCTATTTACTCAAATATCAACCCCAACAACCACCACTGCCACAGTTTAAACCATTGGTTCAAGTTGATCCCACGCTGTTAATTAATAGTCAACGTGCTCCCCTCCAAAATCCACGACCGGGTGATTATTTACTAAATAAAACGGCCAGCACTGAGGGCATTGCCTCCAAGAAAAGTCTAGAGTTAAAGAAACGTTATTTACTTGGTGAACCAGCCAATGGCAATAAGATACAAAAGTCTGGTTCTACATCGGTTTTAGATTCACGTATACGTAGCTTTCAATCAAATATTTCGGAATGTCAAAAGTTATTGAATCCTAGCAGTGATATTAGTGCCGGTATGCGATCCTTCCTAGATAGAACCAAATTGGGTGAGAGTCAAACAAATGATCTTATGCGTTCGGCCACCAACAATGTGATTAATGATTTACGTGTGGAACTAAAGATCCAGAAGGCGCCTTCCAGTAACTCTACAGATAATGAGAAAGAGAATTTATTTGTCAATAGCAAGAATGAATTGAACAAAGGCATGGAGTATACGGATGCAGTAAATGCCACACTTCTGGAGCAACTTAGTCGTAAGAATTCACCCACAACGCCAACGAACAATAAAACAGTAATTGAAGTAATCGATCTTGTAACGCCAGAAAAAACTCCAATACCCATTATTGATTTGACCACAATGGAGACACCAAAGAAACTGGCTGATGGAAATACTGAAATCGATGATCGTCTAACGCCCGATAGTAATAAGCTAAGTGATCTGCAAGAAAAAGAAGCTAAAGCTGAAACAAAGCCTGATGTGTCTAAGGATGTTAAGGAATGTATACCCGATATATTGGGTCATATTAGAACTGATAAAAATGGTAAACCTAATGTGGGACACACCGACGATCAACAGAGTCTTCTCTCTCACTCTGATGAGGAGAAACGTGACTCGCCGGAGAAGGAGAATGCTGATCCTGATGAAGATACACAAGATGGTCTACAAATTCAAGTGCCCAATATACCTTGGACGAAAAATAAATCCGAAATTATATCCACCACAGCGAGCAGTGGTGGCACAAGCTGTTCAAGTTCAAATAGTTCCAGCATTGAGGATATACAGCATTATATACTGGAGTCAACAACAAGTCCCGATACACAGACAACGACAGCGGCGGGCAAACATAATGTGCCACGTTTGGAGGTTCATGATACAACTGGCGCCTTAATGGAGGTTGATAGCCTAATGATTGTCAATGGCAAGTATATTGGTGATCCAGATGATGTTAAGTATTTGGAAATGCCTGCCGATGTCATTGTACCAGCGGTGGCGGCATTAAAGACTAGCGAAGTGGAAGATGATCACGAAATAGATGTGGAGCCAGTAACAGCCACTCCAGAGCCAGCAGAATGTACTGTAATCGAGGCGGAACGTCAAGTTGAACCATCACCATTGCCGGATATGGGACCACCCAAATTTAAGTTTGATACCAAAAATGAAAATAAAATCGAAAGCCTTAAAAATCTGCCCCTAATTGTTGATCATCATATAGAACATGGTCAGGTGGTGAAACCCATTACTCTAAATTTGAGTAAAGTGGCTAAAACTCCAGATACACCTACAACACCCACTGCCCATGATAGTGACAAGACGCCGACAGGACAGGATGGAAATTCACGTGAATCAGATTCGGAAACTGAAGCCACTGGTACTGGTCAAGTTTTAACCGAGACAGAGTTATCCGATTGGACGGCTGATGATTGCATTTCGGAGAATTTTGTCGATATGGAATTTGTGCTTAATTCGAACAAGGGGACCATGAAACGGCGGAAAGACAAGAGGCGACATGTCGGAACTAAGCTACCCAGCGGTCAAGATGTAATCCATGAGGTGGCCAGACAAGCACCAGTTGTTGAAATGGAAGGCATACTCCATGCCATTGATATTGATGATATTGAGTTTATGGACACGGGTTCGGAGGGATCTTGTGCTGAGGCCTATTCGGCCACCAATACTGCTCTGCTGCACAATCGTGGCTATATGGAATATATCGAGGCGGAACCGAAGGGCGGTCAAAATGTCAAGCAAAAGCCAAATCCTCCGATTCCACCAGCTCAGCTACTGCCATCATTGATAACGAAACGTGATGAGAAATTAGGAATAGATTATATTGAACAAGGATCGTACATTTTGCACGATGATGCCAAGACCCCAGTGAATGAGGTTCCTTTGCCAGCAATGAGCCAATCTATGACCGACTCAAGCACTCTAAATGAACTAGATGATGATAGTTTGGGTGTTGGAATGGGCATGTCACAGACACAGCCCACAACTACAGAGGAGAGCGAAGCTCTGACTGTGGTAACCAGCCCATTGGATACATCTTCTCCACAGGTATTGGATCATTTTGCCTCCCTGCTAGCATCGGGCAAGGCAGATGGTTCGACGCCAAGCAGTTCGGAGCAACAGCCAAAGACATCTACAGTGACAACTAGTAGCAGTGCGGTTAGTAGCTCTACACCCGGTAATCAGGCTGTTAAGGAAACTGTTCCTGAAGAGGATCTACAGATCCAATTTGAATATGTCCGTGCCCTCCAGCAGAGGATCTCACAGATTAGTACACAGCGACGTAAAAGCTCCAAAGGAGAGGCGCCACCAAATCTGCAAACAACTGTGATAGAACCAACAAGTCAAGCCTCCGACTATCGAGATATCGATGAACCAAATATGCGAACCAGAAGTAGCAGCTCCTCAACCAAAGTTCCTGAGATACCCACTCTCAGTAGCAAACTGGAAGAGATTACCAAGGAACGTACTAAGCAAAAAGATCTCATACACGACTTGGTTATGGATAAATTGCAGTCGAAAAAGCAATTAAATGCCGAAAAGCGGCTACATAGAAGTCGGCAACGTAGCCTTCTAACCAGTGGCTATGCAAGTGGATCCAGTTTGAGTCCCACGCCCAAGCTGGCGGCAGCTGCTAGTACTCAGGATACAAATTGCTCCAGTCAGGCTCATTACCATATATCGACAGCCGAAGAGCGACCCAATAAGACAACCAATCCTTTACAGAAATCGGCCACTGCCACATATGTGTCACCCTATCGTAGCGTCCAGGCTCCCATCCGTTCGGCCGATTCGTATAAGGCACGACCCTTTAGCGAGCATATAGATGCCGATCAGATAAAACTACTCGATCGCTATCAATTGAATAAAACTTCATCATTTAATAATGGTAAAATGAGTGAATTTGCCACGCCCATTGCACCAATACGCACAAATCATGTTGGCGGACAGAATCCCGCTCCGGTTGAATTAAACATTTCGGCATCAACAGAAAACTTGCGGAGTGAGGCCAGAGCCCGAGCACGTCTCAAATCCAATTCAGAGCTAGGTCTTAGTCCAGAGGAGAAGATGCAGTTATTGCGCAAACGTTTACACTATGACCAGAATACCAAACAACAGTTGGATGATTTGCACCATGGTGAACTGGCTGCACGGGCTAGAAAAATGAGTGCCTCGAAGAGTGTCAATGATCTGGCCTACATGGTCGGTGTACAACAACAGCAGCAACAAGAACAACACAAACAAAAACAAAAGGATACGATTAATCAGGCCAAGGTAGCAGACTTTATATCCGATCCCAATTTGGCAGCTAGTAGTCAAGACCACCAACAATTGAAAACAAAGTCCAATAAGAGAAGCAAGGATCCCGAACGTCGCAAGAGTCTAATACAGTCTCTATCGAGTTTCTTTCACAAGGGTAATAATGCCACATCACCAACTGTAACGACCAGTCCAAAGGAGCAAGTTATTGTTGCCGCCAATCTCTCTGATCAAGCAGAGCGACCGGGCACCAGCAGCAGCGCCACACCACCAATCTCTGATGCAGGCAGCGGTGGCGTTGGTGGTGGGGGTGGTGGAGTTTTTAGCCGTTTCCGCATCTCACCGAAATCAAAGGAGAAATCAAAGGTAAGTCTATTGTCACATGCTGATCTCATATGGACGCTATACATCATCAAATCTAGTCTAAGTTCTGTCAATGTGCTGTGTAACTCATGATTCTTTGGTGTGTGGGTGTGTATATTAATGTCCCATCGTTTAATTACTTATTATTCGTATTATCAAATAAAACAAACAACAAACAAAAATCCTCTTTAATCATTTTACAGTCTTGCTTTGATCTGAGGAATTTCGGTTTTGGTGTAAGAATATTTTCTTAAAACTTAATAACATATATCTACTACTTATATCTGTGTATTTTTTGGTTTGTTTTTGTTAAAAATTAATAAATAATTTATGCATGTTTTCTGTTAATAATTTTGTCTAAATTCGAAATTAATTTTTGTGTTATTTAACCGTATTTTGCTTTTGATTTCCTCTGCAATTTATTATTATTATTTTTTTTTATTTTCTTATTCATTTTCAATTATTTTTCATTTTCTTTTTCACAATTGCAGCTTAAAATATTCAAGTCATAATTTAAGTTTTCTATATGTTATATATGTATATATACATATATACATATATATAAATATATATTTGGTTAGCTTTTATCGGGATTTCTTTAAGTTAAATTCTGCTTGTGACATTATTTTATATACATACATGTGTAGGGAAGGTATTATGTTATCCCTAAGTTTGATTTTATTTTTTTCTGGTTTAAGCATCCCTAATCGGTTACCCTTTTTTACAATTTGGCTCTTTAGTTGTAAGGATTATGTTTTTTGGGGCTTTGTTTTCTTTTTTAAGTTTATTCTGCATGAAGAAGAAATGGTTCTATTCCTGGAAATTGGTTATGGTGACCTTCTCCAAAAAAAAAAAGATGAATTATAATTATAATAAATAAATATATTTATGGTATTTTGTAAATATCTATTGAACGCTCTTCTTTATTTTCTTGCACGTTTTGTTATATATATATATATTAATATTTTTTTTGGTTAATAACAATATGCATATATTTCTTTCGTGTTTAATAATATTGTATGAATTATACAAATTGTTTAATTTTTTTTAAAAAATGTTTCCTCTTTTCGCTGCTGCCGTTTGATGCAAATACAATTAAAAAATTTAACTAAATTATATTTTGATAAATTCAACTATAAATATGTACAACTAGGACAAGGATCTTGGCATGATCACCGCCGCAAGTGCAGCCACAAACACGATACAATCATCACAGACAAATCATTCTCAAGATTATTTAAACACAACAACAAATCATAATCGCTATCGGAAACAACAAACAAATACGAATTCGACCACAAAATCGAAATCCGAAACTTTCTCGACATCGAGCCCGCAACTCTATATACACAAACCCCATCATTTGGCCGCATCGAAAGCCCTGGATGATCAGACACCGCCACCTATACCACCATTGCCACTGAATTATCAAAGATCTGATGGTTTGTTACACTCATTTTGTTTTGTCTTCTACATTTACCCCGTCTCAACCTTTTGTCCCATTATTATAATATTGTATATTTAGAAAAGATCTATTAATATATATTTTAAATCGCAAATAGATGAAAGTTATGCTAACGAGACACGAGAGCATAAAAAGCAACGTGCCATATCGAAGGCTTCACGACAAGCTGAGCTCAAGCGATTACGAATCGCTCAAGAAATTCAGCGGGAACAGGAAGAGATCGAGGTGCAGTTAAAGGAACTGGAAGGACGCGGTGTACTCATTGAGAAGGAACTGCGTGGCGAGGCGCAGCATACAGAAAAGTAAAAATAAAAAACCCATAATCCATTTTAATAATTAAATTAAAATGAAATTATGTATATCTTTTAGTTTGGATTTGGCAAAGGATAACGATGAGAAACTATTAAAGGAACTTTTGGAAATCTGGCGTAACATCACAGCACTAAAGTAAGTATGAATTATATTAGCGATTGGTATACACTATCTGATTATGCAAATCAATCAGGAAACGCGATGAGGAACTGACAATTAGACAACAGGAATTACAATTGGAATATCGGCATGCTCAGCTGAAGGAGGAACTCAATCTACGTTTGTCATGCAATAGTAAGTGAAACCATAAATTTATTTAGATTATTAATAATTGATAATTAATTTGTTCTTGTTTCCTATTCGTAGAACTCGACAAGAGCTCCGCTGATGTGGCTGCCGAGGGTGCTATACTCAATGAGATGTTGGAAATTGTTGCCAAACGTGCGGCTCTGCGTCCAACAGCCTCTCAGCTTGATTTAACCGGAGCAGGTGTCGCATCGACTTCAACGGAAGCCTCAGGCATAAAACTAACCGGCCAATCGCACGATCTTGAAGAATCGAATGTAAGTTTAAATTTAACTACTACCTAAATACTCTCAATATGAATCTAATGCCTATCCATTTTTAGATTTGAATATCAAACTTCCCATGGGGTTTGCTGGCCTATGAAATTGTGCAAGGAATTTTAAGCCTAAATACTTAAGCAGAACGTACCAAAAATCGTTAAAATAATTATCAATACTAAAAAAAAAAACAAAATGAAAATGCAACGCATGAGCTGTAACAGGAACGAGCAAGAACTATTCATTGCAAAAGAACAATTTCAATAACAAATATTTTAAGTAGAAACGCGCAAGTTTATATTGTAAAGTACACAAACACAAAATGAAAAACCAAAAACTAAACAAAACTAATTTCGCAATTCGAAATTAAGGCCCACATTTGCGTTTCAGCATCAATTGAAAATCGATTTAATTTCGTTTTGTATAATGTAAAACTATAATTAGTTGTGTGCAGTTGCAAATTGACCAATTGTCTGATCTTTTCTATGTATGTATTATGTTGTTTATGGATATAATTTAAAATATTGTGAGTGCAACGGGCTTGTGGCATGTAAATGGTGTAATATTTGTTCCATTTGCTTAGGTTAGTATCATTTATTTTTGATTATAGTTTTGGGGATTATTATTATTTATCAGTGTTTGTTTCAAAATGTGTGTACCATTTGTATGTAAAAAAAAAAACATGCATATATATCTATAAATATGATCTAAAAAAGTATCTATTGATTGATCCATGTATGTATGTAATATGTATTTTGCTGCCCAATTTAAATCAAAGTGAACACAAAGATATACACACAAATATTTTCTATATAAAGTGAAGCGATATATGAAAGCAAAGCAACCATTTATTGTATACTAATAAAGTGAAATTAAATTATTGTGTAATTTTTATTTAAAACCTGCATATATAAACAATATTTATCGAATTTATTATGTAATTTTTGATTTATTTTAAACTGAATAAAGATTTTAATGAAACAGTCTGTTGGAATTTATCAAAGTTATAATACTAGATTACAAGAATCTGTATTGAATTTGTTTTTACTTATGTCTTGTAAACATGAATATGGAATTTCTAAGTAAATTTAGATCACATCGAGTTTAGAAGTTTGAATTTCTGCCGTTTATCGATAGTGTTGCTTAGAAATTTATCGATAGTGCCGCCGATAGTTGAACAGCTGCTGCTACCACAACTAAAACTATTTGTTGTCACTAGGGAACGCTCCAAACTAAGATTTGAAAGGATATTTTCATTGTTTAATATTGAATAAGAATGACCGATAGGAAGTCAGGAACAGAAGAGGAGGGCGTAAAATCTTCCTTTTCCAAAGAGAGCGAAAAACAGCTTAAAAAAGATAAAGAAAATGAAACGCCGGGTAAGTAAATTTTAGCCGCCAAGTCAATAGCGTCGAATTGCTGTTACAATTTTTTTATTTTGCAGATACCATTAAAAAGGATGAAAGGGCTTACAGTATGCGACCAACTTTCGGTGAAGGTGAAATGTTTCCATTGCCCACGATTAAAACTATTATGAATACAATTATGTCCCAAAAGCTAAAAGGTATAGAAAAGGATAAATTCATATTTGAAAACACCCAAACAAATTGTCGCTAAGGGCAACAACTCTTTTAATTTGCAGACAAGACGTATGACAAAGTCCTGGCCACCACTTGGACGCATGAGATAGCCGACGAAGTAAATCAACAAATAGCCTCCAATCCAAAAGTAAAACGGTACAAGCATGTAGTCCAAGTGATGCTCGGTCAGGAACTTGGAGCAGGAGCCACTTACAATTCACGCTGTTGCTGGGATTGTGATTGTGACACATCCGTTTCAGAGGTCTTTAGCAATACTAGCCTCTTTTGTGTATGCACCGTCTTTGGCACATATCAGTATTGAATGAAAACATCGTTTTTTTCTATGGAAATGGTGAGCAGCATTTATGCAACAACTTATATACAAAATTTAAACTAGTTAACTTCTTCACATTAGTAGCAGCCATTAAGGCCATTAGCAGCTTCACTTTCAATGTAACATTCTTTGTCTCCCATAATTTGACCTTCGTTTTGGCTCATTGAATGCGCACATTGAGCGGATTGAGTATACGGCCCGACATTACAGCCACATCCAAGTCACGATCAATGATGAAAAACAAAAATGGATGATTTACAGAGATCTGAATGGGTTTCGTTTGAGCACCATAGTTGCCTGAAGAAGAAATCAAATAGGAAGTTATTATTGGGCCTTTGTGTTGGATCATCAACTGATGTTGCTGCTGTTGCTGCTACTGCTGCGCAATCTCTGTTACTATTGCATTTGCAGTTGGGTGGGGTGATGGCAATGTTGCGCCTCAATGCTTTCGTTCAGGTGTCGGGCAGCAATTGGTAGTAGAGTCTGATACTTACGCTTAAGCTGATTGATGGGATGTGTACGAATGTTAACGTCTATGGATTGCTCAATATGTCGCACATAGATGCCTTTCTCATCAGTCATGGGTCGGAAATCGGCACGATTTGGCTCAAAGATATCACAGCTGCAGTGAAAAGGAAAATAGGCAAACAAAGAAAAAAAGTAAAAGTAATGCACGCCCATCCAGACCTAGTAATATTTATAGCTTACATTCCCATCTGAAAGAAATTGAGAAAAAAAAGATGAATTAAAAACAAATTTATTTAATATTTATTTAAGAATGTTTTTTAGAAAATTAGTTTTTGTTTGAACCAACTTACATTCTGCAAATCATTTGTTAGGAACATGGTGCCATGAAGTTTAAAGTCTGGAATAATGGCTTGAACCCAACGTGGCTTTAACTGCTTTCTCATTAGGCGTAATGTGGGTCCCAATTTAAGTGCTGCAGCTGCCGCAACAATATCCGTATGATAGTCGGGCAAAAGTATCATTAGATTATATTCAGGTGTATCCAATTCCAGTTCCAAGACACTCATCTTTAAGTGCTCAAAGTATTTGTAATAGAGCACAGCATTGTATACCTTAAATGTGGTGTGCACAATCTGTTGACTGCCCAGATAAAAGACATGGCTAATAACATCTGTGTTATAGTTCGATTTGCCTTCGGCTGTCTCTCCAATATAATGTGACTCAAAATCATTGGTTATATGTGCAAAAGCAGGCGTGGCTGGTATGGCCAATGCATGGAGCGGTGGGTGGGGATGCGACACTTGTGGATTAAAAGAGTGTCAGAAAGAGATTAGCATCCATTTCTTTGTAACCAAAAATATGACGTTTGTGGCGTGCTACAGTCTTCCCCTTCCGTGTGGTTGAGACATTCTGTGGCTGCGGAGCCGGAATTATGGTTGTTATTATTTTACGATTGTTCGGCGCTGATGTAGAATTTCTTCTTGGATTTGGTGCTGCCATCTGACGTTCCATCATGGGCATTGCTGCTATACGGGCACTAGGCAAATAACTTGGCTTGGGTGTAATTGGATTGGAATGTTTAAGTGGAGCCTGTAACTTGCTGGTGGGTAATCGGGATACTCGAGCTTTCTGTATTCGTAAAAACGGTTCGGCATCTTCCTCGGCCACAAAAGCCGATACAAGCTCGGCTGCTTCATCTCCGCCAGCTTCTTCAGCAGAACTTGCTGGTGGTGCTTCCTCGGTGGCAGCTTCTGTTTCCGCCTCAACTTCTGTTGCAGTAGTTGTCTCTTCTGTGGTGGTTGTTGTCGTCGTCGTCTCTTCTGTGGTTGTTGTACTTGGAACTTCTGTGGTAGTTTCTATATCTTTGATTGTTGTAGTCTCAGTTTGCATCTCCTCGGTTGTAACATTGCTAGACATTGTTGTATTGGGCATCTCTGACATCTCAGATGTCAAATTAGCTGGCATGCTCGAGATCATATCGACACTTAAATCGTAACCGTAGAACATTAAAATTGTTTCAAAATCCTTTAGGACTGTCACATTATTCCTATTCAGACTGAGACCTTTTAAGGGATTATCAGATCCAAAGAAATATGTCTGTAATAAATGAAAATGGTTATAAATGTAAAAGAACATTAAGTTTTTTCTTAATTAATTAATACAATTTAATTTTGTTTTTCTTTTCAGAGGATGAATTTTCAATATCAATTTACTTTGTAAGTAGAAAAAAATTTATTATAAGTTTCATATTACATCATTTGCCATACATATGTATATACATATGTACATATATAATTATCTCGTCATATCATGCCTAAAACTAAACTCAACAATTGTTAACAATTAAAAATTTAAGCTCAATCCAAAATATGTTGTTATTCAGAAAAATCGGATTAGTTGGTTCAGATAAAAAAGGGTCAATAAACTATTGAAGCATGTTTAAAGATCAATTGAGTGTGGTCATAAAATCACTGGCAAGAGTTGAGGTTGCCCCTGAGGGCATATAAGTACAATGTATGTTTAACCATTTTTTTTGGTTAATTTTCTTTTTTTTTTACATACATATATATATCAATGAAGTGTAATCCACTTGGCAATGTGTTTGCTTAACCAAGCATATAAATGTGGGTTGGCATTTTATTTCCATGTTTTCGATTTAAATTCTTTTTGATTCTATTTGTTTTTGGTATTTTTTTATTATTTTTTTTTTTTTTTTTGGGAAGAGAATAGATGTTACTTTAGGCTATAGGTTAAGTTTAAAACCCTCACCCGCAGACGTCGGTGTATGTCACGATATCCCAACACGAATGACATCACGATTATTGGGCAACTGGAGTACATTGCGTAGTTCGTTGGCACTATGTCCGGCTGATCCTTCATAGAGGGCCACCAATACACTGACCAGTGCCGTGGGTGAAAAGGCGAAATTATTGCGATTAAGTATGGAATGATAATGTAACAGTCGATTGGTTAAATCGTTTGTCAAGTCCACCATCACCTCGGCAGGTGTCAATTCCTTGGTGGCTATTAATTGGGGTAGATGATCCAGTGGTGTTAAAGGCGGTGGGGGTGGCAAATGGGGATGCGGAAAACCGCTGGCACGAAACTCCTCATGATCAATTTGTATAAAATGAGCTTTAACCGGTAAATAAACATTGAGACTAAGTCCCAATACCACCACCAGCCATATAATCAAGGGATAACGAGGCATAACAAGAGAGTTGACCTTGTCCGAATTGAAATAGTTGCACTTTGATTGTCGCATTAACAGCTATTTGCTTTTTATTAAAAAGGTTTTTAGCAAAAAAATTTGCAAAAACTGTCCGTGTTCATAAATTGAAGTATTCGCATTATTATTTAAAGCTTTTAAATTCTAAAATCCAACATTCAAATCAATTAACCGAATTAAGTTGTTCGAATTCAAGGTGATGGTGACAATTCTGTAATTCGTGAACCGTCAAATAGATCGCGTTTTACACATATGTAGATTTTAACATCTGTTTATAGTTCCATTTGTGGGGCGATTTGTTTGGGAATTGATATTTATTTTAGTTTTAATTCAAACTGATTCGCGTGATTGCTGCCGCCAGACTGAATTTGTTTGAAGGTGCACCTCTCTTCATAAAGTACTGGTACTGCCAATCCCGATTGATTGAAACGAATCGGCTACGTTTCATGGTTCGCATTCGGTAATCTTTTGGCCAACAATTTGTTTATATATTTGCAAGCAAGCGTAGCATTTAGAAGCTGTGCTAAAAGTAGTACAAAAATATTTCATAATATGCATAAAATGCTTTCACCTTTTACTTATTTATCAATAAAACATAATTTTAGCATTTTTAATCACAAAACTTTGTAAGAATCTGACAAAAAAAAATGGAATATTTAAATATATTTAATAAACTAAAGACATATATTTTATTTCGTAAAGTGAAATTAGAAATAATAAACCATTTAATTCAGTTTGATTCCCCACTATTTTTAAAAAAATTTATATCTGTGTATGCTCTATCTTTATTTTAGTTATTTTTTAACAGATATTCGACTTTTTTAGCATCAATATTAATTCTGAAAATCCCCCACAATTTCTATAGCTTTTTCTAACCGTCAACAACGTTTAAATATTTAATAGTCACAACCATCTCTAGTGCTCAATTTGAGTAAAGATCCGCTTTTAGCGTCGTGATTCACGATAAAAGTGAAAACCGTCCATCCACAGGAAGGCGAGGTGAATGAGGAACCACAATAAAATAAGAAATATACAACCGAACTGACTTTAAATCCAGTGCTATGTCTCATCCCATGGAGAGTCAAAGGCGGCAGCGTAAATACCCATTTGTCGACATGCGAATAGGGGATCACACAGTGCTGGACACCATCGAAGGAAGACACATTTGCCGGCTGTGTAACAGATCCAGAAAATTTTTCTGTTATAGCTGTTACGAACCGGTGGGTGACCTAGGAGACGTCTTACCAAAAGTAGAACTTCCTTTAAAGATAGACATCATAAAGCATAAGAAGGAAATCGATGGAAAGAGCACTGCAGTGCATGCGGCAGTATTAGCGCCAGAGCATGTAAGGATACACACATATCCCGATATACCTGACTATAGGGGAGAACCGGGAGTGGTGTTAATCTTTCCCAGCTCAAAGAGTCTGACTGTGCCCCAACTGTTTGAAAGGAATATACAATTAAAAATCGATGATAACTACGGCTTGCCGAAAGGTCATCACATGGGCAGTCTGTTGCGACGCCGAATGGACGAGGTGGAAGTGGCCGAATCTGAAAACTCAACGATTAAGCGTCGTTATAACTATAATAATCTGCCGATAAAAAGGGCTGTGTTCATAGATAGCACATGGAACCAAAGTCGTGGTATCTATGCAGATGGGAGGGTGAGGGAATTGAAAACTGTGGTCCTACAGAACCGTCTATCTCAATTCTGGCGGCATCAACGAGGTAGTCCACGTTGGTATCTGGCCACTATTGAAGCCATTCATCAATTTCTGCTCGAAGTTCATGTCAATGCATGGGGACTCAACGTTGATTATCGTGGACTCGATAATCTAGAAATTACCGAGGGTTTTCATCAGTTGGCCAAACCCCTTACGATAGGCACGAGTGCGGAGGATGATAGATTGGAACGGGAATCGCCTTACAATGGTCAATATGACAATCTCTTATTTTTCTTTGCCAATATGTATGACCTCATACATAAATACTACGATCACAATGATCTTATATCATATCGACGTCCTATTTAAAGATGTTTTGTCCTTTATTCAGAAAGGAGAAATAAAAGATTAAGTTAATTTAAAGCTATTTCTTTTTCTTCTTGCCCTCATCACTAGATTCGGATGGGGAATGTGATTGAGGCTTAGGTTCGGTATTCACAGCCTTTTGCCATTTAAGGGGATTGCGGCGATACAGGGGCCATGGAGGAATGGTAATCTGTGCACAAAGAGAATCATTCTGCTTAGTCAAAAATTTATAAATTATGGTTGGCCGACTTACCAATGAGGACAGTAAGAAGCCCACACCCAGTATATAAACGGTCTGAGAGAATTGCTGGACAATTGCTCCATAAATAAGACCAATAACGCCGAAAACTGTTATGATGAGGCGGGACCAACGCTCAGCCTTGGCTTGGCCCACAAAGTCCTGAAAAGAAATTAGTTATCAGTAAGCACACGGCTCAACTAGGAAACAGCTCACCATGTGTGTAGGTATATCCAGCATGATGAGATTTTTGTTTAATTAACTATTTTTTCACGTAAACAAATGCATATGCGGCACGTCAGCAGTAGTTTTAGACTTAGTGATGGCACTTAAGTACTTTGTCATAAATATCGAAATTTCACAGTGGTGACAAAATATCGTTAAGTCACAGTCGTGAGTTAAACAGGAATGGATTGTAGCTGTGATATTCAAATTTTGAATCAAATAATTTTCAGATTTAATATTAAAATAAAAGGCACTTGGTGTTTAGAAAAAATATTTTGTTCATACAGTTATTTGTACAATATGTGTGATGATATGGCGGAATAAACCGTGGACGTTTGATACATACTAATAAATAGGTGGTGTGTCGTAATAACTATAATTAAAATTAGGGGAATGTGCATGGAATAGTCGTCATTTGTTTTGTCGCGTTAAAATAATAAAAAAGGAGTTTCATCTAAACTCGAGCTGCACGTGTACGTCGCAAATGCAAAATGTTGATCACACAAATGACCAGCCAAGCAAAAAGCGCAAACCAGGAAAAGATTACGGCAAAATATAGACAGGCGGCCGTATTAATGCGTCCGTAGCGACGCCGTTCATAAGAAATGCTTTCTACCAGGTAATCCATGAAATCAAAAACTGCGGCACAGGACAAGCGTTGCTTAATGACAGGCACGATGTTACCCACTCCTTGGATTTCCTTCAAAAGGGATTCACGATATTGTTTACATGTCACCTCAAAACCATCGGTGAAAATGGCCGCATAAATAAGCTGATAAATGGCCATGATCACAGATATGACTGTGGCCGGAAGCCCTAAAAGCACAAAAATTAATTAATAATTAGAAATGATGAAGGGAGAAGCGACATATACTAAATGACCTACAGTAGTACGGAGAGAGGCCATCGGGTGTCAATTCGGATTCAGTGGTCACCACAATCATATCGCCAGAACTGAAACAAAACGAAACGGAAGTGTGAGTAATTGGCGAAACTTTAATTGAATCATTTGGATCTTCAGCAATATGAATTCTATTAGCATAAGACCGTTCTAATTAGTTAGGGAGTGAGTGAGTGTCTGTATGTGCTATTAACCCACTTGACCCCCAGACAAAATTTAGAGATCGTCACTTACCGTTGTCTAATAGTAGCTGTGCCCGCCTTAGGTTTACCCCGTCCAATGCACATTCTATAGCCATGATAAACGCCCAAGACGACAGCAAAGATTAACGGTAACACAAGGCCATAAGTGGCGTAATGGCAATATGCAATATTTCCGCCCTCAAAATTATTGTAGGTGCTGTGACTGTGAAGAATGCAGCCACAATTTGTATCGGGACAGGCATTCAGGACATACCGCCAATGTAATGTCGCCACCGCCGATGTAATGGAGCAAATCAGCGAGGAGACAATGATGAAGGGATACAAATAGGAAAGGGCACGCTCAGCACTGTAGGACATTTTTGGGCGTTGACTGTAGAATACACAAATAAGTTAATTGATAATTTCTTTAATTGAGAGCTTCTTGAAACTAATTGCAATTCACTTTAAAAATTCAAATTGGATGCGGCTTCTGCTCAGTATACACCTGGCTTTATTTATTTCTCGCTTATTCTCTGGCTAACGCTCTCTTCGTGAAGCGTCACACATACACACAAACTTGTTTTTGTTGCATTGCTTACTGTACCCATAATATAAACAAACATTTCGTTGCACTTGTTAAAAATTATGAATTACTTGATATTACTAATTGTTTCTTTTTTTAACAATTGTTTTTTATAAAACTTTTGTACTCGTTGTTGTACAATTTCTTGGACATTTGGGGTAACCTGCTGACACATACACTTACACAAGCGCACTAAGTGAAGACACACCTACACGGGTTTATCAATCGTTGAGAAGTCAACAGAAAAACAACCAACCGCCTCGGCAGCAGAGAGCCAAATAACAGTTTGTTTCGAAAAACTGATCAGAACAGGGCACGCAACCGACATTTAAATCGCCGAACAACATACACTCTTTTTTGTTCAAAATAAATAAATAATGCTGGGTCCATGACATTTTTAAACTGAAAGACAAAAGTGAGAATCTTTTTTACCAATTAGATTAGACAATTCTTTTTTACAGAGATATATTACTAAAATAAGTATATTTGTACAATTTGTTTAAAATACTATTATATTAAGATCTAATTCTATCTATCTATCTAAATTCTATATCTTTCTCATATTTTTTTTTTAAATTATGTTTTGCTGATCGAAAATATGCATACATATGTATGTATATACATATTATATTTAAGTAGGGTGTAACCTTTACTTCTAAATTAATGTAGTCTCTCTGCAAGGGTGCTTAAAGAGATTATAGGTGAGCGAGAGTGAAGGAGAAAGAGTGCGTAGAGATGGAAGCGTGAGTTATTATTCTTTAAATGTAAATATGTTTATTAAAAAAAAATTAATTAATTAAAAACAATATAAATAATGTGACCATTAGTTTTATTTATATTCGTGTAACGTAATTTACATATTTAAAACAGATTTATCCATAAACATTCGCGATCACATTCGCACCTCTAAGAAATTCGTTAGTAAACCAAGTTGGTAGCTCTTGGCCGTTATAATTCAAATTATAAATGAACATTCACATATGCACCTAGCTTACATTAAATGAATGAATTTTTTTACTCTCTTTCATGTTCGACATGTTTTTGGCCAAGCGCCATTTTAAACATTCTGCCGGCTGCAACAAATGACGCGCGCGCAACTTTGACTACATAAAATTGCCGCTCTGGCTCTTCATCCTGACCCCCAAGCATCTCATGCCCCAAACAAATGCCAAATTTTATTCAGATTCTGGCAAAATTCATTTTTCTCGGACGCCTGATTTTTCAGTTGCCAGAGAGTTGTGGAGCCGTCAACTACGCGAATCATTTGCAAGAATTATTTTAAAATTCAAATGTAACATAATTGAAATACTTGCAGCTAATTTTTTAATCGCCCATCCTAACCAAGTAATACTAACATCTAATTGTGTGAGAACAATTTGCAATCCAAAGTAAAAGTAAAAGTGCAATTAGCTAAATTTGCTGAGTGAACGTTACGAAATTATTTGTACAAATTGCAAAATTACAGAACAGACCCAAGAAAACTTCCTATAAATAGTACACCCTCAAGAAGGGGTAAAACAAATTGAATGTGTGTATTCCTCCACATAGATGAGGAAAATATTTGATAATTTGCATAATTTGCTATTGTTGATGCGAAAAATGCAGTAAATTTTGTGCAATTTATTGCAATTGACTGCCGCCATGGGGGCAAATTCAAAATATTCAATACATACATATGTATATTGTATATAGAATGTGTAAACTGAATTTTGGTTCTTTGTTTGTCTTAATTAAAATTTGGAATATTTTATAGAAAAAGACCGAAAAATACTTAGCAGTTTTCAACATGGGTAAATACGTATTTAAAATTCAGTTTTTAATGCTTGAAGTAGTGCAAATACAATATAATACATATACAGAATGATATAGTATATAACTCGTATAGAACAGTTAGTTATGTCCCATTTTAGAGTCCCTACAAATGTGTATACCGCCCTAGAGATCCTTCTTGAAAGATTATGTCTTTATTTTTATTATTATCTTCGTTAATTTCTGGTATTATAAAACTAATCTTCCAATCTTTCATCAAGCATGACTAAACCTAAATACATTTCCATATAAATAGTACTTATGAATGAATGAATTGCTTTCGTTCACTTTTAGAGCAAATACAATATACCAACACCGACATCGACACAAAACCGGCGCCAGCCTGTATATATTCGATAGAACTAGTGATCCTACAGATTTATACAGAGATATACACAAATATATTCATTATTCATAAGTGAAACAAAGTAATGGATAATTGGAATGTTTTAGCAGCACAGACCTCCTCTCAAGCCATTGGCCGTGATGATCATGGGACAGTAAAGACACGTCTGGTAAGTAAATACATACATATATGTATACATACATACATATCATAGATATTGTCAATCAATCCGGCGTAAACAAAACAAACCAATACTAAACGATCGATGTGTGTATATATAAAAAAAGAGAAAAAGTATTTCTTGGCAATACACACTCATCTAAACAACAAAAAAGATGCGTTTTATGCTAATGGTGGGTGGTTAGCCGCCACCCAACTGGGCTGATAAACAGCTGTTCCTCTCCCAAAAGAAATTTGTTGTGATCGTTACTTTGTGCTCAGCTATAAATAGGATCTCGCTACTAGGTGATGATGATTCTCTTGAGATGTTTTCTTTTTGGAGATTTCTCACAGTAGTGGACCAAGTAGTAGGAGCCAAATCAGACGTACTTTGAGTGTGGACGACAACGCGTGTATAGCTCGCTGTAATAATTTGTCATTTATATAAGCAAAAGCCCAAAAAAAAATCGGATCAAATCGATACTATATAAAATAATAGAGAAATGGATATTTCAACCGATATTTGGGGTCAATTGGCTGTAGAAGCATCTCAGGTTTATCTATCTGATGGTACTGTGCGCAGTCCCTTTGCTGACACGGTAGGAGAATAATGAAATTAAGAGATGATATACATACACACCGTTATAAATATATATATTTATATATAATATAAATTACTATTTTATTAGACCATCGAGAAGCTCCCCGACAAGGTGCTGCTGCACATCTTTTCGTATCTCTCTCATCGTGAGATTTGTCGCCTGGCCCGTATCTGTAGACGATGGCGTCAAATTGCCTACGATACTCGTTTGTGGAAGAACGTATCGTTGAGACCGGAGGTATCAGGCTTGCATGTGGGATCATTGGAAATGTTGTTATCCCTAATCTCTGTGAGATTTGGACCCACTTTACGTTATATTGAGCTTCCCATTGAATTGATCACGCATACTGTATTGCATGAGTTATCAGCCAAATGTCCAAATCTGACCCATATGCTACTGGATTTCTCCACAGGTGAGTAGACCGCTGAATCAGTTTGCCATACCATTAAATTAAACATCAATATATTTCCTTTTCTAGCCATGCAACTTCACGATTTCAGCGAAATGCAGGCTTTTCCCACAAAATTGCGTTACATGTGCATTTGCCTTTCCGAGGTCATTTTTATGGAGGGTTTTATGCGTAAAATTTATAATTTCATCAATGGTTTGGAGGTTCTTCATTTAATTGGCACATATGAGAAATGCGAAGAGGAGGAAGAGGAAATCTATGAAGTTATTAATGTCCATAAACTTAAGTCGGCCACACCCAATTTGCGTGTCATTAATCTGTATGGCATCAATTTCATTGATGACTCTCACATTGATGCCTTTAGCTCTAACTGCATCCAGTTGGAATGTTTGGCTGTGAATTTTTGTAATAAAGTTACAGGTTCTACTCTGAAGACATTGATTCAACGATCCAAACGTTTGACATGTCTGCTAATGAATGGGACTAGTCTGAAATCGGAATTCGTAATGCAAGCGGAATGGGATAAATGTGCTCTGCAGGAATTGGATATAACAGCCACAGATTTATCCACCGAATGTCTGGTTGATTTGTTAACACGCATACCAAGCCTGAAGTTCCTATCAGCTGGTCAAATTAATGGATTCAATGATACCGTCCTGAAGCAATGGATGGAATCAGGTAATACTAGGTAAGCAAATATATAGATTTTACTATATAAGTTATCATATTCCTACATATATTTCAATACAATTCTATATAATTTAATCCATTTCAGATCTCTCATATCCCTGGATTTGGACTCTTCAGACAACATCACCGATGAGGGCCTCCTAAAGTTTTTGCAGCGTCAGGGACATCAGTTGTCCGCTTGTTGCCTATCCGGTATGCCACATATCACAGATCAGCTATGGATGAGCATCTTACCACTTTTGGGCAATTGCAAGTAAGTTGGAAAACCCTTTTCAAAGCTTAAACTATTTCTACAAATATAGTTTTCCTTTAATAGAATTGTAGTCATGGGCACAGCTGAGAAATTGGGTGTCAATATCCACGTTGATCAACTGATGGACACTATTGCCTCAAACTGCGGCAATTTGGAGCGTCTGGAACTGCGTTGGGATCCAGACAATTTACGTTTCTCGGACAAAAGTCAAAAGGCAATTGATATATTGCGTGTAAAGTGTTTAAAATTACGCTGCATGGTACTCAGGTAAGTTTAATTTGTTATCCATCAGGGAAGATCTTAAGATTGTTCATTTCTTACATATATATAGCGATGGTCGCTACTATGAGACAGTAAAGGCTAATTTTGAGCGTGCTGATCGGATCACTGTGGTACGCACCACAACATGCTGCAGAGTGTCACCATATCATCTGCTGCGCAATTATAATGATTTAATTTTCAACTAAACAATTGTGCCTTCGTTTTGATTTTATCGTTCTTTTGATTGTTGTGTCTAAATATATACACATGCAGATATAATGTAGTGGAATTAGTTAAAATATTTCTGCTTTGCTTAAACATAAATTGTTTTCTGTATTTTTCCGCTTCTTTCGTTTAATTAAATTATATCTAAATAAACGTAAATAGGTAATTAAAAAAAATATATATATATAAACAAATGATTTGCTAATTCCAAGTTTTGTTTTCATTACAAAATTATATAACATAATGTTCTCTTGATTTCCCTCGCTTGTTCTATATCTTTCTTCTTTAACTAGTATTTACTTGGTAACTTGATTAAATCATTTTCAGACTTCACCATTCTTTTTTTTTTTTTTTTTTTTGTTGATTTTTACATGGTTACGGTTTGGTTTTTTTTGTTTCGTTTCATTTTTCTTTTGTTGGGTTTTTGTTTTCTTTGCAAACTTAAATCTAAAATTTTTTTCAAAAAATGTTTTTTTTTGGGTTTAACTGGTTACCATAAACTTAATGTACATAGATGTCCGTTTTGGAAATCTTCCTGTTGTTTAGCGCGCTATTATTTGCATGGTATATAATTTAATAAAGCATGGCTCTGTGTGTGTTTGTGTGTATGTGGATGTGTGTGGGTGTGTGCGCGTGTGAGGATCATAGTTTAGATATATGTGTGTAAGTGCAAATTGATAAACTTTTCTTGGGAAAGGTAAACTAAGCTCCTTGTCTTATGCGCTTTACAGATTTGCATTCTGCTTTTCTTCTCCTTTTTTATCGTTTGTTTGTTTTTTACATTCGTAAGTACACTAACACATAGAACAGTTTACAAGTGGTAAAATTTATAATAAGTAAGAAGGATCGTCGCTCACTGCTGGTCCTGCGACATTCGAAAAATGTGCGTTGTATTACTAGCAGCCGCTGTGGCCACAGCAGCCGCTGACGTGGCTGTAGGTGGCGGCGGTTGAGTTGATGTTGATATATAGCTAGCATTACTACTGCTAGCCGATACATTAACGCCGGCAGCAGTTGCTGCTGCTGCCTCAGCAATGGCAGCTGCTGCCTCAGCACCAATTATAGCTGCCGCACTGGAAGTCGCTATCGAGACAATCTCGCCTTGATCTGTAACACCACGTTCTGGTGAGTGTCTTGGTGTTGCCGCATTGTTGCCATCCTGTTTAATATATAATAATAACATATATAATAAATAGAATTTATGTTTGTTAAAATGATTTAACATTACATAGTGAGGATATATCCGCAATGGCTGATCAGCTGGAGCCGCACCTGTAGCTTCAGTTTGCTGGGCATTATCCTCAGCCTTATCTGTATACATCATAATCTCATGGCATAACGGACAACGATCTTGCACATACAGCCATTTACGCAAACAAACACCATGGAAGAAGTGTCGACATCTCGTTATCTTGGCGGAATACATTTCCTGGGAATAGAGGATAAATAAATTAAAGTTTTTAGTTTACATTAAAGTTTAATGAACTTTTTCGTCTCGGTTACCTGATAGCATATGGCACACACATCGTCCAAGGCTTGCAGTTGAGCAGTAGTGGCCTCTGGCAAGGCCGAGATCTTATGGACAGCCGAACGTCGCTTCATGAACACTGACCAGCCGGCTCGGGCCTCGCACCATATATTGAAATAGGCGTGTATGCACATCATAATAGCCCTGATGGCGCCGCCTGTAGCATTTTGAGCTATCAAGTTATATTTATCGGTACACGCAAATCAACCAAATAAAAAATATTACATGCACACATAGAACAGAAAAGCAAAATAGGCAAAGGGCAAAATGATGGTAGGATAAAGAAATAATATTTGAAATTGGGAGGGCGGCTGCTCATGTGCTAATGTAATTTTTGGATATGTGATTTAGAGCGGCTTATCATACGACACTTACCCGATTCAAACATCAATATCCAAGCACCATTAATAAAGAGAAGAATACCGAAACAGAATTCCACTGAATTGCCAAAAGCTCGTACATAGTATAGATAATCATCTAGTTTTTCCCAAAACTGTCGTCGTGCATCCACTAGGAAGAGACCATAAGTGGCCAATGATACAAGTACCTAAAAGGATAAAAAGAATTTGGAAAGATTAAATAGGCAATACGTTGATTTTCTCCATTTGTCTCTTACAAACCTTAACAATAACTTCAATAGAGAAGGCAGTCACAGCCAGTAGCCACGTGGAAGGTGAATGTTGTGTCCACAAATAATAAAGTAAGATCATTGGCATTAGGATTAGAAATGCGCAAACGGATAAAGCTCGTACATGACGTTTACGAGATGGATTCCTTGCAGCACTTAATGACATCAAAATAGGCGATACTATATTATGAAGGAAATGAAGTAGCGCAGTAACTAAAAGGCACAAATTTCGACAAAGGCGCACAAAACGCTTATCCGGCGACAATGATGTTAATCCAGTTTGTAAGGCCAAAATGTAAAATAATACCGCCGAAACAGTGCCCAAAGATTTCTCCTCATCATTGTCAAAGGTCAGCAGGTACCATTGAAAGCCACGCCCAATATAATGACAGACCATTGATATAACACCTGTCATGCCCAGAACGGCAGTTAAAGTCTCACATCCATCGACAAGAAGCTTTTCAATGGCGGGGAAAAGTTCTAAAGGCGTATCACTATCAGCACTGACCAGGGTATAGGCACCATGTACGATTCTGAGATGGTATAAAGTATATTCAAACATAGTTGATAGATCAAAAATTAATAAATGTATAATTGGTATTATTTATCTTAAAGTAAATTATTTGAATTATAATTTTAGATTTAAACTTACCTAATTGTCCAGAAGACTCTTAAAACATTCGGAACATTTAAACGTTGCCATTCATTTTCAACTAGTGCTGATAAGCCAAAATTGGATACGAAATTCATGGCATACTGATAACCATTGTACACCGTTCGGCTCGCCTCCATGGCGCTATGCATTAGCGTGATTTTAGTTAATATGATTGGCGTGAAGCCAGCTATTATCGGTAACTGTTCCACAAATCGCGGTGATAGTGGCAAAATGGCAAGTAGAATAGGACTAGTAAAAATCATGGGCATCGATTTTTGTAATAATGAAAATCTTGGTCCCAAATGTATATAGGCAAAGAGCATGCCCATAAACCATTGCGCCATTACATGTGGTGCTAGTGATACGATTATGCCACCCGAATCTAATATTCGTGTTGTATTCATTGACATGAGATCCTCTAATATGCACGGACTTCGCTCCATTAAAGCCAAAGCGCTAACATTTGACCAATAGGAAAGAAATGTTAGACCTAAGGAGGTTAAGAACATATACACCATAACAAGATGACGTGTCCAGAGCATAAAGATGCAGGCGGCAGAGGCAAAACCTGAAGACAACAGACAACAGTAATAAGGTTAAGGTCCAATTCAAAGATAAGATTATGCATATTGGGGCTTGGTTCACTCACCTAGAAGGCAGAGAACAAATTTTAATGTCGTTATGCTGATTATGCCCGCCAAAACTTCGTCATGGGCTAGTTCATCTATTAAAGAATTGAAACCAGTGCTCAGCATTCCTCGAGTTTGGGCGGATTTCGAGGCATTATCAATAGCCTGTTCGATGACATTTTGTTCAGCTGACGATGTCGCATCTACATCTGCTCCACTACTAATTCCAAAGAATGATTTTATAATGGTAAATGTGGACGAGGATGTGGTATCTGTGGATGAGACTGTGGCATCTGTTGTCGATGTGCTAATTTCACCTTTTTCCGGATATACTCTTGTGGGTAGACCCATTCCAATTTTCAGAATCTCATCGATGACCATGATGGGTGGAACTCGCATCATTACATCCACCAGTCCAAGTACCTTTGTACGCATCGACATGGTTCTGTATATGTTTGTGTTTTGATTCTGGTCTCTGGCTGAGACAGCGTGACGATGCACAAAATTTTAATGTTCGACGACGTTCGCGCTGATCGGGGGGGCAATGGTTATTTACTATCTAACGCATTTGGAGCGGTTTTTGGAGCTGGCGTTGGCCTTCGGTCTTGGATTTCGCAAAAGAGAAGAGAATTGAGTGTACGTGTGTGAGCGTACAGATGTGTTTGTGTGGTGGTAAGCCTATGGCTATGTGAAAAATTACTAAATTGGAAGGAGGGCAGGTGGTAACGTTGTTCTAGCTTTGGATTTTGTTTCAGTTCACTTTACACACTATGGCAATTTTTGTTTTCTTGCCAATTTTCCTTTTTTTTCCACTGCTTTTGAACTTTACACTTTTCCACAATAATTTGGCTTTGTTTTTTTCTGGCACCTGTAATGTGACCAGTCACAGCGATTTAGGTATTCCTCTTCTCTTCTTCTTAGCGGTACATTTCTATGTCGACTTGCTGAAAAGAAGTGTTGCATAACACAAACATTGGCGCACAGGTGACTGTCAGCTGATTGCAGCTGAAGTTGGCGCACAGTTTGAATTGGACGTTACCTGATTGCAACAAATACGTTAAATATTATACTTGGGTTGTTAATGCGAAATGACACCTTTGTATATGTATGTGCAAGAACTTAAAATTTATTAGATTGTTTAAAAATTTATAAATTACTTTTTCGGAATATGTCAAGGATAAAACAATGGCAAATGAATCTTTGCAACTGGGACTAAATTAAAATCAATCTAACTGTTCACATTGTTACCATATATTTATAAACATAATTTATAATTTCATTTGAACTTTAAAATATTTATATTTTTTTGTGGCTTTTTGCCTGTATAACAAATCTAATCTGTATTATATGCATTGAATCCTTTACATAAATCATTTAATTAAACATTTATTTAAAAGTGATCTTGCTGAAATTGTGAGTTATTGTTTTACTCTTCCTTAATGTATTCCTTAAAATTAAACATTTTTGATGTTTTGATTGTGGAGAATTATGTGGCTTAATTGATCATATCTCTAAAACGTTCATTCTGGAAAACTATATGGTACATAGTACTGAAAAGTCCGAATCTTGCTACTTAGTAAATTTTTAGTCATTAGTAACGATTCCTATTTCAATTCAAATCAAAATTTTAGTAGTATGTGTCTTGGAGATTTTCAATGTATGAACTTGTTTTTACATATTTGCATAAGGCTTTTCGGTTTTGGTTTTAATTTTAAACAGTTAACCCCAAAAAGCTAACAATACAAATGTTTTAAATGCGTATAGATGTTTCTTGGTTTCTGGAATTTGTGAAAAATCTTTTCCGTGTCAAATAATACTAAATAAAATTGTTTTACAACAAACACAAGAACAAACTGCTCTTACATACTTTACTGAAACATACATACACAAACATATATACATATGTATGTGGGGTATATGTAAAAATCGCTTGCATTCTTTCAAAGAAAACCCTTGTGTTTGGCATTTATGTAATCACCTGGCCTCTTGGGTCCACGTGAATTTCCTCAATTGTGCGGTCGTTAACTTTTGCCATTTTGAACTTTAATTGTTGTTGTTCTTTCGTTCTTGTTGTTTGTGGAAACATGGAGCTAACTGTGCCTTATGCAAATGCACAAATTGTATGGCAGCGGTACTGCAGCTAAGGTGGGATGACGAGGAATGGGGTTTTTGGGAGGGGGAAGCGAAGTGTGTGCCGTGTGTAACGATCGTAATTATGCGCAATTGTTTAGCGTTTAGCTCAAAAAGTTCAACTAACATAATTGATTTTTCATGCCGTGCCACAAAATGTTGTTAACAATATGTATTATACAATACTAGAATGCATGTTTTCTTTTTTTCGCTTTTAATTGCATGAGTGTGTGTCTGTGTGTGTGTGTGTGTTTTTTTATTTATTTCTGTTTCTACGTTCTTAACTAATTTGCATAGTTTTGTTATTTGCTTTGGCTGTGTCTGTTAATACTTGATAGGGGCAGCAAATTGCACAAATTACATTCTCCCATGTTGAGTGGCCCATATATGGGCTTCATATATATAATATAATCAGTGTAATTGTCACCGGCAATGTGCTGGGGGACTAGGATTGGGATTGGGACCTAGATATGGACCTGGCCAACTCTCACGCATGGCAATTGTATAATTTATCGCTCCACTTCTAATCGGCAGCTGTCAGTGTCGGGTCCAAGACAAGACAGGATCTCTTTCTCTCTAGCTCTCGCTCTCTATATCTCTGTGTGTGTGTGTGTATGTGTGTGTTTCTCTGTCTCTGTCTCGAGGGAACGATTTAATTCGCTGGCCATATAAGTTGGAAATTTGTACATTGATTAACGCGCCAATCGTTTTACACAGCATTGAACAAAGTGTCGATAGTTCGGTCCAGTCCGGTATGCCGCCAATGCCTCCTCCGCGACCCTCAATCGCCTGTCTATGTGTGATTTCATTACACGTAAAGCTATGCACTTCGGCGAATTGACCAGATCCAGGACTCATGTGAACCAGTGCAATGCGTTCCTCAACCTGATTACCACTTATAGATAGACCAGCAACGTTGATGATGATGATCATGGTGATGATGCAGACTGGACTGGAAACCTGCTGGGAAGCCAAATGAATTGGCTTCTTACTGTTGCTTCAAAGAGATGCTTCTATAGAGATGCCACAGGTTATGCACTCCAATCGTCTTAAGATAGATACAAAATCATAGCAAATAGAAATAAAAAAAACGGTACTTTTGTCAGGAAAGGAAAAATGGTCTAAGAAATCACATTTTGGTTGATTGAAGTCAATACAATTCAATTAAGTTAAGTGGCTATAACTGATCTAAATACGAATATAATTAATGTCATTCATTATGGCCTTAGAACTTAATTAGCATAAACTTATAATAAATATAGGAAGATATATACATATATATACATAAATATATGAGCTTAAAGTTAAGTTGAGAAAACTTTCAACATAGATATTAAATAGTGAATTGACAAATTGATATATGAACTGATAATTTACATCTATATAGTCAATTTTGGTGTTTTAATATCTTGAACTTGATATAATGCATTGAAAATAGAAAAAAAAACTAAAAAGATTTGCCAATGGCAAAATATTTTTCCTGCAAATACTTCACTAACTTATTTTGAAATATATACTTTTACTTTGTAATTATTTTTCTTAATTTATACTTAATTTTTAACCGATAGCTTTTTTAAAGTTACATAGATAAAATAATCGTATGATTCTTAAAGGTATTTATAATTCAATGCCGTATTTAGGAAATTATTGTATATTGTTTAAAGTAAAAGAAAACATTCTAAAGAATTCTATAGGCAGAACGCATCTATCTAATCTAATGTAGATTTAAAAAATATTAAATTTAAACGAATATAAATCTATATTGATAGAATTTTTCATTAGAAGTAAAGTGAAACTATATATTATATCGTTATATTGAGCCATATCTAACAGTATCGAGTTTCTTTCTTGTTTTCATTTGGTTTTAAAGTAAACTTTTGCTAAAGGAAGAATAGAAAAAGTTTTCTATTTAAACAAATGTAAAGTTTAAGAATTTCCATATACATGTAATAATTGTTTCCTATTTTTGGTAACTTAATTGCAGGGTATATTCTGTTTCGTTATAAGATTATTTGATTATTTTTGATTTGTTGCCATTGAATTGACTTTTTATGGACTTAATTGGATTTTTAGCTGCGTTGATTAAGTATTACGTAGCCAATTGATGGGCTACTGTTGCTCCACATTCGTTGCCAGATTGTTTGTCATAATTGGCAACCAAAAATGAAAAAAAAAAAACTGTCACCAAATTGTATAATATATTGAAATTGATATCCCTCAAATGTTGTTAGTGTACCTGTAGTATCTGTTGTAGCACCCCGAAACGCCAATTATCTTTTGCATTCAGAGAATAATTAGGAGCTTGATTGACATGCGGGATAAGGAGACGACAAACAAACAAACAAACAAACAAATATACAAATATATATATGTATATATATAAGATATATACATACACTTGGAATGCCATAGCAAATTATCGAACGGCTACTGTGCAAAATGTACTGATCCACAAAAATCAAAGACGGACGACAACGAAGAGAATGATAAAGACAAGGATAGGGGATAAGGATGAGGGCCATGTGGATGTGTATGTGCCTTCCTTTTATTGGTGGAGACTGCGCCTTTGTCTCCACATAGAGTGGTAATCTGATGCTAAAATCCTGATACAGAAGCCAAACCAAAAACCAAAAAAAAAAAAAAAACAATGAGCACTGACGATGGCCAAAACTCGTTTTATTCTTTTCCTTTTTATTTTTATTTTTTTTTTTTTTGGCAGCAATTACAATATGTTTAACTACGTCAACGCGTTATCTGCTGGGTCCCGGCAGAATTTCAAGTTAGGTGCAGCAGTCCATGGGTCCATGGGTCCGTCCTTGTCAGCGATTAATCCAGCAGACCGCTGCCGGATCAACGGATTGCGGCTAACTGAAGAACAGAAACCGCGCTTGTTAGGTTGGGCTGCCGCCTCATCATCATCGATTGTGTTATCGATCGCGTTGCCAAAGAGTTGGTTGGTCGGTTGGTCGGTCGGTCTCCCCGACTACCAACTCTTCGCTCTCAGTTTTCAGCTCTCAGTATTTTTGGTCTGAATCTCATTTGCGATTAAGTTCTTATGGGGCCACTGTGCACACACAGTTCGTGGAAAGTTGGCCAGCAGATCTTTATTGTTCGATTGGTTTATTTATAATAATTAGGTGCGCTGTCCAGGCGACTTTGTTTTTCGTGCTACAGCAGCAGCACCAGCACCAGCACCAGTTTTGGCCAAGCTCTATGGCTGGCTTATCGACATTTCAAGCTGGCCCATAAATTCTTTAAGCTCGCACCTTTTTATTGTGCGCACTCACACACTCCACATCACACACACATACACACACACATACAGATATATACTAACACAACAGTTGAGACTCCATCGAACTCCAAGTTGCCTTCGACTTTGACTTCAAAATTCACCTTCGCCTTCGTCTGTTACTGATTGCAATCGCAGTTGCGCATGCGCGCGAGGATGAGGACAACCCGCAGATCAGAGCTGAGTACCTGGCTGCCGGTAGCCCGTTTGGAGCGCGTTCCTTTGGTAAATTGCTCACATTAGCAGGTTGTACGACTTATTAAGTAAGCACAATTTGCGTGGCTGCCGCCCCAAAATAAAAAGGAGAGTACAATAAAAAAAAAAACAAAAAGAAATATATATAAAATAAATATATACAAAAAGAATACGAAGAAGAAGAAGATAAATAAATGGTAGGTCGTTAAAGGTGGCGACCGGGAGCCGCCTATCCGGACAAGTGATTGTTTTATAATTGCAATTGCAATTGCGGTTCGATCGGTCCAGGTCCCAAATTGGCTTTGGCATTGGTAAGAGGCGTGTTCCTATAAGATGCATACCTTGGTGGCTGGCTTTTGGAGGCTGGTCAGTGAAATTGGCAATCCATTTGAATGAATAATTGCTCAATTATTGCCACAGTCAGCTACTAACGAGGCGCTCACACTCACAAATAGCGCTTGCTGGGCGGAAAATTGTCTTTAAAAATTTGTCCGCTAAATGGAAATTCAAGTAACAGTACATATATACAAATATTACGTGATAAAGTGTCGAGAAATCGCCCATAATTAAAATGTGAAATCTAATATTAAGTGTAAGAAAACGTATCCTTATGAATCACAGACTTTAAGCAGATTATAAGTATTTGCATTTAAAGTCTGAAAACTGTTTGTAAGTGAATTTTTTTTTGCTTAATAAGATTGAATTAGTCCCACTGTGACATCTTAGGATGTGAGAAATTGTTAAGGCGCTAAAGAAGTTATCTTTGATCTTATAGGAATAAACTAGTTTCTGATTAGGTAACTTAGAATATGTTCTCAATTCTAATCAGTCTTTGGAATAATAAAGTTTTTCAGTAAGTTAATTTTGCACTTTCGTATAATAAATTTGATCATTTTGTTGCGATATGATCTAATGTAGATTATTGCCCAATATATTAGTAGTAACAGAACTCATTTTAAAATAACTTTAAATTATAATAATACAACAATCTGATGTGTACTTAAAATTATATATTTTGATTTTAGTTTATTTAATTTAATAATAAAACATTTAAATTCTTAAATAAGATAATATATTTTATAAGAAAAAATATACAAATATATTCTTATTCATTATTTTAACCGTTAGTTAATAAATAAAATGAATCTAATATATTAATTATTAAGTTAATTATGTTTAGCAAATGAAAATTTTTTGGTTCCTAAAAGTATGCTAAGAAAAATGAGTAAACTTTGTAGCGATTTTGCGATTTATAGAAAATCAGAATCTATTTTTCCTGTCTGAAATCGATATAGATCAACTTAAATGATAAATATCTTTATATACTCACTCATCATGCATATTTTGAACAAACTGTACTGGAAAAAGTTTGCAAATATTTGGCGATATGAGCAGAGAGATTAGACCAAACTCATCGGCAAAGCGCCAACAGAAAATGCGCGACAAAAATGGCGCTAAGCCTTACCGTGTCTGTGGAGCGGGCAATAAAAGGTAAGCCAGAGTTTTTATTTTTTTTGTATTAGGGTGAAATCGTGAAATGAAACTGGACCAGTTTAAGCGGAAGCTGCAATAGCAGTAGCCAAAGACATTGTCGATGGTTTGAGTTGATCTTGGAGCTCTGTTGATCTTGCTGTACTGAGCTGCTTGCTCTGTCTGCTGGCATGTAAGAAATTTCATACTAATTGGCATAAATACCAAGTGTTTTTGAGGGGCAGCGGGGCGAAACGAACGGACAGACAGTCTGATAGACAGACAGACCGACATACAGACACAGGAGACAATGGTGGTGCATTGGCGACATGGACAAACTGACGAACTGACTGTCTGACTGACATTGAGACGAAACGAACCACAGCTAACTGCTTACCGATGAGATCTTCACCTTGGCAATCATTAATCGTCTGCCAGCGACATAATATCGATGATGGAGCTGTGTCCCATCGACTTGTCTAAGCCAGTTTTTATTTTGTTGGTGTTTCTGTGTTTCTTTTTTTTTTTTTTTTTTGTTTGTTTTGTATTTTGGCCTTTAGTTGGCCGCGTGCAACGTTGGAATGCTCATCGAACCAATTGAAATTGCTGTGACAACAATAAAAATTCAACTTTGGTTCCTCTTTTTGTTGGCTTGTCCGCTCGTTTGTGGTTGGTTGGACCCCCCCATCCACCATCCACCATCAGTTGACTGACTGACAATTAGAGACGTAGCTAAAACGTTGACTGATCAAGCGATTTGTAGCTGTAAATTCATCTCTATTTCGTTTCGAACAAGAGTTCAGGTTGGGGAATGTTGCCTGACTGTTTCTTTTTTTTTTTTTTATATATTTTCCTTTCCCCACTCCCCCTCTCATCTTCTTTTTTTTTGTTTTCTTGTAGTCTTGGCCTGGTCCTGATGATGTGCTCCTGCTGGCTACTTGTCGCTGTTAAAATCCAATTAATCGAACAATTTACTTTGTTGCATTTAGCCATGGTGTTGAAGTTGCAACAACTGCAGCAGGTTATATGTATGAATACGTATAAAAATCATTTAAATCCTATGCTAATTTATGTATTATTCATGTAAATTAAAGTTCTAATTAATAATTACATATTCAAGTAATTGTGAATTATTTGCCTTTTTATGATGATTATTTTTAAGCTACTTTTCTTTCCGGTGACCTTAAACTTAGAATTTTTGCATAGAGAGTTGCCTATATATTGCTATAACTTTTATATCTATTCTTTAAGTATTCAGGACCATAGCGAATTAAAAAGATCACGTTGATCAGATATATTTAATTAATATATCTGAATTCAATTATATTATAAACTATATTATTATGCAAAATTTTTTTGAAAATTGATTAAACTTTTAATTAAAATATATATCAGAATTGAATTACTTTATGAACAATATTTATATATAAAATAGTTGCTGCACAAACTCAAAAACAGTGTAATATATAACATAATATATAAATTTAAAAGATTCAAAATAATACAACTCAAATAAGGTTTTTTTATTATTTAAAATTTTGTAGGAAATTGATTCAACTTTTAATTAAAACCTATCCCAGAATTTAATTATTTAACAAACAATATTTATATTTAAAATAGTTGCTGAACAAATCCAAAAGGATCTTTAGCCTATATTACTACTAATTCCAATATAATATTCCATAATCATTTATAAATAATTGCAAAATATTATAAGAAATTAATTAACAAACTTATATTAGCTTTAAAATCGCATTATATACTTCAAAAATAGTATTTATTCTAAACTTTCTATATTGAAAGTATCTTTTCTAAAAGATTCCTAATAATGTAACTATGTAAGATATGTTTGTTTCCTTTAGGTTAAAACACTTATATTAAACAATAATTATTGTTAGTATATTTAGTTAGTATAGTTAACGATCTGCAAATACCTTTAACTAACGAGAGAGCAAAAGTAATTTTTAAAACAGAGTTTTCCCCATTTACATTACTTACAATACTCTGATCCTTAGGAACTTTTTAGATTATTAAGAAAACTGTCTACGTTTAGTGTTGGGACATAAATTATTAGCCCGTTTTGAACATGACAGGGCTACTAAATGATTTGGATACTCTCTCAGTGGAATATTGCCTCCGGTCTGGCCCAACAGAAACAAATGGCTTGGGCCACCCTTTTTGCCTGAGCAACCGAGCATGATTAGTGTCAATTTTTGTCACTTTAATAGTCTCGTTTATGTGCAACGTTAGTGAGTGCATTATACCAAACAAAAAAGAAAATGAATGAAAAAGAAATAAAGTGTACTCTTTGCCCTATAAAATAGGCCAAAAAAGGCAACTCTCTCTCTCACTATCTATCTCTATCTCTGTCCTTCTGTGGATGGTAAAAGACGTTTTCATTAATAGACGCTCGAATATCAAAGCGAAACTTCAGAGTCATGCCGCCTCTGACGATGTCGACAAACGCCCGCCCCATTAAACCACAAAATTTATTACACCAACTAAAACTGAAATCTCAGCAAGGAGCAAGCATTGAATCCATTGAATGACATGTGAGAGGTTTGGGGAGTGGGAACATTTACGGGAACAACTTAATTCAAGTGTTGTCACTTTGTCGTGTGTTTCACAAAATGTTTTTCTTTTTTTTTTTTTTGCCTTAAAATGCTGCTCATTAATTTTCAAGTGTAAGTTTTATTAGGTATTTAAATGCGTGCGAGAACTTGCCACCAAGCGGCAAGCCAATGGCAACATGCCGCTTGGTGGCACATAAATTCGATAGGGATAGGGAGAGAACCCAGAACTGATCCGACAGATTTTCTTGTATCTTTTTATGCCTTAACATAGCCACATGTTGGTAAAATCCACTCCCACTCTCACAGCCTCCCGCACCCCATCTCTCACTCTATCTCCTTCTCCTTCTCTATTCGTACCTATGAATCTTCTTCTCTCTTTTTCTCCATTTACCACTTTCCCACTCTCTGGTTTCCCAGCCAGCATGTCGCACATACTTGAGATTGCATTAGTCAGTTTTGCGCCTCCAAAAACATTTCTCGTTTAGGGGAGCATGAAGCCCTTGGATGATCAATGCTACATCATCTGCCCCTTCACAACCCATTGCATTAATAATCCATAACGCCAGGCTAATATATGTTTGTATATATGATTAGAGATGTGCACGTGATTGGAATAGATTGGAATACTTATATACATAGATGCCATAAAGCTCTCTAATCGATGTGTATTTTAATTTATAATCATTAAATCGTCAAGCTTTAGCTTTTTGGAGATTCGAATTCTTGATCTTGTTAAAATATCTATCTATTCATATATATAAAGATATAATGATTGATATAATAAAGAATGCTTATATCTTTTAATAGGATATTGTTTTTTCATATCAATTTACTTATTCATTTAATGACTAAAGTTTCAACATTAATTTATTATTTCTATTCAGGTTGCTTAGTATTGGATTATATGTAAGTATGTATCTTAATAGCTTGAGCATTTAGTTATTAGTTTGATTCTTTTTTTAGTACATCTCTAGTTGCCCACCCACCCGAAATAGGCATTTGAGCGATCTGGCAATGTCAATAAATCAAGAGGCAAAGAGCACCTCCACTTGAAGTTATGTCTCTTTGTCTCCTTGTGTTTTTTTTCTTTCTTTCTTTCGTTCCTTCGTTTGGAATGAGAGTGCGAGTGAAATATTATCGCTGCTAATGCTGTTAATGAAACAACGTAATTATGTATTTGTATTTGTATTAGATGGGGGATGCAGCATCCCCTACTTAAGGAATGCCGTGGCCCTCGCATTAATTATGCGCCTCGAGTGGATTGGAGTGAAGTGATGTGGCTATAGGTTGGTGCGGTAAAAATACAAAAAAAAGGAAAATCAAAAAAGAAAAAAACAAACAATGTGCTTATGACATTATGTTTCTATATGTGTCTGTTTTTAAAAGGATTTTGTGTGCTTTTACATGACATCACAACATGCTAATCAATAGATCAAAGAGCACCGACCTTCTTCATCTTTTAAATATGTTTTGGCAATCAGAATTAGTATGTATGTATGTATATGTAATTGTTTTGATTATGCTAAATATGATTATTTTATTATTTGCACTTGCCAGATGACAGATGACATGCTTCCCAATCTATTCCAAGCATGCTTGAAGTGATCTTAACTGAAGCGGATCGGCGGCAAACTCCCCGCTGTGTTTGTCATACGGTTGGCCTAACATTGTCATTAATCGTTGGCAATTAATTATCATGCCTTCGAGTCGGGCTTTATTTTAAAGTAGTTATTATTATAACGAACTGTCAACACCTACTTATAAACATAGTCGAGCTGAACGAGCTCTATGCCATTGCCTGTGGTTGGGTTTCGGATATGGATTGGATTTGCTATGGGGCCATCGGGCAGGCATTCAGTATATCTACTCGTACCAACCACCTTTTAGCTTGGGTGGTCGTTGTGATCGGTTTTTGTCGTTGGTTGCTGGAAACTTGTTTGTTTTCTTGCGCCTGACCCGTACCGAAACCCCCCCCACCCCCCCAGCTCTGGCCATGTGTAAATCTATGTTAATTTGCCGATCATTAAATATAAAAAAATTTGTTGATTTTATTGTTTTTGGTTTTCTCCATCAAAGAGAATTAAGTATACGTTTTTTATTTTTATATATTTTCCTTCTTTTTTTGCATCTTTAATTGGGTGAGCGAATGTTTAACTTGGATTTGGATGGGCATAAACAATCGGTGTTGAGTTGTAAAATAAGAGAAATCATAATCAATTTGAAGGCAGTCCAAATGGTCAGACAAATGATTATAAAATGGGGTATATACATATATACAAATTCCATAATATTATAGAAGAAGATGTTTTGGTTTTATTTTAATATGAACTTTTGAAAGAATCAGAAAGATAAGAAATTAAGATAAGATAAGATGAGCTATTAATAGTCTAGATTTAAGAGAAATATACATATGTACTAGGGGATATATCCTGTATTCACTTTCATCTACTTATAAATATTGATTTGATTTACTTAAAAGTGAAAATTTGAAAAGAAAGTGAAGTTTATATATATATCGACGATTTGGTTAGATGTTCAGCCTGATTAGGCTGGTCTTGATTATTTTTCTCCATTACATCACTCAAATCAAAGTGGACGCTTTCATAGATGCCCATCGTCTACCAACACTATCACCAACACTGAGCCACACTCGAACCCAGTATGTATATCCTGACCACACACTCTTTTAGTGTTGTATTATTGTATTCTGATATTACATAGAGCATCACTGGTCATAACACTATAAAAGTTTTCGTTTAATTTCAAATGGCTCTACATTCTGCAATTTATAATATATATCTTATATATAAAAATGAAGCCTTTTTCTTCGCATCCGCGTGAATGGCTGACCGATTTACTAATTTTTTTGTTGTATTTGTTATTATTAGGAGAAGGTTCTTACATAAAATATTAAGAAAATCCTCATGCCATGTTTTATACGCATATTATCTTTAAATTTTTGGCAAGAAAAAATACAAGAACAGATTTTCAATGTGACCATCTGCTTGGTGTAGTCGTTTTCCTGGTGCATCACGCGTGAACTGGACCGATTTCACTAATTCTTTTTTTTATTATTAGGAGATGTATTTGTTATTATTAGGGAAGGTTTACGAAAAAAAAAAGAAATCTGCTGTTTTATAGCATATTATCTTTACATTTTGGAAGACACGAAAATCTGTTTACAGAAATCAGTTTGAGTCAAATAAAAAAGCTCGATTTGAAATCCACAGAAACTTATTCATAAATTAAAGTATTTGCAGTTGGATTTTCGTTTTTAATAATGCAGACGTACAAGCTTAGCCGCAGAACTCGAAATACGGCAAGTCAAAGAAATATAAGAGCAAATCAAACTGATGAGCAACGCGAAGCGGAAATGAACTTGACGGAATCGATATGAAGATAGAAATTTTGTGTTTAATCCCCACAGAGTGCATTCAGTTATAATGTGGCAATTAATTGCAGTTCGCGAAAATTGTTGCTATTGGTAATGAGTTTTTTTAAATATATATAGATATATTTTTTTTTTTTTTTTTAAAAAAAAAAAAAAAAAATTAAATTTAATTAAAAGAAGAGGGATTATGGATACATTTTTAGGGATTCGTTCATTGAATGGTAACCTAGATAGGTCAGCTGTACAAAATAAGTAGTGCATCATTGCAACGCTAGAAGTTCGCGGGTCTAGTATGTATATAAATATATATATATATATATATTTTATATATCTATATATATATATATCTATGTATATCTAAATATATATATCTAAATATAATTCTCCTATTGTTGAACATTCTTTTGTTTTCTTGGTATCTTGGTATTATTTAATAGCAGATATCATTTTGTAATCGTTTTCTAATATATTTTCCCATATAAAAATACCAAAATCAAATTATTTTCTGGCTTTGATTCATTTAAAGATGGTTATACATTTTTAATAATTGTTTTTGATGAATATTTTAATAGCATTTGTTATAATGTTTGATTCATTTAAAAATGGTTCTACATTTTTTAATAATTGTTTTAAGATGAATATTTTAATAGCATTTGTTATAAAAAAAATTGTTAGGATGACTAGACTAAATAATTCAAAATTATTATAATGATTAGTTTAGTTTTTTCGTGTTGGAGATACACAAAACCACGACTAGCTTTAACAGCTCATGTAATTAACTAAAATATTTATAAATCAACATTAACTTTAACACATTTATACCTACATATGTATATGCAGTGCATGACTCATTTAAAAAATGTATGAAAAAGCCATTAAAAAACTAAAGAAAAGAAAAGCAGTGGAAAAATAAGAGAAGAAAATGAAAACCCAATATCTAAACTACAGGCAATGACAGAGTCTCATTGTTAGTCTCATAAATAGGCATGAAGCCCAACCAATCTAGCCAGCGATTCATTCACCATTAAAGAGCATTTAAAAGGAAATTATTAGCTGAAATGTGGCCCGATCTCCTCCTGATTATTTAATGGAATGGAACATGAACATGGAAGCTTACGCAATGGCAAAGAGTTCATTATGAAGACGAAGCCGAAGACATGGCACAGCTGCAAGCAATTCTTTTCCTATAACTAATACAACTACTATTATATCTTGTTGTACCTACTATTTTTTTCTATTTTTTTTTTTTTGTTTTTTGTCTCTTTAGCAATTTTTAATTAACGCTTTTTGCACAATGCTTGTCTAATTACGCCTATGGTGCCAGATGCACGACACAACACAACGGCACTAAATCATCATCATGGCAGCTGCTTTGAGCCAAGAGTCCTGCCAGGATGATGTTGATGATGACGATGATGATGGTTACGATCATGGCATGGCAATTAGGCATTTGGTTGCATTTGATGATGCCAATCATTAATTGAATAAAATTTGCATTTAAATGTGCCACAATGTGGCCTAAAGCCATAACTATGTAGGTATGTATGTATGTATGTAGGTAAGATGATTCGATTGATGATACAAGTAAATTTTTTTTTTGTCTTTCTTTTGTATGAATGGATGAATTCTTCTTCTTGCTGTTCCAATCTACCAACTGGAATGGTGATGAAGTCATATGGCATACGCAATGCCAATTTAAAATGGTTAAAAAATAAATTGGATTGCAGTATGGTCGTAGAGCAAACTAGACTATCATCAATTTAAAATCAATATGTCACATAAATTGGAAGGGAAATCAACGCCAAAGGCCGCCAGCAACAAAAATAAAAAAAAAAAGAAAAAGAAGTAAAATAAGAAAAAAAATATCAAAGAAGCTAATTTATACCCTTGCAGATTAATTGATTACTTTCTCCGTCATATCGGATTCAATATATTTTAAAAATTGGAAATATAAAATTTAAAAAAATTTGAACCAAGAAAAGAATCAGTAACAAAAATTTCGAGTTTGCCAACGGCCGGAGTTGAACCTCCGCTCCCATCACTCCCAGAAACGATCTCTACCTATTGCGCTACCAAACTTTAAATTCGGGGCCACGCTATTTCGGTATACATTGCAAGCGTCCAGCTTCTCGCTCTCTAAAGTTTCTGACGAATTCTAGAAAACAACAACACAATACAAATAGTTTTCCGTCTCTTTCTTTTCGCACTCAGCTTGTAGTTTTTTCAAGCACGTGTTCGCATATATGTATGTATGTATGTTTGTATGTTTCCATGTATGTTGTTTGTGTACGCATATATAAAAGCAAATATAAACGTATTTAATTGGCTGCATATGCAAACATACTGATGCTGATGGGGGTTGATTCATTGATTTTATTGATTTATGTCGGTGTTTATTATCCGATCTGATTCAAACTTACTGATATGATGTAAAAGTATAATTCTCATCTGCTCACCAAATTTGGTTGAGATATCTTAAAAAACAAAAAGTTTTTCTCACAAAAACATACTTTTCTGATGGGGTTAATTATTGATTTTATTGATTTATGTCGGTGTTTATTATCCGATCTGAATCAAACTTGCTGGTAAGGTGTAAAAGTAGAATTGTCATCTATGTGCCAAATTTGGTTGAGATATCTTAAAAACAAAAAGTTTTTCTCACAAGAACTGTTTTGAACAACTCACATTTTGACCGAGGTACCTCTGATCTTTCCTATTTTTCTATAACTTATAGTTGTCCGATTCTACCAACTCTTAAACTTGTGTCAGATAAATCATCAATGAAGAGAATGATATGACTTTTATTCATGTAGCTCAAAATTTAAGTTCGATTCCTTGCGAAGAAACAGACAGACGGACAGACGGACAGACGGACAGACGGACAGACGGACATGGTCATATCGACTCGGCTTTCGATGCTGATCAAGAATATATATACTTTATGGGGTCGGAAACGATTATTTCTATGCGTTACAAACATCTGACCAATTTTATTATACCCTCTGCAAGGGTATAATAAATAAATATTGGAAAGCAAAATGGTCAAAAAGGCCACAAAGGCAACTTGGTGACTTGGTAAGTCGTTGCTGTTGTTGTTGTCGTCGCATGGGTTTTATTGGCCACTTTTGGCCACATCAGCGACAACGATGAGACAAGCGCGCTTCCTGGGCACCATAGTTGAATGTGGGATGTATGCCTATATATATATATATATATGTATATATATATATATGTACATACGTATGTATGTCTTGGACAACTTGCCATTATTATGCGCATGTTGCATTGCCTTGCGATTGTTGTTGTTGCCGGATTTGTCAGCGATCCTCAAAGTGATAAAAATTGCTCGTAAATCCTTAACGAGTGGAGCTAACACGCGCTTGCAGCTCCTTCAACTGACGCTCCCTCCACCGCCCTCTCTTTCATCATCACCTCACACCACACCAACAGCAGCCAGCAGCCAAAAGCCAGAAGCCAACATCCAATTCCTTCTCAAACATGCCAAATGAAACAATGGTCCAATGGCCAGTTCCATATTCCAATCCTGGCAACAGAAATGGACGCGCTCATCTCTTGATCTGCATTGTTAGCTGTTTTTTTGTCTTTTCGTCTTTTGTTTTTTTTTTGGTGTTTTTCCTTTTCGCTTTTCCCTTTTTTCTTTTGCATTTAAACAGAACTCACACCAAAAACTCCAAATTGACTCCATTAAATTCCAATTGTCCAATGTTCAGTCATCCAATTGTAGTTGTTGTCATCGTCATCATCATCATCATCATCATCATCATCATTATCATAGTCATCAGCATCATCATCATCATCATCATCATCTTTGTTGTTCCAGTTGCTATTCCTGTGGGGGTGTTGATATCGACTATTGGCCAATGTTAAAGACTGTCAAAAGTTTTCCTTAAGTGGACAAAGTTCAATAATTGTAAAAGGATTTTAAAACTTATCTCCTAGAATTATTCTATAGTATGTATTATAAATGAGTTTTCTTTAATATTTATTAGTTAATTTTGTCTAAGATTGGAAAAACGAAAGAGAAGGGAATAATATTTCAATTATATAGATTATTAATTCTAAGAAAATTGCTTTAAATAGGTTGAGAGATAATATTATTGAAGTAAAATAAATAAATATATTTCATATATGTATATATACATATAAGTTATATATAAAATTATTCTGAAAAAATGTACACATTTATTATATTTATTATAAAATATATTTAAAATGTATTCAAGTACTAAAAATAGTGCTAAAATAAACATTTTAACTAACCAAAACTTCATCCACCAATCAAATCTTTACAAAGAATATTTCTACCTGATATTGCAAATTCTTTAAAATGCTAACAACATAATCCGCTAACTCTATAGAAAGTCAAAGAGTTAAGAGTTAAGCGCATAAGTTCTTAATACCCAAATCCCTATCATATCCTTTTCATCCGAGTCAGTGTAGATCGGCTCGTGTGTCTGATGCACCTGCACTTGAAACGAATCAGTTCCAGAACATGGACCACTAGAGGAATTGCTTGTCAAGTGCACTTCAGTCGGACACTTGAGTATCTTTTTGTAATGTCATCATGAAATATGAAGGGTTCTTGAAATTGAAGAAAAGGATTTTTCTTTTTTGAACAATAACGAAAAATCCTTTTTGCGAATTTGCCGACACACTTGAACTTGATGGGAACATCATTAAATCCTCTCTCACTCTCTTGTAGAAACGAAATATAAAATATTACGCAGGACAAACAAGACCAGGCATTAGTGTAATCCTTGTGGACACACCCACAACGGCAGTCAATGAATAGTTATATTCAATGTATGAATGAAAGAATGAACGAATGAATGAATGAACTGGGTTGCGTTGTTCATTGATGAAAAGAAAAGGACTCTGACCATAGATCTTTGATATTGTTCTTTTGAGGAGTTTGGAAAAAACAAAAGCCCAGCAGGTTACTGCTGGCTATCCGATTGCCCTTTGGGATCATGGGAATCCATATATATATATCTATAAGTGTATCTATATAGATAAGAAAAATAACTTGCTACAATCGTATGGCAATAAAAATTAATAAAATAAAGCAAGTGCCGTGTTCAAGTCATTAAATAAATTTAACAGCTCAATGACTTGTCGAAAGGTGAAAAAAACACAAAGGAATAGCCATATCCAACAAAAAAAAAAAAAAAAAAAGAAGGGGGATAAAGAACAAAGGGAAAGAGATTGAGAGGGGAGTCAAGGATTCAGTGGTATAATTGAAGCGAACAGGCTCAGGCAACCATATCTTAATTAGCAGACCCAAACTTACATTAACCTTAATTTTTAATGATTCCCCGTCTTAATTGCGGGCGCCAAAGCTCCGCTGGTCCATGGTAATTTCCACTCATGTGTCCAGCGGCGCATGCGTATTGATGGCAATGCAGGAATTGCACTTCATTGCCAAGATCGTGGCTGGCAAATGACCACCAATGGCGGTTGTATCTTACCTGCATCTGTTGGCTGCTTTAGACTTTTGTCTAACTTCTTATAATGCCCATAAATTATGTCAAATGTGGAAAATGCCCAACGAATTGTGTTTTATTTTCTTTTTTTTTTTTAACACCTAATCGCCTATAATGCGTTCATCTTCCAATTGTGAGGTCCTCCAAAAAAGTTGACTTTAAAAATATCCACCGAATTATTAGAGAATCTAGGCATCTATATTCATTCATTCTTTCATTTCATTCATTCATTCTTTCATTTCATTCATTCATTCACATTTCTTTTATTTATAATGAAAATGTTTGTTGTCCGCTTTTTAATTTTTTTTCTTTCCTTTTTTTGGGGGGGATTTTTAGATTTATGTTCATGAATGTAAATGCCTTCTTCAAATCTTTTTTTATTGGTTCGCTATGCATTATATTCTCGTGATTTGTTGCCATACCAACAATGTGAGGAGAGGGGAAGGAGGAGGAAAGAAAATGATATTATTATCACACTCTGACACTAACTGGCTTTCTCTAAATGGCCAAAAAAAAAAAAAAGGGGAAAAATTATTAAGCTGATTTTAATTGCGACCCGTGAATCTGGAATCCAAGAATCATAAATCTAATTTAGTGCTTTTATTTGAATTTAGACATCTTTCTAATTATGCAACCAAAAACACTTTACTTTTTGTATGGAAAATTTATTGCTAATGTATTGACGATTTGTTGCTGTTCGATCGATCGATTGTACGATATAATCTCCTTATACTTAGTTATGTTTATTTTGTTTTCTTTTTGTTGGACTCAATAAATTGTAACCTGGCCCTGGGGAATATACAAAATAAAGATATAGATAACTTTGCCATATCAATAATTTAATTTAATATCATTTCTTAACTAGATTATAATATATCTAGATAGGTATTATAATTTATAATCTAAATGCAGTTTAACAATGATAAGTTAAATTAATTTACAGAGTGATCTTTTTAAATTATCTTTATCTGTTGAGATAGACATGAATTAATTAGATTTTGAAGGTTTATATAGATTTATTACAGTCTAAATGAGATGAAATTATAAAATAAATACAGATCAAAAGATTCATTAAAATTAAAATTGGAGTAGAGAGTGAAATGTTATTAGTTAATTGATTTTACACAAAATTTAGATTATTTCAAAGCTTAACAAAGAAATTTTTTATATGTATGTACATCTGTATTATCAATAAATTGTCCATTAAACTAAAACTATATATAAATATAATTAACTGGAAATAATAAGATTTTAAGCAATAAAATGGCATTTAAATTAATTGGCAATTGATTCTTATTCGAATTTTTTTTATCTATATAAACGATTGCAAGAGGTAAACCCTTTAACTAAAGTAACTTTTTTATTATTCTTAACTTTCAAGATGTTCTTCCTTGCCTGACCCGTTTTGTATCTTTTAGTCATCATCGCCAACATCATCATCATCATCATCATCATCATCATCATCATCATCATCATCATAATCATGGTCAAAATTAGTCGCCAAGCTGACAAAACGTTTAGTACCAAGCTCTCACCCAATTGCTCGAAATCCCAAACCAAAACCCAATCAAAAATGAAAAAAAACGCAAGAAAAACCACACAAAAAACGCAGTAAAAAACATTTGTTCATTTGTCATGCAGAAGGACTGTGTTGCCGTTGACATACATTCATGGATGGTCTTTGCTGTAAGCCAGCAACAGCAACAGCAGCAACATCAACATCAGCAACATCGGCAACAACAACAGCAGCAACATAATAATACGTGATGATCATCAATGTTGTTGTCCTGCTGCTTGGACATTGCACATTGCGCAATAAAACTGGTGGGGGGACAAAAAAAGCGGCGCAACAATTGAGGAGAATCCATCATTAATAAGCCCTAAAGTGGCTGCCCAGGGACAATAAAAACAAAGGCCAAAATGGGCAATGTATAAACAAGACATAGGTGTAGGCTAAAAGAAAATAATAAGGTCTAATCGGAAGTGGAAGAGGGTTAAAATAAAACATATAGTATTCTGATTTAGCATGAAACATTTCTAAAAATAAAGTTGGAACTATCTGTTTTTAATTAAAAAAAAAAAAAAACAAAAAACAAAAATAGAAGAAGGAAATAGATAAGGAATTTTGTTTTTTTTTTTTTTAATAAATAACAATATTATGATAATTAAAATAAATTGAAAATAACAATATATATTAGCAGAATACAAAGGGAATTCCAAATAATATAATAAAAAGTTCAAGTTTATCAGTTTGTTTTAATCTTTATTCAAATATATACCAGATTAAGATTTAATAGACTGAATACTTTTCGAAAATAACCTTGAATGGGATGTTTGGATTATCCAGCGATTTTGTAAAAATAAGTGGAAAAATAAATAGATTTGAATTTGAATATTTATATTATTAAATCTATATAAATAGTATTTAAGTTATCATAGATCGGTAATTGGATGAATCTGTCTTAAAAAGATCAAAGTGTAGATTTCTGCTTGAATATTTATAAATTAAATCTAAATAAATAGTTTTGAAGTTATCATAGATCGGATGAATCTGTGTTAAAAATAACAAACTACAGATATGAACTTATAAAATCTAAATAAATAGTTTTTAAGTTATCAATCAATAGATTTAAATCATATAAATTAAATCTAGATATATAGTATAAAAGTTATCACAGATCAGCACTTGAATGAATATACTTATCTTGCAACGATCAAACAAAGTAAATTTAGAAAAATGAGACGAAAAACTTGTATAATGATATAACCCAAATATCAAAAAGGAAATCTGTTAGGCTTAATTTTACCCCCTCTCTCTTTGATTTCCTGGCTACGCTCATGCAACCGGCAGCAACATGTGCACTTGTTTCTTCTGTTGATGCAGCAACAGCAACAGCAACAGCAAGGAAAAAAATGGCAAACCGCTTTGGGCCATTTAAGGTAACGCAATTAATTATTTTTTAACTGTTTTGTCATTTCGGAATGCAGCAAGCAGCCATCGTTGGCCATCCGATTGGTCCTTCCTGCTGTGTCCAAAAGGACTTTGACATGGCCGTAGCAGCTTTCGCTTGTTTGATCGCTTGATCGTTGGATTGTTGGATTGCTGGATCGATTGATCGATTGATTGCTGCCGCAAAATAAATATAAAAAAAAAAACGAATAAAAGGCAAACACAAAAAGTACAAATACATTGACAGAGATTGTAAAACTTGCCATGTAACAAGTCGTTTTGTTAATTTGCCGCCGATTGGCTACCGAAACATATATATGTTTCTATATACATATGTATGATATATATAATCAAAAAATAGAAAGTTTTTTATATCTTCTTTCTTTCGATTTCATGCAAATGTATAAAAAATTAATAAACAATATGAACTAAAAAAACCAGACACTTGTCATGCATGTGCAAAGTTATATATAAATTCATATAAAAAAAAAACACAAATGTTGAACAAAACAAAAAATAAGATGAGGAAAAAAAAAGAGAAGAAAAATATTCATAAATTTTGCCTCAAACAAGTTGTCGTTTGGCCGCCCAGAGGTTGTTGCTTATTTGCTTTGTCTGTTTTGATTATAAAAAGCATTCGGCTTTAATTTGTCAATTTCTTAATTGGCGTTTCGTACGTTCCACAATGTCGGAAAGAGACAGACGACAGAGAGCCTGCACTCGCTCTCTCTCTCTTTTCCTCTTGATCACCTCTTAGCAATTCCCCATGCTTGCTGTCTCACTCAAAAGCATACATCTATAGAGTATATATGTATACATATATATGTTTGTATAGTAATCTGATGATATTTTCGATTATTGTCGTTGGTTTTGTTTTTTTTCTTTTTGTCTTTGAGATCGGTTCGGTTGGTCTGTCGGTCGGTCGGTCGGTCAGTTTGCCGGTCGATCATTGTCGTTGTTCGGTTAGAAGAATTTTAACAAGCTACGGTGTTTTGGAATTTCGTTACGTGAAGAATTCAAAAATGTTTTACGCAATTAAAGAATCTGATAAAATGTCTACAAGCGACAAAGGTGAACAATATAAACATTTAATGATAAAACGCTAAGATACCCTATGCCAAGCGTCTATTAATTTTTAGATATTTCTTAGTAATTTCTTATTAAATTTATAAACTTAAAGCTAATGAAATGATCTAAAGCAAAAACACCTTAGGGTACTGCCAAGTATCTATTATTTTAGATATTTCATTATATTTTGTTATAAAATTTATAAAATGAAGATTATGTAAGAAAAGATATGATAAGATAAGATACTCTTTGCCAAGTATTTATTCATTTTTATAAAAATATACTACTTTTATAAGTAAATATATGCCTATTGAACAAATAGGTCAACTATATTAACTAACCAAGCTTGAGCCTTTTTCCATATATATGTATATATATAAATACAAACCACGTATATATATCATTACAAAACAGGAAAGTTATAAAATATTGGATCATCTTGATAGACCTTTAGTATAAGTAGTACCCTAGAAAAATCGGAAAAGAAAAAACTGTAGACTGTAGCCGATCCTGTTTGTTCCCTGTTTCATCTTCTCATATCGATCGCTTGTCCAATGGTTAAATATGACAAATTTTAACGAAAGAAATAAAAACAAAACGAATGACTGACTACAAGAAGACAAAATCAGAAGCTTCTCAATGCACATCAATATCGATCGAAACGAACCTCAACTCCTGTCTCCCGTTTCTTTACTTTTTGTCTCTGTTCCTGCGTGTGTGTGTGTGTGTGTGTGTGCATTGTGGTTGTGGCACAAACCAATTAAGCCGAGATTAATTGGCCATGTCAAGTGGCGTAATCGAGCGCGAACACAAGTTTGACATTTCATAATTATTTCAACTGTCTTTGTGTCTCAGCCTTCGTCTCTCTCTCTCACGCTCTCTCTTTCCTCTCTCTCTCTCTCTCTCTCATGATCGATCAATCGTTCGATAGCCAGGGCCTTGGGTGTGCGAGTGTGTGTCTGCTGTGTGTGTGTGTGTGATAAAGATGTGTTGTGCCCGATATGATGGAAATGTATATAATTGACTGCTTTTTTATATGATGATTTTTTTTATAGAAAAACAATATGGGATTAGGGTTCATTTGGTGATAATCTGATTGATATTTTTTGTTGTTTTGTAATTATGTTGTCAGAATTTTTAGCTAGACCTAAAAAACGAAAGAGGTTTAAGTAAAATTTTTATTTGATTGAGTACTGATTATTATATAGCCATAATCAAACTTTTTAACGTATAGAAAGGTCATGATCTTAATTTAAAACTTAATTGAAAGTAAGTTAACATTGTTTTAACCTTTGTCTTCTTAATTCAAACTAGCTTTATTTTATGATTTAAAACTTTCTCTATTTGGCTACTTATCTACATCAACTTCCAACTCCCAACTTCCAAATACCCAGTCAGTCCACACCCACTTAACTCTTTTCAATTCCTCTCATTTTGCAGCTAATTTGACAACAATTTACTGTAATCACAATCGATTCGTGTTTGCCAATTTTTTAATTGTTTTCAATCCTCTTTTTAGTCCCTGGGTCCGAAGGAAACAAAAAAATAAAAATACAAAAGAGAGAGAGAAAAAACCAAGACACACGATCGAGTAATTTACGATGGCCTCATGGTGATTGGGACACCCAAAACAAACGAACTCCATTAGCTGCTGATGGTTGGTTTGCTCCTCACAGTTCGTGCGAACTTCTAGGAATTATGTTGTTCCAATTAAAATAAAAATTAAAATAAATAAAAGACGAGAAAGAAGGAAAAAAAAGGAAAAATAAAAATAAGAACAACACTCTTCAACCTGGATGCTGCTGGCTCTTTAGCAACGTTTGTTTTGTTGTATCGATTTGTGAAAAATGGAGCTTGGTTGGCTCCCATTGATTTCTGAGTTGCTGATTTCCATTTAACCTGCTGCTGCATTGCCGACAACAACATCGAGGACGCGTTTTGGGATTCACAGTGACTGGCTGCACCCTGCGGATCGCGCCCCGGATTCATGCGATACAATCGTGGCTTTTGTGCTTGCCTTAAAACGACTTTAATATGTAAATTCGATTTCGGAAGCCAAAGTAATTAATACTAGAATGCCTGCTGCACCACCACCACCGCCACCACAACTGCCATCAGCACCACCAGTGCCACCAGACTGAATTCAAAATTAATCCAAACAAAACGGATAAGAGAGCAAAAGGCAAACAGAAATGTTAATTTGCTTCGTCGTCGTCGTCGTTGTTGTCGTCTTTGATATCGTTGTCGCAGGAAGCTATATACAATATATTCATACAAACATATACATACAAACATACATACATACATACATACATACATATGTATGTATGTATAAGCCAAAGGTGAGAATATTTTCAGTATTTTCTGCCTCGATTAGGCTTAAAATTTATGTTGTGGCCCTTGAGGCAAGTTTCGAACTTTTGTCACTGGTTTGTTGGTCATTCAAATAAAAATTATGCTTGACATATTGGTATAACTTTTGTTTTTAATTATGAATGACATTTTCTCTATCCAATCCCCACTTCTATTCCCCCCCATCTTGAAACACTATTTAAGACTATCGTGTGGGTCCAATGATTCTTTTTTTCTTCTTTGCCTGCTGTGAAATCAGAGCTCTCGTCTGAGATAAAGATCTTGGTAACTCTTCAATTTGTGTGTGTGTGTGTATGTGTGTTGAACCATAATGAAACTCATTGATGTAGGTAAATTATCGCTCTGTTCTTAACGTCGTGTTTTCGTGTTTTTTAATTGGGGACTTTGGGAATTTAGTGAAAAATGCTAATTAGTTGAAAGGGTTCGTCTTCCATCGTCTCGTCGTCTTGTCTTTTTCCATTGATAATATTGCTAAAGAACCAAATGACAAGATATCTTTCAGGGTACTAGGAAACTTAACAGAACTGAAACTAAACTGAGATTTACGTTATGTTTTTTTTTCTCTCTCTCTTTCTCTTTCGTTTTTCCCTTTGGGGTTTTTCTATCTATCTATAAAATTAGATTAGCAGTTAATTGGTTAATGTGCAGCCAGCAACGTTTGTTAATTGATTCTTGGAAAAACTTTTCAATACACATCTTAAAACAAGAGAAGAACGAACGTATCGGAAAAAGAAAATCAGGTTTTAATTAACAACTATTTAGAATCTCTTCTCTGGCTACCGACTTCTTGCATGTTTTCTTTAATTTGGCAGCATAAAATTATCATTTCAGTTTCGTGTCTCTCTTTTTTGATATATTGTATATACTTAGTATATATGTATATATATATACATATAAGTACATATATACTTTTAATCTTTAGACATGCACGGTAGCCAGTTTGAAATTTTTTGTCCAGTTCAAATATTTTCAAAATAAAATGTTCGATCTACAATATTCACTAATTGGTTTTATGGGTTCCGCAGTTAAATTTTCTCACTATCTACATACTTCTATCTTTATCATTCATTTGTTGCTTATATTCGTATCGCATCTCTTAAAATGCTTAACAGATTTCATAAGCTTTTAGAGAGGAGGGTTATGGCAGGTGAGATGAGAGGGACATTAATTTATATGTTTATAATTTTATGCTAATTTCATCTTCTCTTTGTTTGATTTCTTTCAATTGTCATGACATTTGTTATCACATACATACATACCTGTATTTATATATATTTATATATTATTATATTGATCTTACTGATAAGATTCAACAAAATTATTTCTTTTATCTGACCATAAATAGCTAAGGGAAACTGGGTCAAAGCAACCAACACACACACACACACACCTGACAGTGGCAGCATCTCAACCAAAAAAAAAAAAAAATACAAAAAAATCCAACTTGCCACATTCAACATAATCAACATATGGGCGGGCCATATCTCTCTCTCTCTCCTCTCACACTCGCAGTGTCTTGGTAACAGTTTCACTCTCAGTCTCTCTCCCAGTCTCTGTCTCAGTCTCTGTCCCAGTCTTTTCTGTTTGCCCCGAATCCAAACATGCTGTAGGCTGTCTTGTTGCCTTGTAATCCGATAGTTTTATAGTTTTGTGGTAGCGCACTCATAAATTTTAGCCCCCAGAGAGACGTTCATGTCGCAGCATCAGGTGTTAAGCGGGCACAAAAATACCCTATAAATAATTTTAGGCATCTCAACAATTGATAGTAATCGAAATTTTTAAATTCCTTATATTTATTAGATATTTAAATAAGCAAAATAGAAAATTTCCAATTTATATTCTTATACTTCTAAAAAATATTTTTTAAAATTTTATATATTTCTATAAATATTTATAAATTTAAAAACCATAAATGTTTGTAAGCAAAACACAATGATAGAATAAATTTTTAGCAAAATTTGTATAATCTAATAAGCATTTGGAATCACACTTTCTGTATGTATATATGTATATGTTTGTACAGTGTTGGAAGAAATAATAGAAACGGAATGCAATCTTCGTTCTTTTTAGATGTAATTCAGGTGAAACACGATTTAGTTTGGAAGTTAATGTGTTTTTAAAAAAAAAAAAACCCAAAATGTTTAAAGTTAAATAGTTTTTACTTTATGTAATTTATCATCTTCAGTATAAAGGTTTTGAAACCATTAACAAATTTTTTTAATTTGCGATTTAGATTGGTTTGGAAAAGCTTAAATAATGAGACTTGTTAAAAATTTTGGAGATTAAAATACTGGTAAAGTGTATTTTGAATTCGTTATTATATACTACTGTTTAAATATATATATATATATGGATATATATATACAATATATTTATATATATTTTGTTTATTTTTTTTTTGCTTTGTCTCTCGCGTATTGTTTCTAAGCATTTGTCTTGAGAAAAAATAGATTTTTTTCTTTTTTTTTGTAAATTTTTTGTTTAGTCGTTTCGGTTGCTGCTTGGTTATTATTGTTGTTGTTGTTTTTGCTTGATTTTATGTTTTTTCTTCTCTGTTTTGTAGTTGTTGTTGTTTTTGTTATTTATTACACGAAAGTCATTCTTTTTTAATAGTCATGCAAATTAATTTTGCTCATTTGTACAACAATAAAAATGTTAACTAATTAATTTTGATTGAAATTTGCATGCAAAAAGCGAAAATCAATTTGCACGAGCATCGATAACTGTATATATATATGTATATACATATATATGTATGTATATGTATATATGGTTATGTGAAAGGTAAAGTGTGCCGGAATTTAGCGTGTTGTTTGAAAATATTTAATTTTCAAAATTTAATTTATAATTTTTGAAATGCAAGCGACACGCCAATTGGTAACTAGTTCAACCAAAAAGCAAAACGAAAGTCTGTAATGCCTAACAATAAGGGGTAAGTGATGAGGGGTGGAAGTTGGAAAGGCAATACCAGCCATCCTGCCAGGACTAAGACAAAACAAATGCCTAATTAGGACAAAGTATCAACATTTTGTCAAAACGGAAGTTATGTTAATTAATTTCGACTATCAAATCTCAACTTAGAGAAGTGAAGAGTGGTTGTGGGGACGGGAGGTGGAAACCGATAACAATCGGTAAAATGGAACTGAAAGCAAATGGAATTTCATAATACAAACGATAGAGCATTAAGGCAACCGTTTTTTTTTTGTTTTCTTTTGTTTTTGGGGTTCCTCCAACAGTTTTGAAAATGTATTTTCGTTGATGTTGTCCGACCTTTGCCAATTATAAGCCAAAGACATTGAATTTCGCTTTATCGCGGCATTTTTAGGACACATGAAACCCAAAAGATAGAGACTGAGAAAAGAAAGACAGAGAGAGAGAGAAGGAGATTGAGTGACTGAAACAGATCGAAATATACAGAAGAAGACTCGAACTCAGGCAAGAATATACAAATATATATATATATATATCTCAAATTAGCAAACATTTTATATCTGTCAGCTACTGTTCTCCCTAATTAATAACAAGATGCCTTTTTAATTCCATTTCGTGCGTTTTGCGCGCCGTTGAGCGTTTTAATTGCCCTTGAAGGAAACGTATTTTTCTCTTTTTTTTTTGGTTTGTTGCTCCTCCTCTGCATTTGCCTCTTTTTCCTTATCTTCTTGTGGAAGCTCTTCTTTAAGGAATCAACTGCAAAACTGATGACCAAAACGGGCGCCTTCGTGTTACTGGGCAGTTAATCGCAACAGTTTGTAATTATAACTAATTTTCAATCTATTTAAGGGCTGTTATTCTGCTAAAAAATATTAATTTTATTTATCAGGCCATAAAAGCAAAAATAGTTCAAGTTGTGGAATTTAAACCATTAGTGCTGAGTCAGCAAACAGGTTATGTTAATGCTAAACAAGAGTGGAATTTAAATATATTTTAATTTTATTACATGAACTTATATGTAACATATTTTGATTAAATTATATATGGATATGTATCATTGTGGCAGAATGATTGGCTCAAACTATAACGAATATTAAAGAATTTCCTTGTTTACTAACACTAGAACTTAACAGAATTAATTTCTTAACAGAGCATAGGAGTTAACATATGTAGATGTGTATAAAAAGAGACTATCAAGATAAACGGATATCGTATACAAATTATGTATTAATAAGTGTATACTAAATATATATAATACATACCTGAAAAGCCACTACATTACCTAAAAAAACTAGCTTCTACGATATATATATATATGTATTTTTAGAAGCATATGCAATATTTCCATTCGCATCAAGACCCAATGTGAATTTATTCAACAAAATCAATTTAGAATAAATAATTGTAGATTTTAACTATTTAAAATAAATTAAAATGGAAAAGATATTTATATATATTTTTATATATTGTTATCTTAAACTGGGAAGTTAGTAAAGTAATATTTGTTTATCTATAATTTATAATATTTAATAGAATATTTCAATTTGTGTATCATTTATAAGACTTGGTATAGGAAATATATTGATTGTATTACGGATTATATATTAATTGCATTGTTGAAACATTATAATATAAAAGTTCATATTTGAAAATATATATCTATAAGGTCTTTTAGCATATATATAAATTTAGCAATATCAGCTTCCAGATATATAAGACTTATGGAATGAAAATAGGGACACATAAAAAAGATCCCTCTCTGTAATAACTCTTTTAACTTCTTATTTTTGAGTCATTCTGTAGGTCTTAAGTGCTCTCTAAACTTTTCATCAATCGCTCATAAGTTGAGTTATAGAAAATATATATAATGCCGAAAATCATCCTCAGTACTACTTATATAAACAGAACTAGTCTTTCGATTAACTTGAGGAAAAAAAAATGTAATAGGAACAGCTCTCCCTTAGCCATTCCAAATGCTGCACATTAATTATTATTTATTTATTTCTTATTATGTATTATTTTTTCTGTTTTTTTTTTTCAAAACATGTAAGAACAAGACACAAAACCAAACAAAATAAACACAGAGAGTCAAATGAGAGAGACAAGTTAGACATTTTGTGGCCCATTGTATAAATAGATAAACACTTTGAATCGAATGACACTAAATTGACATAAATGAGATCAAATGGCTTATGGCCATAATAATATAAATGCACACAAGCACACACACATAGACATACACATTTGTGCCTAAATGTGTGCATGTACATAAGTGCCGACGGTGTATGACGACAGCAGCAACTAACTTGGCTTAAAGTTTGCCGTCGTTTTAGCCGATATGGTTATTTCTTGTACATTTATTGTAAAACCCATTCCGAAGTTCAGCTCAAGTGTTACTGACCATAAATCCAACCGCGTCCAGGCATTTTAGTGTGTTTTATTTGTTCTCTTGGCAAGCAAACATACGCCATATAGACTTGGCTAACTACACACACACACACACACACATATAAACACACACATATGTATGTGTGTGTGTATATTAGTAGAAACCACTGTGTTGAGTTTCCAATGAAGAGTTAAATATCAAAAACCAGTTTTGCCTAACAAGTTGGCTTTTAACCACGATAACTTGTTTCTGTTGATCAAGTCTCGGGCAACGCCTACCGTATATACACCCCAGGCTAGTGATGGTAGGAGGAGCTTTTACAAAGATGGTGGTGGTAGAGGTGGTGGTGCTGGTGGTGGTGACTGGACAAAAATGGTGGGCCTTAGCGCTAATAGCGATCGAATTTATGGAATTATTTCATTGTTCTAGGAATTTGAATGCTGGGGACACACCAAAAATGGCTGCAGATTTTGAGAAACGAGACAGAGACAGTTAAGGTTTGGCCAGGAGTCATGGGTAATATTTATTGGATGATTCAAACAATTGCCATCAGGATGTTGGCTATAACACTAAGACAGAGACAAAGAGAAAAAGATATATGTATGTATATATATATATACATACGTATATATGTTTGTACGTTTGACTGTCAGAGTTGCAGAGTGTCTTTCGCTTTGATGGCTTCATTATGCAGTTGTAGTTGGCCGTTTTGGCTCTTGACTGTTGGCTGTTGGCTGTTGGCTGTTGGCTCTTTGCCGTTGTGGTTTTGCTTTACAAATTGGCTGATTTAATATTTTTGCCAATTAAGTTTTGACTAGCACACATTTTGGCATGCAGTGAAATGTTAACCCATAATTGGTTTGCCAGCATAAAAATCACATGAATACATTTCCGTTCCATGGCAATTAATTGCATAGTACTTCATTTTAAAGGAAGTCCATCTTTTGAGTTATCTTTGCACAAGTGCAACTAAATTGACTGTTGTTGTTGTTGTTGCTCCTGCTGCTGCTGCTGTTTGACAGTTTTGCCAGATTCTCCAACTTCATCGTTGTCTTTCAGTATGTCTTGTCATTAAATGCCTGAACAAAATTATCTTGTTAAAATTACAAATAACACGAACATGAAGTAATAAAAACGTACGGAATGAATAATGTGCGCCACGTTAAATCACCGCTCATGATTGTTTTTGTTGTTATTGCTGCTGTTGGCCAACTGTTGGATGAAACTTTAACCGGTTCTAAACCATTCAACCATCCAACAATCCATCCATCCATCCATCCATTCGTCCATCCAGCATCCTTCATCTGTGATGTTACCCACTCAGCATTCTTATAACTTTATTTTTATGTGTCGATTTTTAGTGCTTACTGCCGCTCGGTTGCAGTTTCGTGAACTTTTCAAGTTAATTGGTTGGCGATTGTAACGACTGCAAAAAACAAAAACAAAAAAAAAAACAGCAACAACAACAATAACTAAAATAACAACAACACAACTCTTTCTGCCTTTTGTTTGACAAGTTGCGATTTGGTCAACTAACTACATGGTAAGGTGAATGTGTCTGAAATTGGTCACATAATTTGAACTAAAGAAAAAGCAAAAGCAAAAGAAAAAAATGTTTAACTAACTTAGCTAGTTTGTCCAATTATATATATAGTAAGTTATTAACAATTTTGAACACTCTCTTCCTATGGAAAAGAAAGTTTCTCCCCCCCATTTCATGATCTTCTCTTTTAGTTAGAAATAACTCTTATTACATTTAGTATTTTGTATTAATATTTAGTTTAATTTTCTTACTATTTTCCCATATATAACTTATGAATTGCAATGTTAACATAAATATGGAATAAGGTTTTCCATTCCATACCATTTAATGCTATTTCACGTAGAGGCAATAAAAAAAACAAAAATATTCTCCCTTCTTTCACTTTGACTTTTTGAGTGCATAGTTAAAACTATTTTATGTCTTAATTAAAGTTTATAGCACATTTTTTTTTTTTGGTTTTTGGTGTTGTTTGTTTCGTTTTGAGGCGTTAAAAAAGAGTTTTTGGTTTGGTTATTTTTTTTTTTTTTTTTTTTTTTTTTTTTTTTTTAATGCTCAAGTTGAACCGCCCGTCGTTGGAACAAACGTCAAGATCATCGGCAATCAGCGTAAATGAGTTTCTTCTGTATGTGTGTGTGAGTGTGTGTTTGTATGTGTATGTGTAAGTGTATGTGTATGTGTGCAAGTGTTGGCCATGTACAAATCGCTTGATTGGCTTGCACTTAATTGCCAGTGGCTAACTGCAACTCCCACTTGGTTACCAGCATTCGATCAGCCATGCTGTTTTTTCTTTTCCTCCTTTTTTGCTGTTGTAATTTTTGTTTTAGCCAGGTCGTGTCTTTGGCTTTTGCTGCTTCTCCTAATAGGCAATTAAATCTCGAGTGCTACCTGCCATTTTGTGTTCTCTCATCTTGGATATAATGGAATTTAGTTGTTATATTTATGTAGATTAGATCTACTAATTTATATAATTTGCAGAACTAGAAGCACAGTTCAAGCTCAACTAATGCCCATTAATCATCGACAAATTAGATACTAAAAATTGAGTTCTAAAAGCTATTTAATTTTGTTTAGTCTTGGATGTAATATAATTAAAAATATAATATATGATCTATGAGGGAAATTGTTTTTGAGGAGTAGCTAAGGGCAGGATGATGGATAGATGATGAAAGGATGATGCATATATGTATATCATTAGATAAAAAAAATCATTGAGATTTAAATAGAAACTTATTAAATTGAGGAAAAACTATATAAAATACTTATTTACACTGAGAGATCGAGATTGAATTGATCTTTTAATATCAGGCATTAATGGGTTTAGTTGGAGATAATTATTAATCTGATTAGTCTTCAAATCAAGTTTAACATCATCAAAGATACGACTAAACAAATTTATGGTTTGTTATAAAATTTATTAATCACTTTTTATAAGAATCGGGTTACCTTATTTTGTCATCTTGTGTTGTCTTTTTATTTATTTTTTATATATGCATATTTTTTTTTTATTAAAAACCATAAATCTTGATAGTCTTTTTTATGTCAATATGTCATATTATTTTGTTAGATCGTTAATAATTCATTTTATTCTATAGAGCTTAAAGAGAAATGAGTTAAGATATGATTTTATTGGATTATAAGTAATATGACTTAATGAACAAACTTTCAATGGTTACTAAACTTTATTAAAATTTTAATAATTATATTTCACTAACAAGAATCGATGAGTTTATTTTTAACTCTGTTTAATAATAATTAACTTAAAATACTTAAACGCTGTACTTATTAGTAACTATTTGAAGCTAAATTTAGAAAACTTCAAAGTAAACAATACAAATAAAGATAAAAATTCTAGGGCATGAATAAAGTTTACTCTTCAAATATATAATTCTAAATTTTTCTTCAATTCAAGTGGCAAGCAAGAGGATTTTTGCTACATCCATGGATGTTGCATCTTCATCCTTTAATGGCATCTCGGACTGATGCATTATGCAATTAAGCACACTTCCGCTCTGAGGGATGTCGCCACTTCCGTGAAGAGGTGCAGAAGATGTAAGGGTGGGGGAGGGGGGGTAGCTTTCTTCATATTTTGAATGCCTTGTGACTTTTTAATTGCGTATACGCCACTTGTAACGGTCGTTGGGCAAAAAGTCTTAATTAAGTCGTTTGAAGAGTTCCCCTACATACCCTCCCTCTCTTTCTTTCTCTCTGTCCCTCTCTCTCTCTCTCTCTGTTTCTCTACCTCTTTAAGTATTATTTTTTATTGTGCCTCTCGCTGTAATTATTATGATTACTTATTATTGCCTGCCTTTCGTTTCGTTTCGCTTTGTTTTTTTTTTCATTTATTTTATATATACTTTTTTTTTGCTCTTGTTTGGAGTAAGGCAATTTAATGGCCGTAGATATTTTCCAAATTATCTTAAGCATTTCATACTTATATATATATATATATAATTTCATGAAGTTGATGGAGTTCCTTTTACAAAAGCTGCCGATTGCTTAGTTTATTGTCACAAATTAAGCTGGCATCTGGACGGTTGGATAAGCAGGCAAGAGTAAATTACAACTTACCTGTACCGGTAGCCGTTGGCTATAATTTTAACCTGTTATTTGACTCAATAAAATTACAAGAGATTGCCACTAAAAATCTATAATTTCAATGGCCTCAAGTGCCGCCGATTTATTGAGTTATTTGAGTGAAGAAGAAGAATAGTTTAATTTTTGTGTTCCACTCTTTCATATGTACATACAGACATACTATATACGATTATTTTTGTGTTTTTTTGATTTTTGTTTTTTGAATACAGAGACAGCATTGAGCAGATAGAAGAGAAAAATTCCATCAATATGCAAAAATTTTCAATTAAAATTGGCCGCAAACAAAAGGCAAAAGATAACTTTACCATATGCATATATGTATAGTAACAACAACAACAAGAACAACGCCAATCGGTGGCAATTTATGTGCACTCAGCGCCATTTTCACTTCATTGTATCGCGACCAAACAGCGTCAGACGGTAACAAAAAAAAAAAAAAAAACAGAAGAACAAAAGCAAAAAATTAATAAAAAAAAAAATGGAAAAAATAAGCGAAAACGAAAGAAAAAACAAAAATATGAAACAAACAATAAAAAACTGAAATGCTACAAAAAAGAAGTGTGGAGGGAAAAAAATGGTGAGTTGTTTTGGATGAGAGGGGGTAGAGGGTAAAAAAAAACGCCAATGAAGAAGGCGTAAGGCATTGTGAGCGACAGCAACAACAACAACTGACAGGAAATTAGTTTCCATTTTTTGATGAATGCTTCGACAGGATTGTTGCCGTTGCTGTTGCCGTTGCCGTTCCCGTTCCTCTGATGATGCTTTTCAGTCTCATATTTTTTATATTTTGCACTCGTTGCTTGTGTTTTTTTTTTTGCTTGTTCTTTCTTCCTTTTTTATGTGTTGCCAGCATCTTTTTCCTGTTGGTGAGATCCTGGCATTCGTTCATCCAGCGCATAAATTGCCAGGCAACGTGACAACCGCTAGCCACGCTTCAGCCTGGTTGACTACAGAGAGCAGACAACAACAACAACAACAACGAAAAGAGAAAAAAAAATGGCATTCGCAGCAACTTCCTTTTATTCATTCATTTAACAATAAAATATTAACAACGGTTATATCAAATCAGCAAGCCGGGAAACTCTTATCTCTCATTGTAGTTGCATTTTGTTTACTCTTTTCAAAATATCTGACACATGACTCAAAAAAAAAAAAATAAAAGATTTTTCTTTGATTGCTGGAAATTTTATACAATTTTCTTTTAAAAAATTAATATCTATTACATTGTTGATTTCTCAACTTTAAACAATAGTTATGTGATGGTAAGCGATATACTTCAAAATCATTCCAAAGGATCATCTTATACATATATATCATTATATAGATGCCAAAATGGCAAATAAATTGTATATACCCATTTTATTCTTAGGCTATAACAACAAAAAAAAAAAAAGGTAAGCTCCCATCATAAAAATCGTCAGCCATTCCTGGGACAGAAGCTACAATGATAAGGGATAACAGTAACTCCAATTGGCAGCTTCATATACAATATAAAAATACATATATATATATATATAGATATTGAGTTGCTATATATATATTTACCAATATTTATATACATATAATCCCTTCATAGAAATTGAGTTATATTCTAACGTTTCCTGGAAATGTTGTCAAAGTTTTCTCTTCATTTTTGTTGTTGTTGTTGTTGTTTTTGTTTAAAGGACCCTTCAAATGACATAAAGCTTTCCGCTTGTCATTTTAGTTGAGCTCATCATGAGGCCATAAATTGCACCATGTGTTGCCCCAAAAACAAATTAACAAATTAAAGAAGCGGGTGTCATAAAATCATATATCCTCCCCTTCCTACCTACCACCCCTACCTCCCTCACTCTCATACTCACATACTCTCTCGAATTTCATGTCACAAAACTTTGATTTATTTCCCCTCAAAAGAAAAAAAAACCCAAGGCATTTAAATACGCTTTTGATTTACAAATAACAAATAAATGTTATGATGAGTGGGATCTTGTATCTTTTAAATGGTATGCCGCCGGCAGATGGTACAGAAGTTTAGGATACTTAAAATGGTTAAAAAGGGGGAATTGGCCTTGGTTGGTCACGCTCATAAAACGCCAACTAAGCGTTGAGAGCATCAAAATGAAAATAAATAAGAACGAACAAATAAAATGCCAAGAAAATGTATAGAGTATATAAGTATATGGAGACTTATGTTCATATATATGCTGAATATTGATTAAAACATCTTCTTTCTGCATCTTGGTCATAGAGAGAGAGAGGGAGAGAGTTATGATGGTCCACTTAATGGCCCCATTAAGCCGTTTGGCAGCTGTAAATTTCTCAATTCGAATGCCTAGCGGGATCAGGGCAACATAACTAGAGAGAAACAATAAATCCTTATTAAATGCACAGCAAGCCAAAAACTATTAACGGATATTATTATCTTTTGAATATGCGACCTAAAAAGGGCATAAATCAATTGAAGTTCATCTTCATTCTGGTTGGACTTGTGACATTTTAATTACTGCTTAAAGATTTTGATTTACAGATACCTGGAAATAATAATCACCGATTCTTAGACTTAAATCTTTGGAATGCATTTCAATTGTGTGTCGAAGTCAACACGTTAAATGAATGAATGATATTTAATGAAATTTAATTTGTTAATTGTCAATTGGAGATCGTGTAATAAGATGACAATCTAACTAATACATATCCATTATCCATATATGCGATTGTAACATATTCATTTAATTAAATTAAAACCAATTAAATCAATTGCTTAATTAAGTTCATTTCATAATATTAAATGTGTTAACTTAATAGAACTTGTTACATGAATGGTAAATTTATTTATATTTATTTATAATTTATATTATATTCATATATATTGGTATATTCTAAATATAAGTTTTCAGATAAACATTGTTAATACATCTATAAGTCGAAAATCTTTAGGTTTTTCATTATTTTACTATCTTATTTATATCTATTTTTCATCTATTCAATGGTCCTTAGGGAAAGTTCTTATATCTGTGAAAAATATATATATAAAAAAAATGCCAAACATTTCTATAATTCATAAATATTAAATTAAAACAAATATAAGAATTTTCATTTCATTTTCATTTATCATAAATTGTTTAAAAATTTGCAAAAAACAACAATAATTTGGTCAATAGATTAAATTTTACAACAATAATTGTTTATATCGTTAGTTGTAATCAATTGATCCCCCCCCCGCTCCATAATACCTCCCCTTTTTTTGTTTGTTTGTTTATTGTATGTACAAAATGAAACAAATTCATTTGTTAATTATGTTGCCTAAGAACAAGTAACTTGTGCAATAATTATGCCACGATCAGTAACACGATCAAAGGCCAAGCCATACGACCACATCCTGGGCTAAATGATCGTGAAAATCAAAACAACATAATCATAAAATCCGCAAACTAAACGTGGTGTTGCCCCTGTTGTTGCTGTTGTTATTGTTGTTGTTGTTGCTGCTGCTGTAGTTGTTCATTGGTTTCTGCGTCCAAATGGCACTTTGGTCTAAAAGGCGATAAGGATCGCCAAGAAAACAACTCTACATGTGTAGTAGTAGTAGTAGTAGTAGTCGGGTAGTGGTAGTAGTAGCCCGGCCTAGGCATAGCTTAAAGCCTTTTATTATCGGCCAGGATCGCTAGACCTGCGGCATGCAAATTTTCAATGCTAAAACCCAGGCCAAACTGCAGTTGAGCACTCAACGCATGCCGTAAATCACTAAGAGCAGCAGCACCGCCACCGCCACCACCACCACCACCACCATTCCAACCACCATCAGTCGAACAGCAACAACAGTTGCAACAAATTTACAACAGCTATGCCGTGGCTATGGCTGCACGACGATCTTCTCGAGCTATGCCAACAACAACAACAACAAATAACAAAGCTCTTTGCCAAGCTATGCCAAAGTCATAGTCATGAATCAGTTTTTCATAGCGCAAAAGTACTTTTTGCCGATAACTTCATTTTGTGGCTTAATATGCTTGTTGAAGGTCTGGTAAGTAGTTGTTGTTGTTGTTGTTGCAGTCATTGTTGTTGCCAAAAGCGTGAACTTGCCAACACCTTAAGCATTTATGTTGACACAAAACCTTTCCCTAAAGCCAAACAAACCAGAGACAAAACTCTTAAGACGATGATAGCCCAAACACTATGATAATAATTTTTTTGTAGTTTTTGTTGTTTTTGTTGAGCTTGAGGCTGCTGTCGATTAAGCTTAAGCGACAATTTTCCATAGTGTGCCAATGCCGATATAGTATGGCCCATGCCATGATGATCCAACTCCATCTCCATAGCCGTCTCCGCCCCCACACTAAAGTTTGGGCCTTTGAGTGTTTTACAGCCTATGGCACTTGCCTCTCTTGGCCAGCTTTCGTTCAGTTTTCATAGAGTCGTGAGCTGGCGGCACGATTTTCTATAGCCAGCGCATGCTGAGTTCTGGACCTGGACCGTGGAACGTGGTTTTTTTTTGTTTTGTTGTCTTTGTTAGTGGTAGCAGTTAGTTGACTGCACTAAGTTAAGATGTTTTGTTTTTAGAGGGGACTCTTGCATTGGCCTCAGCTAGGTGTATGCGCAATTATCTTGGACAGGGCAAAGCCAACGCCGATGAAGCCACAGAGTCTGGTCCTCTTTTCCGTCTTTCTTTTCCCCCTCTTTTTCTTTTTCTTTTTTTTTTTTTTTTTTTTTTTTAGTTTTTTTTATGGAATGCCGCAGCTTAGTTTTTCTTTTTATTGATTTATGATTTGTTTAACACAAAGGCACATTACCAGGAATTCAACTGGTAAATTCAATATCCCGATTCCCCCAACCCCACCCTCACCCCCCCCTCCCTTTCTCTAACAGTTCAGTCAATAAACGCAACCATATGCCATGCATTTAAAATTGTCTTTGCCAAAAAAAAAAAAAAAAATTTTTGATGGCAGCCTTAAACTTCATGCCACATTTGGTTTGCAATCGCAACAATAGTTGCAATCACGGACTCTTGGTGACCAGAGTTTGCATTTTCAACACTCATAAACCAGGCTTAACTTAACATGAATACAACTTGAATATCAAAATATTTTATATGCACGCTTCCATTTACCTCTTTTACCTCCCCCCAACTCACAACCATCCTTTTGTCTGTCCTAAAGGGATTAAGTTGGGGTATGAAACGGAGTTTGCATTTTGCGTGGTTGACTCTGAATGACTTTTGCGGGTAATTTATATTGAGTATAAATGCTGTAAAAATTAGACAACTGAATTAATTTTTGTAGCGACAAAAAGCTTGAAATATTATACGACTGAGAGATTATAGTCTATGAATTGTTTGCTTTTCGTAATGATTTTGGTTCGTTAGCAGGTTAAAGGATAAAATATATTTATATAGGGAAGTGCATACATAAATATAGCATTTTTTTAATCCTTTGAAAAATAAATGAATGAAAATTAAACTAGCAAGTCGCCAACTTTGAGTATACCCTTCCCTGGAATTCGACATTAATTTAATAAAAAATTTAAAACGAAATTCTCTTAATATTTCCCAACAATAAATGCTTGACCAAAACTAGAGCTGCTTAAAACATCTACTGCTTGCATAAAATATACTGCTTGGAGAATCTTATATGTATTTCTTTCATTAGCTTACACTACTTGTCAAAACTTCCACTGCTTGCAGAATAAAGCAAAGTTAAATTCATAATTTGAGTTTAACTTATAAAGAGTTAAAGGCCAAAAATAACTATAATTATAATTTAAAAGTTTGTTATTATAGTATGTAATTTATAAAGTTCTTAATGCTTAAATCTAGTGCCAACTAGTTTAATGGTTAAAACATTTAAGTGGCTAAAATTCTCTCACTTAAGTTCCTTTGTCGCTCATCTTGTTCTATTTATTTTAATTTTCTTCAAAAGATGGCGGTTCGACTAAGTAAATATTGCCAGATTTATGCTGCTATATAATTTGATATATTCTCAATCCTTTATCTATATGAATATTTACTTGTAAATGAATCTTGACAGTTTTTTGTAATTCATTTATTAACCCAATGAAGTTTAAGAATCATGCTCTTCAGAATTTTGATTCCTTTTATTAGATTTCATCATGCACCCCTTAATAATATTTTTACTCGTATATGTATATACATTTCTGATGCATTAGGATCATTAACCATGTCAATTTCTCCACTTCAAAATGAGCTGCTGAAGAAGTTCTATTGACATAAGCCTCCGATTCTTTGACTATTTTGATCGTTGGAAGCCGTTGAAAGAAAAAAAAAATATGCCAACTAAGCATGAATTGTGATAAATCAAATTGTAAACAAATCAATGATCGTTTCGGCTCCAAACTGTCTGGCATATTAGCCATATAGACAGACCCAAGCATGACTTGGCCCAGACGCAGTGTCTGCCCAAGAGATGGCAGACAAAAAAAAAAGTCGTCTTACCTTGGCCATCTATATATTGTTGATTGATTTATTGAAGCGTTTCGCTGGCTATAATGATGAAAAATTAATACTCGTCAATGGAAATGGTATTGAAAATGTTTGATATTCACTTGAAGTGACTTTCAATTGAAGTTAAAACGAAAAGCCCTTCTTATAAATTATTTATTGCTTTGCTTATTCTGATTCTATTGCCAGATTCTATTGTCCCAATAGCACTTTCTTTACTCCCCTCGGTGTTACCTTTCTCTGTTTCTCTTCTGTGAGAGGATTTCTATTTTTGAGCTCAATCATCGCTTATTGAATCGAATCGATCGCTTTTGGCCTGGGAAAGCAAAAAGGCTGACTTTGACAATTGCCGCCCTCCGCCTCCAATCCCAAACATACATATGTATAAATGCGTTAACTGATTAGGCATTCATACGTGCAATGATTAATAACAATTGCGATCAAACATTGTTAACCTGAGGTTAATTTACGCTTTAATCAATTGGGTTCATTTAAACCAAACACCAGCACTAAAAAGGAATGACGAGCCCCCCTTCGGGCAATACCTGAATTGCCCCAGAGCTGTCGATCATTTGTTCTGCTTGATGACGCTGAAGTAAACTATCTAACCAACACTCGATCGATCGTTCGATCGCCCGATGTTCCCGGACAATGATCTGTGCGGCCTGAAGTTTGAAGTCAAAACACTTGAGATAATTGCAAATTGAATTATTGCTTAAAATATATACATGTACAGACTATATTTATATGTATGTAACTTGTTCAATACATATATATATTGAAAATTACTATATTTTGAGCTACAACACATTCAAATTGATGACTTGATTGATCGAAGCAACGAACCATCCAGCATAAAGTTGGAGCTGAGTTTCAGACCTCTTGATTAAAGGCATACCGCGGCGCTCGCTGAAATTAAGTTAAACAAATTTTATAACACCTTTGCTCCGGCACACATCGGCCACTTGCCGCGATCGGAATGCAATCAGTTCCTTCTTCTTTTTTTTGTTGTTGCTTCCTTTCTTTCTCTTTTTCCTTTAACAAATGATGATGATACCAAGGAGGAGGCGATTGAAGCAAGTGAAACTCGTAGATTACTCTACTCGTACTTAACCTCACTCACTTATAACAATAAACTAAATTGCAGTTGGCTTCGGCTCGATCAGAAACAAAGTGTGTACGAGTATATATATATATATAAGTGTGTGTGTATCTTGTAGATACATCTGTGGAGTTGTTAACGTTGTTTCCTTCTCCAGTTGCCGGAGAGCATCTTTTGGGCCATACAATAAGGACTGTGATTAAGTTCAATGGTCGTTGAAAGATCACAAAACATTGCACCGATCACGTTGATCATGTTTATGAGATGGTTGATTCATGAATTTCGATCATAATAAATATTGATTTATTCGATATTTATGTAAATAAAATAACAGATATTCTATTCGCAATAGGTTTAGTATTCTAATTCATTATAAATATATTAAAATAAATTATTAATAATTTAGCTTAAATTTTATATAAATACTTTAATTATTTTATTTCATACTTACATATTTGGTCCATTTTGTTATTACTTTAAATTCTGCATAAATATTTTTGATTCTTTTAAAAAAAACCCAATTGATTTTCCATTTAAAATCTTTTTGATGTCTGAGTGAAAGCAAATCTTTGGAAAACCCATGTGGTAACCCTCGTATTAAGTAAGCACGTTCTCATATAATGATCGGCAATTTCAAAAACACCATAAGCCATAAAATGCCGCTAACAAAATATATAGATATATAGATTGGGATATATGAAGATTAATGCAGATTTAAAGCGTCAACACTCACGATGGATGGTGTAGATTATTTATTGTAAATTGACTACTTCAATTACTCAATTACTTAGTGATAAAGTCCAGTTTGGGCAGTGCCACCGACCAAATCTAGACGACGACAACAGATCCAAAAAGTGCTGCCTTGGCTAACTTAATTATTTTTAGCCAGATCTAATCTGGGGGAAAAAAAAGAGCGGAAATGCTGCAGCTCTCTCACTCTTGCACAGGGACGATGTGGTTGACATTGGCGACACTGGGATTCGAATGGACGATCAGTATGCAGATCACGATGTGGCAGCATCTCTGTGCTCATTGAGTTGCAATTAGCCCTTCTCTTTGCCGACCTGACACAGTACCAGGTCGCTTGCACTTTAATTAAAAGACGATAAATTTGCCAATCTCAATGCCAGGGAACAATAGCAACAACAACAACAGCAACTGCAACCGATGACTTCACATTTGGAGTTGGCTCTTGACAGTCGCAAGTCGCTTGGAGTGATATTTATTTATTGTTTGTACCCAAAGTGGCAACACAAAAGCCAAGGTGTTAATTTGTTGCTGGAATGGGGAAGCAGATGGGGCACAGTCACAAGGAAAAAAAAGGAAAAGGCAAAGGCACACTCTTCTCGTTTACAGTGACGACTGAAATGGCAGCAGCCACAGCCTTGGCTTGCATACGGAGTTGGAGTTGGAGTTGGCCCCATTCATACGAATGCCCCATGCCCATGCTCATGCCCATGCCCTGTTTTGGCCTTTTCATTGACGCTAACGAACATTTTTGTCCGATTTAATCCCATTTCATGGTGATCCTGCACAATTGGCTGGCCAGAGACAGAGAGCGAGAATGCAAGTGAAAGAGCAAGAAAGAGCGAGTGAGAGAGAGAGAGTGGAAAATAGTCTTGGGCTCGGTCCCAAGCCCTGGCAATTTATTTGCAGCGCATGCAGACGACGACAACAAATTCGAGTGCCAAATGATGCCAAGCGGCAGCCTCTCAATGCCCCCTCACTAACCACCCCCTACCCCTACTCTCCCCCATTCCACCCATTAACACTCTATCCCCCGATCACCCACTTTTGGTTTGACGTGATTTATTGGCTCGCCTTGCAATACCTGAGGGCGTTTTGTCGCAAATTAGTTGCATTCGGCTTCTGTTAATTTAGCGAATGCTGCTGCTGTCGATGTTGCTGCCGTCGATGCTGCTGCTGTCGATGTTGCTGCTGTCGATGCTGCTGCTGCAAATGCAACGCAAATTGTGATAATTTATCGACAAGCAATGCTTTGCTTAAAGTTAAACAGAAATTACGGCTTTTTGACAGCCCCTCGACCAGGTTACCTACCTACTGGTAACCCATCCACATGAATCCAGTTGCCTTGCTTGAAAAAAAAAAAAAACAACTGAAAACTGAAAGCAAAACCCGTTCCGGCAAATCAACGCCTCGAATTGTACAATTTATGCGCCCTTACCTTAACTTCCGACCTCAATACATGGCCAACTTGCCAGGGCCAACATGAAATTTATTTTTTATTAATTTGACATATATTAAATCGATTGTGGCTAATTGTAGGATAAACGAGACTTCCCCCTTTATGGGCTATTATCATCATATGTCAGTTGGGAAAGCATGAATTGGTATAATCAGAGATAATTTTTATTAAATCTACGTTTAGTATGCAAATATTGAAACATTTTTAATCCAATTAAACGAAATAGTTTCAAGGATAGTGGAGAATCATCAGATTGGGAAAGAATTTGAGTTTTTATAGTTTTTATGTTTTATCTTTATTTATTTTATCTATTTATTTGATACCACTTATAAATATTCTGAAGTTCAGTGAGGATATTTAAAAATATATTTGAAATCATTTAGAATCAACAATTTTGCGATTTCTCAAATTAGATTTTGTTGTATTTTTATAGAAGTTTGGACAATAATATATAAAATTAAACAAACAAAATGCAACTTAAATAGCATTTAACTAAAGGCTTTCATATCTACCATTATATATTCCTTACTTGAACTACCACTACCATTATATATTCCTTACTTGAACTTTTAAATGAAATTGTATTCTATATAATAAACTTAATAATATTTTGTATTTAATGTTTAATAATTAGAGAAAATTAACAATAGTTATGCAATTTTATTTGCAATACAAAATAGTGCTTAAATATTATAGATATCATATTCAAATAATAAAACTTTAAACTCCAAAATTAATTCTTTTGGCATTTTTAAAGTTTCACATTTTCATTTGCAGTTCCCTAAAGTATGCTAAGAAAAACTAAACAGTTAGTTAAGTTAGCTATAATAAATACTTATTATACAACTATTTAGTAAATAAATAATATTAAATCCATTATATAAAATATGTACATCTACATTGACCTTTTTTAGAGAACTGCTATTTGCTGCAATTAAAAGTAATTTTCCATTAATCATTAAATTTTCAAAAATTTAACCATTTCTATCTATCTCCCCCAGCTCTTTTTTTTCTGAGTCTTTCACTCGATTGCTTTGTGTGCTTCTTGTTAGCCATTTATCTTTGGCTTATTTGCGGTTTACTTTTAATTTCAAACATTATATATATATATACATCTATTAGAGCAGGCCATTATGGTGACTCGAGTGGTATATATATATATATATATATATTATATCTAGCACATGTCAGTTATCAGTAACGAGCATCGCATCAACATCAGCATCAACATCAACATCAGCAGCATCAGCCAATGTGCCGTGTCCGTGTGACATTTTGCCGCCGCCATTGTTTGCTAACATACACATACACATACATACACATATATATATGTGTGCTATATATATATGTCCCATAACCCTCCATTTTCCATTCATTTATTTGCTCTCTCTTGGCATCCCCATCCTTATGTCTTAATTATGTCAAAAGGCAATCGTGTGTTAATAATCGCATATTTATAATCGTATTAGCCGATGTCGTTGCCATACAGTTGGTTTGTCCTGTAAAAACAAACAATAATAGATAGAGACAGACAGACAGAGACAGAGACAGAGAGCAAATTTGTTCAATGGATTCGATTATAATGAACTATAAAGTAGCACTAGAGATATACAATTTTTTATGCCATTCATTCATTGACACTCCAGAAACGAATTCATCGTGACAATGTTTCTAACTCTCTATTCTCTCTCTCTTTATTGTATTCTGATCTTCTTTGATCTTTTTTTTATATATATTTCAAATATCATTTGACATATATTATAATGCATTTCGATTTCGCTTGGCCCATAATATAAATTTGTAATGGGTAATGCTTATATAGTAGATTCAACAATCAATTGAATCGGTTTTTATGAACTCTATTTGAATGAAGCAGATGCACTAGATGTAAATCAATAAATTTTATTTCTGAGAATTTCTTTGTACTAAATGAACAATTTAAATTATAGTTTTTAAAGAATTGAATTGAAATTGGAAAACTTATTTAGGACACGTGTTCTTAGCTGAGTTCTTTGTTAAGTAAATTGGTCCCTTGTTATTAGTTATTAGTTAGTTATTATTAATTCTAATTTAGCTCGTGATGAAAAAGGAATCTATTTTTAAATTTTAAATATTTATAAAGTATTCCATAAAGTTGCTTGAAATTTTTAATTTAATTTATGATCTTAGTTTTATGAGCCTCATTTGCTTATCTCTTGTAGCCAGAAACTGCTTATAAGTACCAGACTTGACTTCCCTATAAGTTATTATCCATTTTTATTAATTTCGATTGTTGCAATTTCACTGAAATTTTAAAACTGAATTCTATTTACTCGAGTTGTCGATCCATAATCAAAATCTAAATCTTTTTGTGTATTCTTTTGTAAAAAAAAAATAATGTCAAATTCAACACAAACCAAGAATTAAGGAACAAAAATCTTAGAAAAAAAAGTATTCGGATGAATGGAACTCTGTACGGTAGCGGCAACACTTTTATCTATGACATACAATACCATTTATATGGAAGAGTACCATAATGGAATATGATTCCAAATTCATATGCAATCATATTTACAAGGATCGTGCAACGTGTTGTCCATGCTTTCTGGGTCATTAAATTTCATTTAATTTTCTAAACTGCAATTGGTAAAAAATCTATTTCTCTCCCTCTCTCTCTCTATCTCTCTCTTTTACTCCGTGTATCTTTTTTAAAGCAGCCATCTAATTGTCCTTGAATGCGGCTTCAGCTAGTTATCCCTGGGCATGTGAAAGTGAAATCACGCGCTAACAATTGAAAGGATTCATTAATAAAATGTTTAATAGCATATCCATATCTCTCTTGAGTAGTAGTAGTTGGCAGCAGCCGCCGTATGTCCTTTTGTGCAGCTTCTGTTGTCCTTATGCCAAACACAAACTGAAAACCCAAACCCGAATCCCAAAGCCGAACCCCGTACCCCCAAACCCAACCCCTAAACGAAGAGCGGCGTAAAATGTTTTACGCTTCGTTGCATTGAAATTCATTTGAAAACGATTTTTCTTTCAGGCCACTTACACAAAACACAAAGCACATACAAACATATGAATATATATATATATATATCTGTATATATATACACACACAAACACACACACACAATCGGAGTGAAGTGAAGTTAATTTATTAGACATTTTGTACGCATTAAATGCCAGAAGGACATCATCATCATCATCATCAACGACATTGAGCTCTGACTCGATCGAGTCTATTAAATGCCGTGTACTGTGGCCCATTGTCTATTTCGAGTGTCTGGCTTTAGAAGTGGTTGTTATTTGTTTGTCTGACTCTGGTTAAAGGGATCTGTAACGAGGATCGAAGGATAGCCAGATCTCTGTTAAACAGAGATCATTGCGGCTGCCTCATTTCTACCACTGCCATGCATCTTTGTCACATTTAATTTCTCGTTAATTGTGAAAATATTTATACTCATTTGTGCATTTTGCACCTTTTTGCCCGTCCAACCCCTAGTTCTCTGTCCTTTCGATTCCGAGAGTGGGGTTGGTCACAGGACTTGATTGCCCAAAAACAATTTCAACATAAAAGTCATTAGGGGTTACTAAAGTGGCGATGAATTTTCAAATTTTTAACTTGATTTATAATGGAAACTCCAGAAGGCTAGAAGGCAGCAGCCTAAATGGCAAGGATGGCCTTTCTATACTATAATGAAATTCATTTAAATTAACATTGAAATTTATTGGTGGAAGTGCCATTTGTGTGTTTGTGTGTGTGTCCGTGTGTCCGTTTGCCATCTTAAAGATTGTCTACTTCAGATAAGATTTAAGTGTCTGTGTGGATTTTGGTCTATGTATATATAAACTGCTGGTCAGGCATAAAAGTAAACTGAAAAACTATGGAAAATAAATGAAAATGACAATCAAGCAATAGAAAATTAATAAGGAAAAGGGCTGTGGGAAACAACAATGAGTTAAACAGCCCCTAACAATTCTTAAGAAAATTATACTATAAAATTTCTATATACATATGTAAGTATATATATAGTAATTAAGAATTGTTATGGCAAGCGGAAAACAGATATGCAAGTTTTTCCAAAAACAATTTGAAAATTGTTTATTGAATGAAAAGAGAACTTAACAATGGACTTGATTTGGATTTAGTTCTTAACAAAAAGATTTTATATTTTGTCATAGTCATTTATTATCTTATTGATTAATCCACTCTAGATTAAAGAGAAATATGATCAGCAATTGGATTATATATATATATACATATATATAAGTAACCATGAGTACTATATATCAGGGAGAGCTCTCACAGAATCTATTTTGTAATTTTTAGTTTCCTTTCTTTAATTTGCATTGTTAAATCTTGAAATTGTTGACACATAATCCAATTAACACAAGAAAAGTTTTAGCAAAAAAAAAAATCACCTAATATATCAAGATTAAAGCATTCCAGGAATTATTATTAAAAATAAAACATTTTATACTAGGAGATTTGCTATAAATTATACATGCATATAAACTTATGTATATATATAGTATTGTTAGTATGTATAATAATATTAAGTAGCAATTATTTTCGTGCCATAATCTCTCTCATGATTCATTAGAAATGTCTTATCAAATTCGGAATTTTTTGGAATTAGAAATTAGCTGAAAGTCGGCAAATTAGTAAAATAAATAAAATACTTCTTTGGAATCGCAAAAATTCTTGCTGATAAGTATTAAGATGTATGTACTCTAGTTTCGGTGGCATTTCGTTTAGCTGTCATTTGGCCTGACATGCTCCAGGGATGATTTATTGATGTGGTCAAAACATGTGTTGGAAATGACAGCTACTTGCAGCATCTGTAACACCGCCAACGCCTTCGACGCCTTCGATGCCTTCGATGCCTTCGATGCCCAACGACGCCGCGTGTGTTCGTGCAACATTTTGCTGCATTTTATTTTCTATTCAGGGGAATTGTGTTGTTGCGGTTGCGCCCCAACTTGTCTGCCACTAACGATCCTTGGCAGCGGCAATCAGTCTGTTATTCTAAATGCCATTCTCTCCTTACCCATTCTCCTCCGTCTCCTATTTCCGCCCGTTGTTTGCTGTGTGAGAATTTCCGCGCTGTAATTGGAGCAGGTTTGTTTGAGTTAAGGCGCCGATGCCGCCACCGTAACAGGGCCAACCATTATCACATCTATAATTATCAATTATTTTCAAATAATTAATAAAAAAACATTTTAAATCGTTTACGAGTTAAAGCGCATTGAGACTAAAGAGCGGAAACAGCTGAACAAAATATATATATATATATATATATAGGTATATGAATTATTATTAATAGACAACAAATGAAATGGCTAAACGAATTTGATTAAATTTAATTTTAATGGGAATATATTCCCATTTAATTTATAGACTTGAAACTTGAAATTTAAACTGTTTGTATAAATATTTTTGGAACTACATTAACTGAAAAGCAGGAATATTCTATATATTTCTATATATGCTGTAAATTGAAGCTCAGCTGCGGAGATGCCAATTCTAGATTCTCAATTTTTGTTCAATAATTTTGTTTATTATATATTATATAACTTTATTTTAACCTACAGGCCAGATAGCTAATTCTTTGATTAAATGTAGAAAGTTTAAAATCTTATTTTATAAACAAAAAATATCAAAAAAGCTAACTTCGGCCGTATTTGTACAGCCGGACAGACGGACATGGTCATATCGGCAGCCGAGTCGATACTGATCAAATATATATATACTTTATGGGATCAGAAACTCTTATTTCTATGCGTTACATGCGTCTGATCAAATTTCTGCTAAATTTTATCAAAGATATAACAACATAATACATAAATTAAGGTATACTTAATGCTGCATTTCTCCTCTAAAGATTGTAAGTACATTGCCAAATATTTTAATTATAATAATACAAAAAGTAATTAATACTTAAACTAAAGTATTCATACTTATTTTCATTGTTTTCAGTTACACACAAAACTTTCTTCACAGTGATTTTTCCCCCATTTTCCAGTACCAACATTTGCATGAATGCCGAAAATTTCACACCAATGCAGAAATGCTTTGCATATGTATATACAAATATATATATAGGTATATATATCTGTACTGTATTGTGATATAAGTATAGTTTTGTTCCCAGAGATTTTAATCGTTTGCCATCATCATCTGTTGGCCGTTACCCGCTGCGTGGCTCACGCACAGTTGATTACAAACAATGGCTGGACCAGCGAATTTAAATGTCAGACTTTGGTATAGCCTGTCAGCCATTTTGTGTTGAAAGGATACACAATAACGGTAGTTGCACCAATAGCAATTTATATATATGCGTATGCATGTGTGCATACATAAAATGTATCAGCGTTGCCCGCTTCACTGAGTGTCGATGGGATAATAATAATAATGCCATTTTGGCAATTGACCAGCATGAATGTGCCCAGTCGTATGGCTAACACCCTTCTCTACAGTCTCTACGACCCCTCTCTCTCTCTCTCTTTCTCTCTCTCCCTCTCCTCCCTCTTTAGCCCCTAGCTGTTTATAATGAGACATTAATGCAATTGCCAAAGTGCCATTTGCATGCCCATCAAGCAACCACTCACAATAACAATAAATTTGATGAAAATTGCATTTCATAGCATTTTCATGCCTTATGTATCAGTTTGTTTGATTAAAATTACATTTAAAATTTCCATTTAATAGAAAAGTAACAAAATGGCTGCCACTCAACTGTGAGATATATAGATATATGTATGCAAATATATGAAAGGTTAAGTAAAGAAATTGGAAAGTTTGCCAATAGATTAGCTACTAACTAAAAGAAGATAAATGTTGTTGTTGTAAATACAAAAATAGAGATTTGTAAAAAATATACATTTTTCCCATAATTTATTACCATTTCTAGGGAAATTTCTGAGGAAAATGGTTTTGACTCTCTTCCCTCTGACATCGGTTCTTCATTGGCTCATTAAGGTCGCAAGTCTTTGCAGTGGCGTGAAAAATCTGATCCATATTAATGAACCGAAAGAAAGGATAATATATCCGACTACTTGTGGCTTCTATATATTCCATATATATACATGTATTTATATATATTTATATACATATGTATAGACTTGGTTTTACTTTCCTTCTCTTTGTAATGCGATGCACAAAGAAAGCGACCATAACGGTATGTGCGACAAGTGTCCACCTCTGGCGCCAGTTCTGGGCACGCTTCAAGGAGAAAGTAAGGAATCCTTTTTTTTTCTAAATTCTACAAACTACCGTTTAATGTACGGACCAGCCGCATAGTCACGCCTTTAAAAACAAATACAACAACAACAACTACAACAACTTCATAGTCATATTTTAAATGCTTGAATAATTTCAATATTAATTGATAATTACATTTGCTTCTAACGAACTTAAGACCATAATTTATCAAATTAGAAGAAGAGGAAAAAACCAAGAAATGAATAACAATTGATTTTTCTTTTCTTCTTTTTTTGTGTTTTTTTTTTCTCCCCAAATCTCCCCAAGCGAACTAAAAGTTATCAGAACTAAAGCAATTTTCAGACATAAATGTCTATAAATCTTTGCTTGAAAAGTGTTTGTTCAGTTGAAAATACATATAATATTTGTGGGGATGTCTTTTTCGGTTATTTCTTTTTTTTTTTTTTTTTTTTTTGAGAGGGGGGTTATCTGTGGCACATAATTACATGGCTCTGTGTCGATAAGAGCCCTTCTATTGGAGGCTAGTCAAGCGTTATGCCAGCTGATTAGAGATGAAGAGGAGTAAGATTCCGTTTGGAAGGGGGATTCCTATTCCTATAGAATTCAATGACAGCCTCAATTACCCAAAGTAAAGACTGAGTGAGTGAGGGAAGGAGGAGAGATGCTGATAAGAAGCCGCATTGCTGTCAACGATGTTATCCTTTTTTTCTATATATAAATATATATATATGTATATTCTTTTTTTTTTTTTCTTCTTTGGTAATTACAAGCGCAATGTTTTAATTTGAACTGATAAGTTTTAAGGGGCAAGGTCCCGCGGGTCTAATGGAAAATTCGTTGATAATTTTTATAGTTTATTAAATTAGTAAAGTATAAAAAGGGGTTTATTGAACTTGCACACAAAAACAAATATGTTTTTGTGTGATAAGCATGTTTGAGAAGTAGAGAGAGAGAGATAGAGTTAGTTAGAGGAAGAAAGAGAGAGATATACTTTGTATATACATAGTTTGGATTTGGTTCAAACACAATGCCTTGTTCGTATTTTTGCTTTCAAATTGCGAAAAAAAGAAAATATATATATATATACCTATATATACTAAAGCATTGTTTCGACCTGCCATTGTTAACTTCTATTTATCAGTGGCCTGGCATTGTTGGCCGTTTGCGAAATACAACAACAACAACAACAACAGCAACAAGTAGAAGAAGTAGAAGCAGAGGAGAAAAGAAAAAAAAAAACGAAAAATAAATTTTACACCTCTTTTGTATTGTATTTTAAATAGGTTCAAGTGAGGCGCATCTAATTGCCAGCATGCCAAGTGTTTTTGGTTCAAATTGTCTTAACGCCTCTCGTTTAAAAACCAAGTTGATTTTCCCGGAAATCAAAAAGGTGTACACACACACCCAGAGACACACACCAACATACAGACAATCAACCAACTTATGCATTGTCTTTTACTCGGCAGGAGTTGATATATGAAGCGTGTCAACTGCATCTTTTTAGTGGTTTTTAATTTGAAAATTGTTTTGGTCACCTCCTTAAGGATAACGCGCAACTTTTACAGATGCCGCTCAAGGCGTTCATCGGTTTGTCCAACAACTGGCGCAATTCTATTGTAACCACTTTTGGTTGGAAGTGCCACCCGTATAAATGGCAAAGACCTTTATATATATACCTATATATATATGTATATATAAATCTCTTGTAAATATAAGCAAGCTGCAATTAAAACATATGTGTAGACTATGCGAATGTTTCTATAGAATTTACCTCATTATAAAGCGAGATATTTATCGGTTTTGTGTGTGTGTGTGTGTGTGTGTGTCTGTGACTGTTATGTTTTGATTGCCTGGCAATATGAAAATCAGATATTTTTTCCCTCCACTTCAGAGCATCGAGCAACAAGAAATTCGCCCTCTAGTTACCCAGTTCAATATACTCTAATACCATTGACGGGATTGTGCGGGAGTTGTTTTTAGCACCCTCATTATTTTTGGCTTTGTTTTCTGCGCCATAAGCCAATTACGTTTAGATTAAATTGATGGGAAACAACCCAGTAAGAATCCCAATGGCAACAACTCTCCCATAATTGATACGTGATCACAAAAAAAAAGGAACAAAACGAAAGCCCAAACATAATTGGCAAATATTGTCAGCTGCCATAATGTTAAATCTGCATATGAAAAATTCAACTTTTTGACAAAGTCATGTCCAGCTGCTGCTTATAGAGTGTGTGTGTGTGTGGCCATTGAGTTCACGTGTCAAGCAAGAACAACAACAACAACAATAACTAAAAATGATTTAATAATGAACTCGTCAACAATCCATCTCAAACTATGAACTGCATTTTGAGGCACTTCACTCTAAAATCAGTTCCCCTGACATCAAATTCTGTTGACAAGCCAATTGTTTGGTCATCTTTTTTTTTTTGCGCCTTTCATCAGAAAAACAAGAATCAATCCATAAATACAAACAATATGCAAAAAGATACAAATGCATAGACACACACACACACACACATTAAACACACACTTGAGTCCTTGTAGTCATTCAGGCATTTGATGAGTGTCAAAAAGGCAAGCGGATTACCCAGGATTTGTCTTTGGTCTTTGTATTACAAGAGGCTCAGGCCAATTGAAAAAGTCAAAGTGCAAAAGGTATTATACGCTTATATTCTATAGACTATATAGTTTTTTCTTCTTTTTGATTGATATCCCAGTTTCTCTTTCTATATACATATGTACATATATCTCATCATTGTGTTTGGAGTCTCAAACATCTGCTTGAGTTCTACTTAAATATAGTTTAAAAAAGAAATCGTAATTAAAAGATATTTTTCCCATATTATTTGCTATTGATGAAAGCCAAACCAAATGTAATGCGGTTAGAGGATTATAAATTATAATTGAAATAATTTTGAAAATATCTATTGTTAAATTGATAGCAGGGTCAGAAACGAAATAAGTGGAAAAAGGATAATGAATAGTACCAAAATAGTTTTGTATTAAAGTGATTTCAATTGGATTTCAACATACGATTTCTTTAGATTTAAATTTGAATTAGTTTTGTATTGATGTTGAGAGTATTGAGCTATATACATATATAGATATTTTTTGTATATAGTTTTTTGGATGGAGAATAAATATATATAATTTTTTTAATAAAAAAAAAATTTGTTTTTAAAAATAATAAAAAAAAAAAAAAAAAAAAAAAAATATAAAAAATAATATTATATTTTAAAAAGAATAATATATAAAAAAAAAAAAAAGGGAAAAAAAAAAAAAAAAAAAAAAAAAAAAAAAAAAAAAGGGGGGGGGGGGGGAAAAAGAAGGGGGGGGGGGGGGGGAAAAAAAAAAAATGGGGGGGGGGGGGGGATTTGAGATTTAACCTTCTCTTTTAAATGTGGATATAAATTTGATCCTTTATGATCCCTCAGCTTACTGTACTCCCATGTGTACATAGCAGGCACATACTGATGAGTTAGGTTCCACAGAGGTTGTTGATCCTCAAATTTCTACATAAGCCTCGCAATTAATATACCCTTCTCCCTTAGTCCTAAGTAAATCAATATTATAAGTGTTATATACATCCCACTCGTTTAGCTATAAGTTCCACAACAAAAGATATACATACATTAGAGTAAGCTAGAGTAAGATGATGAATTAAACAGTTTTTCCGACTATACATGTGAATAAACATGTATCCCGTTATGTTATGTAAACCTCTCCTACAATTTGCTTATTGTCCATTTGGGATAGATTGCAAATAAAGAGAAGAAAAATATATACATATCTTACATATAGTAAATATATGTATATTAACCGAAATCGGTACTTTATATATAATCCTCATTCTTCATTTAAGACCTCACCACAGTCCCTTTATACATAAATTGTGTTGATGATAAAATAATGTCTCTGTATTCAAATAGACTCAAACGCCAACATTCCCAATATCCAAACTGAATTTCGATTCTATTTTAACTAGATTAAGATATTTTTCATATGAAGATATGAAAGGTTGTGGGACATTATATTCCTTTTTCTCTCTCTCTCTCTCCCTCTCTCTCGTTTAGTCTCCCCTCTCTGTTTTTTTTTTTTTTTTTATTAATTAGCAAGCCATAAAGCCAAAAAAGTCCCACAAATTCCAATCAAGGAACAATGCCAGTTGCTCGATTTAAACCAAGTGTCGACATTTTCCCTTTCAGTTCTGCTGTTCGGTTCAGTCTATTGATATAGTAAATTTCCAAAGAAATCTTATAGATGTGTGGCAATTGATAAGCGTGCAACATGGCAGTGGCAGATGCAACCGCTTTTATTTCTCACATAGAGATGGAGAGAGTGTGTAAGAGAGGGAGACAATTTTTTGGATCTGAACAAGATTGTTTTATTTTTTTTTTTTTTTTTTGGGGGGAGCGCGTGTTCATTAGCTGCCATAATTTATATGAGCCAACATATTTATTGTATGTTTTGGCAGTCGTTTTAACGGCTAGATCCCTCGTATTCCTTCTTGATCCCTCCTATTGCCAATAGACTTTTTTTTTTTGGTCACAGCTGCCAGCATCATAAACTTGAACAAAAACACAGACAGATAGACGAACGGACGGACGGACATGTATTTCAGTTGCGGCCACTAGGTCTAGGAATGGTATAAGGTCTAAGCCCTTGTCCTAAGACGATAGTCGATGAAAATGGTATTGGTAAGTGGGAAAGTGGGAAATGGGAATGCGATTGGGAATGGGAATGAGAATATTAACTGGGTGTGGTGCCTAACCGTCTGCTTGAGGAGCTCTAGCTCTCGCCATGGGGGCCATGGGCTAAGCTTCACAGCATGCAATTATTTTCGAGTGTGAAAATAATAAAACTGCCAAATAGTGTGCAGAAAGTGTCCTGCGGTTCACTCAAAAACAATTGACGAACAAGAAAAGAGAAAAAAGAAGGAAAAGTGCGCCGCACTTGAGTTTTTGAGTGTCCAGCTGTATAAGATGTATGGATGGATGTATGGATGGTATGTACATACCTCCTACCTGCCCATTTGGTATTCGAAAATGTGACTGTGTGGGTGATGGATGAGCCCGGCTCGTTGTCAAGTGGCTTGTGGTGTTTTCCTTTTGTTTGAGTTAACATTATTCTCTACTTTAAATACCAATTAATAACTGCAGCTGAAACTGAAAATTGAGTATTGGAATTGAAGAAACAAAACTGGAACACACAAGTGGTACCCACTACCTCTCTCTCTCTCTCATCTCATCCTCATTCTCATCACATAACAGTCTCTATATATATATCTCTCTCCTTTTTTTTTCATCTGTTATCTCCATCTCACTCAAACTGGCGTGAATGCGTCATAATCTTTGCCACTTGAAAATGATGGCAAATATTGATTCTTGGTCGGTCGGTCGTCAACTTGAAACAATTAATGTGGCATTTGTGTTATGCCGTATGACTTTCGGCTTCTGCGGCGGCCCGCACCTTCACAAATAAATGCTAATGGGTATGACAAGTCGCCGCCGTAGCCGCCGTAGCCGCCGCCGCCACTTACTCAATTACTTTGCCAAACATGGGATACGAAAATGGAGATCTTCGATCTTACTCTGGCTCTCGCTCTCTCTCTTTCTCTCTCTTTCTCCCTCTGTCTCTCTCTCTCTCTTCTCTCCTCTCCTTTCAGTTAGTATTTATGATTTGTTTGCTTCGTCGTCGGATCGTTCCAACTACCAAGCGTCAATATTTGCCATGCAAATATAACAATAACAGCAACAACCACAGCAATAGCAACAAAAAAAAAAACAACAACAATAAAATATTCATCCATAGTAGGTCCGCATTGTCAGGTGTCTTCTTCTATCCAATGGACCAAGAAAAAGAAAAGTCGGCACTTCTATGTACATATGTACAATGGCCACAACTCTTCTCTTTTTCCATACCTTCCCCTTCTTGATGGAGGTTAAACTCCCCCCTCCCCCTCCACACTTCATCGATAGTTACATCTATTATGACTTCAAAGCGGCAACGGCGACTCACCCAATTGTTCAGGCACATTTTTCTATATAAACTTTTGACTTTGACTCACATTTGCCAATTAACTGCGACACTTTGGAGTGTGTGACATAGCTACCGGTGCTCTATAAATAAACTGAATCCGATTTTGAATGGACAAAGTTATATATTTAATTTGTAAATATAACGAACAATACATACACTTTAAATCGTTCATATAATATAAATAATATAACTTAAATTTCTTCTTATAAGATGCAAATTATTGCACATGGAGTTTTAAATTATATTTTAATATTCTTTCGTTTTTCTTTACATCAGATATTGGTATATTTTGAGTTGACTTTTTTTTTGGCAATTTTTGGATATACTTACAAAGTAAATTAGGTTATAACCTTATTTATTTCGGCATTTATATATAAAATTTAAATAATTTTGTTCAAATTTCTTTAATAAATAATATAATAAAAATAAAAATTTTAAATATTATTATTATAAAAAATATATAAATATTTTCTTATGTAAGATCATCATAAAATTATGTACATATATATGTTTTATAAATTATTATTAAATAATTATAAGAACTTTTCTTTGTATTGAAAACCTTAAATTTTATACTTAATTTCTATATTTAATATTGAATATATTTTTATAATATATAACACATATTTTATATTGATAATTTTGCTTCGATTTCGTTTTTTTAAGTAAATTTTTATATTTGATTTTATTATATGAAAAGATTCTAGGAAATATCCTGATATAATTTTTATGATTTAAAGTTCGAATTCTCAAATTAATCTAATTAATCATAAGCAATTAAAAGACATTCCCATGAAGAATTAATTTTATAAAGAATCCAAAAAGCTTATCCTAAAAGACCTCAAGGACAAATAACATAAACTAAAAAGAACCTTAGTACACGAAAATATTTAGAAAATAAAATAAGTTTAAAATATTTAAACTCTGATAAAAAAAAAAAGATTTGGCTAAAAGTATTTGTATCTTCCATTAAGTTTTAGACCCATCATTACCAATTCTTAAAGATTCAAATAATGGGTAACGTAATGCTTGTTAAAGTCAAAGTTATCCAAAATTCGTTAAAGAGTATTACAAAAACTCGCCGCGCGCGCATTCAAATTGCATCAATGGAAGAATCAGCGATGAGAACAATTGTCCAGCTATCCAAGTCCAGTAAAAAGCAAACGGGCTTTTGGTTACTTTGGCCAGAATGTTGGCCTTTACTGGCCGGTTGACTGGCTGGCTGACTGGGTGGATAGCTGCTGGGCTGTGTGCGATGTCAATTAGCAGCTACGGAATGACACTTTATGTGCGTCGCGCGAAAAGTTCGTTTTTTTTTTTTTTTTTTTTTGTTTTTATTCCAAGAGATCCTTGTGCAAAGTGCAATCAGTGCAAAGCCAAGAAATCCAACGAAAAATCAGCGACCATGAACGGCTACGCAGTTGACAAACAAATGTGCCATGCCAGATCCAGCTTCAGTTTTAGATCCAGCTTCAGCTTCAGCTTCAGCCAAGGAGCCAAGAAAGCAAAGCAAGTAAACAAACAAACAAACGAACAAACAAACGAACAAACAATTGATGTGGCAAAGAGTTATACCACAACAGACAACAGTATGGCCTGTTTGTCTGTTTGTGCCTTTTTGGAGCTTCTGAAAGCGAGCAGATCCGCAAAGTGACTTGTAAACATTTTAGCAACTTTTTCAACTTCAACTTGAGGGCAGCCTAATGAACTGCCAGACCAGGCCAAAAGAAGAAAAAAAAGATACTGATGCTGATTCTCTCTCTCTCTCTCTCTCTCTCTCTATCTGTGATTCCCATTGATTGGCAATGACAATCTCAATTTCTTTGCAGTTGCAGTCTGCAAATTGACAAGATAAATACATTTAGCTAATTTGATTTCAACTTACTAGCTGCTCGTTCTCATTCTCATTTCGTATATGTAAGTATTTAATAGGAAGTTAAAAATTTGTAAGAAATAAAATGCAATTAAGATGTAATTAAGAAGAGCACAAAAGGCCTAAAGCTGACACCAAAAAATTTAACCCTTGCCATTTATGGCAAAATCCTCCCACGTTTGCCTCGAAGACAATCAAAATTCATTAGCCGAGCGGCGACAAATAAAGCCAAGGGCCACAGACACCGTCTATACAAACACACAGACATACGTACATCTATATATGTATATATATACATATACATATATATAGATATAAACAAACATATATACAGAAAATAAATATGTGCAGAGGCTGCCAGAGAGACTGACTGTAAGGGGAAGTCAAAGGGAGCGGCATTGATGGTACATAAAAGGCGACAGAACCGCACATCCTGTGCCAGGAAGCACAGCCGGCTAAAATTACAAAAAGTCAACCCCCAAAAGGCACATAAAAACCGCTTGAAAAGCGTATGCTCAGAGCCCAATCCATGGCATTCAGTATACACAGCATCCCAGCACTCAGAGCCAAACACTTGGCATAGCCCAACGATGTTCCAGCCGAAGGCTTTTGAAAAATTGCAAATTGAATTAAGCCAAAGTTAAATGGCTAAATGACTCGAGCCAAGTATCTGCTGCTGCTGCTGATGCTGTTGATGCTGGTCCTGGTATAGGAGGGATTGGGATTGGGATTGGGATTGGCTATAGGGTTGAGTCCTGACATGTGGGGGTTGCGGTTAGGCGCATGATAGTAGCTAATATGCTGCAAAATAGACAAGGATTCCACACACAAGCACAGTGGGCTGACATTTTAAAAAATATTTTGAAAATCCCAACAACTGAAATGAATAATAGTTATATATTTGTTATATGTACATTATAATTAGGGTATATATTAAATACGTTTTCAAGGAAATTGTAAAACGATTTTAAGTTTTGGATATATATTTTAATGGATTTTTATCTTATCTTTTAGTTTGCTGATTAAAAGTTAAAAGATAAAGGAACTCTTTATATGAGAAGTTTATTTTTATGTTTTCGCCTGTTTTACAAATATTTTAAGAAAGTTTTGAATTCACATAACAAAAACATATTCCAGTATAAACAAAATTAAATATATATTCAATTAATATATTTAAATTTGAGTTTGAAGTCAACTAAATTATTTAAATTAAAAAAAAGAATACTGCTAATTATTAATACTGATCTTGATATGTAGATATCTTTTTACTACAAATAAATGTTGCACAAGGGTCAGTAAAAGTTCTACAATATATAACAAATTAATAACCATTACCCATTATTATAATCTCATGTTATATTTTGATTATTTTAACTAACAATATATATAAATTATCTATCAGATATCTTCCATAAATTGCTTCCATTTTTGGGGTTTAATTTTCTTATATATTTGCTTATATGTACATATGTATCTATATCATGTATATATTTATGACAATAAATCTACGTTTTGTCTCCACTGTCCTATGCCCAAGCCAAACAAAGAGATATCCCCAAAACCAAATTTCAGCCCATTTTGAAAAGCAAACCCAAACCCGAATCTCCCAACCTCTCTCAACCTCAACCAGAACCCAACATAAAGCAAAGCCAAAAGCTACCCAGCCAAAGGCAAGATTCTCTGGCTAAGTGTTATTTACCAGGCTAAATTATTAAACGATTGTTAAACGAGCGGATAAAGGATGAGCGTGAATGATGATGATGATGATGATGGAGTAGATGATAATAATGATGATGCCAAGCAAGCGGGTGTAAAGTTGGTACCATAGAAAAAGAAGTAAAAAAAATGCCTTATGGGTATTGTCTGAGTATGGGTCCTGTTCCTTGTCCTGGTTAGTATGTTGTTGTTGTTGTTCTTGTTGTTGTTTTTGTTTTGTTTGGTAGCTGCAACGAAGGGGAAATTTGATATTAGGTAAATTTATTTGATTTACATTTTTATGGGGTAGCTTTTGGGTGGGCCAGCACCCTGTTGTTTGCCTATCGCATTAAATGCCGGCAATGGAAAGAAAGATAAGAACTTGTCTGTTATGATGGGGGAGGGGAGAGGGGTTAGGCTATGTGTGTGTGTGTCTGTATAGAACATAGAATAAATACAAAATAAATTAATAAAAATGGCAGCGTTGTCGAAAAGAAATCATAACGAGTTTAGACGCATGTCGACAGTCGTCCTTTTGTGTGTGTGTCTTGGCAATTATGTGAGCAAAGTGCCAAAGGGATGGAGAGAGTTACCTAAAAGACAGAGGAAGAGAGAGCGAGAGAGAGAGAGAACGAATATTGGCCTGTCAACACTGATTGACTTGCCTAAAAATTTTGCACCCCCGCACACACACACACAGACACACAGCTCACACACACACAGAGAGACTGAGGCAGCAAGGCAATCAGTGCCAAATCAGAACTTTATTTATTTGTTTGTTGTTTGCCAAACGTTTACGCCATCAGCAAAACGACACCCAAGAGCTCGTTAAATGTTCAGCCATGCGGATGTAATTCAATAAACGAGCGCCAGAGAAAGAGACAGAAAGACAGCGAGACAGAGACACATATAGATAGATAGATAGATAGATGGATGGATGAGAAGAGAAAGAGGGAGAATGGGGGAAGAGAAATAACAGTGGCAGCAGCCATCAACACCCAACCGTTTAGCCAGGATATATATATATATGTACATACATATGTATTTGTGTGTGTGTGTGTGTGTAAGGCAGCCGCAATTGCCACAACAGCCGCTGTGACTAAATGACTGACTGACAACCGCATTGTATATATGTATGTATATGTGTATAACCAATGTATATGTATGTATATGTGTGTGTGTTTAAGTGGGGGTTGGTTTATTTACTTACCCAAACAACCCCGCTGAAGCGACCCTTCTATCATCTCTCCTTCTCTCTCTCTCTCTTTCTCTCTCTGTCTCGCTTGCTCTTGCTCTCGAATATTTCTCTATCCTCCATGCTTTTGAGCTCAATAACATTTATTGAGTAAATTTTGCACCAGCTTCTTGGTTTCTCGGCTTCTCGTTCACGTTCTCGTCCTTTACCAAAAGCCCAAACTGTCAACACGTCAAATAGGTGTGGGAGAGAGAGCGGTGGACGGGGGGAAGTTTGTCAGTTAGGGGTGGCTCTGGCGTTTAGCGTTGTTTAAGCGATTTAACGCATCGCAAGGATAATGAAATTTTGATTATGTAGCGCTTGGCTGGTTCTCATTTTACCTTCTCCCCTCACTAACCATAACCATTCCGTTGGACACAACATTTATCGCTATTAGTGTCAAGTACTGTATATACACATATATACATATATATAAACTGTTGTAGATATGTATTTCGGTTGAATTTGAATGAGAATTAGTTTTTGGAAGCTGCTAATTAACATGGCTTATTAACCCATTGTGGCTTAGATCTGTCTGAGTTTGAAATTTGAAACTGAATTAATGTTTGGAATTCTCATAGTAGAATTTCAATAAAATAGTCTATATATATGGAACTCGATTTCTTTTTAAGGAAATTCCTGATTTCATGTTTTAATGTGTTCTTAATACAATTATATTTTTTTTTATATTTTTAACTATAAATATATTTTACATCTAGAAGTAAATTTTCGTTAAACTTTTTAATCCACAAAAATTTGATTATAGTTTGTTTATATTAACAATTTCTCATTATTTATTTTAAATATTTCATGTTATTATATTTAAAATATGTTTATTATTGTGTGAGCTCTAATGGGTTAAAATTTAAATTGAATTCAATTTTAATTATTGTATGCAACATATATTTTCTTTGTGCTAAATTAACAATTAAAATCTTTTGAGATACGAACAATTATGCAATTCAATTTGAAAATTAATTGCACAATAAAAACAACAACAATCTTGTTTAATTGATGATGCCAGGCTATAGCTATAGCTGCGGCATCGGCGGCGGCTATTTGAAAAGCTAACTACCCACATAAATATGCAATACACCCACACCCACACAGGCACACACACACACACTCACACACTTTCATACACACTCTTATTTGAAAAGTTTTGTTTCCCACACCCCTCGCTGGCTTGGTGTTAATACCCTGTAACAAAGTATTTAAGTGTTTAACTATTAGATACTAAAAATAGCTAATATGAGTAAACTTAATCTGACTGTCCAGATCTTTAACAGTATAAGGGCTACATAAGCCAACATTTGGTATATAGAGACTTATAAGGTCTACACCTTGCTTTAATTTGTTTTAAACTTTTCAATTTTAATATGAAAATATTTGGCACAGCTTAATATATACATATATATAAATTATATATATTTTAAATATGAAATAGTATTTTGACCTGATAATCAAACTAAACAACTAAAAATCTGTTAGCATTATTACTTTACTCAACACTAGAAAAACATATGTAATTATTTGTTAGCTAATCTGTAAAGGGTTACTCCAAATTGAGACGACTAAGCTTATGTTAAACTTGCACCGTTAGAATTTATTTAAAATAAATTACAGAGCATCTTAAGTTCGTTGCCAGATTAAAATGCCATTTTGACTAAGTGGGCGCGCGGCAAATAAAATCAAAACACAAATAGCTAAAATAGTGGAACAGAGTGAGAGAGATAGAGAGTGAGATTGAGGGAGTATGAGGGAGAGGTAAGGAGAAAAAAGAATTATGAAAAACTATCAAAACATTTACATGCGGTCCAAAGCGGCAGCCATTTATCAACTGAAACTGACCAACTTGAACAAAGTCGTTTTAGCCCGTGAGCCCGCTGGCTGGTCCGGTCGACTGCTGCTGCGTTTGCCGGTACCGTTTCATCTTTTGGCCGGCAAAGTTGGTTCATACATTGGAAGGAGGGAGGTGGGCGGAGGTGGCGATTGTGTCTTATGTCTGTGAGTGAGTGAGTGTGTGTGTGTGTGTGTGTGTGTGTGTGTGTGTGTGTAGTATGATTATAATGTTTATTGAAAAATTAATTTGCGCCTCGTTTTGGCCTCTTATTTGCGTATTTCAAAGGCATAATGAATAATGATGATGATGATTAAAAACCCGAAAAGAAAAGAAAACTCTTGACACGTTTCATCTGAGAAATTAATATTTGTAATTGGCTATAATTGTTTATGCCAATGGTACAAAGTTTTTTCCTCTTCATTTTCATGCCAAAAGAATACAATATTATTAATGAGATCTACTCTAGCACACACACACACACACATATATGTACATACGTATATTTCGAAATGTTTTTAATTGAAATGAAAGCGGCATTGTTGTTGTTGGTTTTTAATGAAGCGCCCAAACTGACATAAAGTCGAATTTTCTTTAATCAGCCTCAGACCAAAAGAGCAGACATCTTTACCCATTCCATATATATACATACATACATATATAAACTGTTCAAATTGAGACAAGAGATATATTTATTGAATATTATACAATACCATAGATCATTTGTTAATTGAGTTATTTTGGTTATTTTTGTGGGCCGAGCGGAATTTTAATGATGGAAAATGTGTGAAGATTTTAAATGAGATTAATTGTATTTATTTTGCTATAGAAAAATTTGAAATAATCTATGACTTTGCATAGTTAATTAAGTTTACTTTTAATAAAGGATAGGAAAGATAAAATTTCTAGGGAGGTTTTAAAATTTTTATTTTAATTAATATATTTTATTGTTAAGTCATCAGGGAAGTTTAACTCTAAATTTTTTTAAATTTTACTTTTATTTCGTGTATGAAACAGCAAATTATATTCATTTTTTACATTTCAACAATGATATTTCTTTATTTCTAAAATTTCTTTATAGATTGTTTGAAGTATCATAAATGACATATAACCTTTCTTTAATCAGAATGTTTATAACTACTTCTTTTTTGTTTTAAAAGAAGAAAGTTCTGTATTTATTAAAATAAATTTGCTCTATTAAATAAATTTTTAAGTTTTAGTAAGTTTAAAAGTACAAAACATCCTGATTTTCCAATTGAGTATTAATGGAAGTAATCAATTTAATAATCTAATAGTATTCCTATATAACAACATTATAATCTGTAAAATTAAAATAGATTTTAAAATCTTATACTCGTTAAAAGTTTATATAATTGAGATAATTATCTTAAGAATATTTTATTCTTATTAAGAATAAAACTTTTGAGACATTTTTAACCAGCATTAACCCGAACCCTTTATCAAACGAATCATAATGGTCGTCAGAAATTTTCACATAAAATAATCCCCAAAATGAGCTTAATTTGTAAAATATTTTTATAATGCTGTGCTTTGTGGATATCCTTTTTGTGCCTTTGTTCTGTGATCTGAATTTGTAATCCTGCATATTTCCCATTTATTTGTGTGATTGATTTGTTGGGCTAACCGATTTATGGCGAACGATAAGATTTCTTTTATGGTTTATCTTTTGGGGAGGACATAAAAAAAGAAGCATAATTTCCTGGCAAAGATGCCAGCTCAATGATAAAAATAAGTTGTTCCCTTTGTCGTGGTCTTTGATGCGAATACGAATGCGATGCTTTTACCTGATAATGATGAAGCTTATTATTCATTATAAGTATATTGTTTGATACAGGGGGTAGGACACATTTATTAACTGGTTGCTCATACGCCATGGAGCACCAATTAAATTAAAGACAAGGCAAAAGAGAGACATACTCAACGAATCTACAGCTTCCCAGTGCCCCAGACAGGGCGACGACGCTGCCAATTATGTTGACAGCAGAATTTAATAAGGAGCAGCAGCAGCACCACCACCACCACCAGCACCAGCAGCAACAACAAGAATAGCAGCAGCAGCTGGGGCAGGCAAATGAAGTCATGAACGTAGAAGCAGTTAGAATCTGTGACGTGACGGAGTGAGATGGAAAATACATCTAAAAACCCTAAAGTGGAAATGGACAAGAGATTGCCTCCGCTGCCGACGCCACTACCGACCGCTGCCACCCTCACCACTGTCAACGCTGCGGCTGCTTGTTATAAAATGCTAATACGCGCAGCAACAGCGAACAGCGAAAAAAAATTGCTTTGAAGATTGAATTATTCAATAATAATTAGGCGTGTAAGCGAGATAGGTAGCCAGTTGGCTATGCATAGCCAGCTCTGTCTCTTAACTCACCACACTGGAAATGAACCAACATCAAGCGAAAAGAAGGCGGCGCAAGCAGAGAAAAGAGCGGCTGCCTGTGAGTGTGAGTGGGAAAAACAAAACAGTAGGCCAATAAAAATGGTGTCGCTGCCTAGGCCCAGGCCTTAAGTCAGAAAGAGAAGAAATGAGAGAATCAGCCACCACCACCACCAATTTTCCCAGGCTCTCGCACACAAGTGTGAGGGTGAGCGCGAGCGCATTCATACACTCAGGTTATGCTCAGGCTCGTTTTTGTTCGTTAACAGTCAGTTAACAGACTGACTTTGAAACGTTCGCACGCAGGGCGCATAACGAGATTTTCTGCATCGAGTCTTTTTGTGTTTTTGAGTTGAGAATTTTGAATTCAATTCCTCGACGATTTTCAAACCAAGCGGACGTCTCTCTTTACGCTGATAATATATTTAAAAAAATAAAATAATAAAAGGCAACGCGTTCGTGTGTGAAGGTGACTGAGTGCGTGCGTGTATTACTCTATATGCATACATACATACATACATATGTATCTATCTGGATGTGTGAGTTGTGTGAGCATGTGTATGTGTGATAAACGAGCGAATTAATTAAGAGATAATCAAAACAAATTAACTGCACACACTTACGGATTCCATAAGTTAAGCCATGCCTCAATAAAAAATAAAAACAATCTGGAAGACAACGCAACGGGGCAAGTGAACGAACAACCGAGAAACGACATTCAATTGAAGGCTTTATGTTAAAGCTTTCGACAACAACAGCAACTAGCATGACAGTGACTGGCCTACGCCAAACAATGACCAGCCCGACGGTGCCGCCAATTACCACGCTTAGCCAAAGCAGCTCAGGGAGCAGCAGCAGCAGCAGCAGCGGCGGCGGCGGCGGCGGTAGTGCCAATAATAGCCTCACCTCCTCCCTGCAGGGCAATGGCAGTCCCATAGTCCATCCTTTGACCAGTCCCACATCGCCGTCGGCCCTTTTATTGGCACATCAGCAACATTTACTGGCCCAACAGCAACATCATCATCAGCAACAACAGCAACACCAACAACAACAACAACAACAGCAGCAGGCGGCTCATCATCATCTGCATAAAACCACCTCGAGATTGAGCAATTTTAGTGTTGCCTCATTACTAGCCGATACCCGACCCCGCACACCCACACAACATTTACAAGCCAGCGATGGACCCACAAATCTATCAACGTCTCCTCTCTCACAAAGCAGTGCCGCCGGAACGCCGCCTCCACCGCCTCCAGGACCACCTGCTACCTTTCATCCCGCCGCTGCAGTTGCCCACCATGCCCATTTGCTTCATGCCGCCCATGCGGCAGCAGCGGCACATGCCCAGCACCAGCAACAGCAGGCGGCTGTCATGGCCCAGCAATTGCGTCAAGCGCAGGCACAGGCTCAAGCCCAGGCCCAGGCCGAGGCAAGAGCTAATTCTCCACCCGCCTCCATTACAACCAGCTCAACGCCAAGCACCACTCCAGTGATGACAACGACAACAGCTGGAGCGGCGGCAGCCACATCCATTCCTGCCAAAAGTGAACGACATTCTCCCCTGGGCAGCAGTCATACGGATTCGGAATTGGAATACGATGAGGATATGCTCCATGAGCACGATGGTGATCATGAACATGATGAGGAGGAAGATTCCATTGTTGATATCGAAGATATGAATGCCGATGATTCGCCGCGATCGACACCCGACGGTGTTAAGATGGAAAGCGGTAATGGTGGCAATACACCGGGTAACCAAATGCCAACGGCAATACTCTCACCGGCTGCACTCGCCGCCTCCGGTCATGTGCCCATCCGACCAACACCATTCAGTGCATTGGCTGCAGCTGCTGTGGCCTGGGGTGGTATGGGTGGTGGTGTACCATGGCCGGGAGCAAGACAAATGCCCCCATTTGGACCGCCTGGTTTATTTCCCGGACAAGGTTTCGGTGGTGGTAAGTTTTCAATATTCATATATATATATATATATACAAATGTACTATATATAGGATTAGTTTATGGATAAAATTTGGAAAAAATTTCAACTAAATGTGTTAGGAATATTTTACAAAAATCTGTAATCATTGCTGATTCTTTACATTAGCAATTGACCCTTTCACTCTCTCTCCCACTCTCTCCCTTACTCCCTTTGTCTTTCACATTTGTTTTACTTTGTCTTTCTCCATTTTGTGTCGCATTTTAATTCAATTAACTGCCCCCCTTTTCCTTAATTGGTAATGGAATGGCTCATCATGGCTCTCTTTTGCTCTCAAGTGTTGAATGTTTACAGTAACTGCGGGTCCTCCTCCACCCCCCTCCTCGTTAATCTGCCACATCTGGTATAGTCAAAGTGCGTGGCAATTATTTCTATGCTTTAAATAAAAACAATGTGAAATTTTATTTACTGATTGCTCACCGACCATTTTCCATTTCAATTTCTATTACTCGTATTATTATCATCATGATCATGATCATGATTATTATTATTATTATTATTAATATTATCATCAACATCATCATCATCGTGTGGATATGTCGCGTCGGTTTTGATTTAACTCAATTGGTGGCCTCTGTCTGATTATTCATTACATTGGTTTGTCTGATTTGTTTTTTGTTCTTGTTTCCCTTTTTTTTTTTTTTTTTGGCGTTTTCCGGTCTAGCCCCCCACATCCCCTTGACCAACCACAACAGACTGACCAGACTAATTGAACCGAGTCTGGCTAGGGTCTGGCCAGTTGGAGCCACTTTTGTGTGGTGTGGGTGAAGAGGAGGAGGAGGGTCTTTTGATGATCTCTATCTGCATGCACAGTTCACACTTTTCATGCATTTCCTGAATACAAAGTAAATGGCAGACTAAACAAAAAAAAAACATAGAAAAAACCAAAACAAACATTCAACCAAAAGAGAAAAAAACAACCGACGGCTGACTGACATGTGAACTTTACCCGAGAATAGGGACAAAAAAAGGGCCAACATTTCATATGGCTTTTTGCACATTTCCGCCAAATAGCCAAGATCTAGGTGTAAATATTTGAAAAGGGTTAAAAAGTTGGCATAAAATTTCAAGTTAAATAAATCCAAAAATAGTTTTAAAGTGGAAAACCAATTGAAATAATGGAGTCTTAAATGTTGGGAAGGTACGATGGGGGGATGGGGGTTTTAGCCTAATAGCGAGTAATAGTTATTTGAAACATTTGCCGCTTTATTTTGTCATTTGCTGTCAACTGTCAGAACACTTTAAATGAATATATATATGTATGTATATACTCGCATCGTATAACTTCATTTTCAACCTTGTTTCGTTTCATTTGGCAGCTGGTTTCTTACCTTTTTATTTTTTGTTATTTTTTTTTTATTATCGTTTTGGCCCTTGTCTGGGCTATCCTCAGCAGGCCTCATTAGCTCAGCAGGTTGCTTTTGTTTTGCTCCCCACACTCTCTTCTAACCTCTCTCTCTTACTCACAGCTCCTTCTTTGTCTATATATGTATATGTCTATATATATATATATATATATATATGTATTGGTATATGTAGTATTTTGTTGTGACCTGTGCCGCTATCTCTGGCGCTGCATTATGTCAAGTGTTAGGTACTTAGAGCCCTCAACAAAATGTTTTGTATCTCTTGTGTAGTATCTCATGTATTATACGAGCTACCGTTTTTCCTTTTTTTTTTGATCCGATGTCGGTGTCTTTCTTTCAATTATTTCTTATTTTCTTTAACTTATCAGCGGTAAATTAAATGAAAATTGTTTTAAGATTAAAGAGAGAGAGAGAGAAAGAGAACACACAAGTTGTAGTAAGTTAGAATTTCGTTCCAAGAACTTAAATTAGTATTCAAAAATTTGTTATATTTCGTTTCGTTTCGTGCAGTAAAAATGAATAAGGGAATGCCATAATAATTGAACTAATTGCAAGCCTAGTCAAAGTCACGTACTCCTTCATAATTTAATGCAACCTCCCCCACAGCCCCCACCCCACCTCTCCTACTCCAATGCAGCTGCAATTCTTGGCAGCCATTATAGAAATTAATTTTTCAAGCTGAACAAACGAGCAACAACTTGGGAGTCATTGCATAAATACATACATACAAAACACATACACATATGCATATACATAAGCATATACATGTATATGTGTAGTACACATATTAAGTACAAAGAGGAGCAAGAGAAAAAGAGAAAATAAGAGAAGCGCCAAAACGGTAGATAAAATACAAATATACGTGTAGACAAATGCATATATATGTATATATATATATATATATATATATATGTAGGTAGATATTAGGTAGGTAGGTAGGTGTGGCAGTGTCAGCTACGCCCACCTAAACACGCAATTCAAGCAATTTAAACGTTGACAGACAGGCTGCTGGACAGAATGGCTGGCTAAAGTAAGGGGAAGCGGAAAGGGGAGGGATATATGTATGTATAGAGGTTGGAATGGGATAAAATTGCATGCGTTTTAACACCATTTACCACATACACACGCCCCCAGATTACCCCTTCTCTCTCTCTCTCTCTCTCTCTCTCTCTCTCTTGCTTCTCTTGTTGAAGCGTTTGCCAACGTTTAAACCGAACGCCGAAGACGCCAACCGATTTCGAGTCAGAGTCAAAAGCTAAAATAATATTTGCATTCTGCACGCCATCTAACGTGCCAAATGATGGTGATGACCAAAAGGAGGAGGGGGGTAAGGTTGGCTCTTAACAAGGGGAGAGGGGAGAGGGGACCTGCCAGGATGAGGTGTGGTGTGCTTGGCGTAGACATTTTGATGTATGTTTTGGTAAATAAAATTTATTTGCATTAAATTACCCAGGCCCCCAGGTTTCAAATTGTTGAAAAGTGCCAAGGGGGTGAAGCAGGAGGAAGAGATGCTTGCTGCAAGGTGTAAGTAAGTCTACATATATCTAGATGTGTATGTATGTGTGTGTGTCCCTCTCTCTGTATATGTCGTTTATACAATGGCAAACATATTTGCTAAAATATTTGTAGACAATTGGTAGTCCAACTAATTTGAGCTGCTCACTTGCCCCACACAGCTGAGTAATTAAAAAGCCAAAACTGAAAATATATATACCTACCTACATATATGTATATATAGGTATATAATTTTTTTTTTTCAATTATCTTTTTGTATTTATTTCTTTACCTTGTCATAAGTAAGGTGCAAGTTTTGAGTTGCCAGTTGGCTGGCGCATGCGTGTAAATGTAACCATAAACATAACGTAACTAAAACCAAAACCCAACCCAAACCCAAACACCAACCGCAACCCCAACCCAGCCCACTTGTTATCTCATTCTCTTATCTTGCCCAGAGGCAGCCATTGGCGATTAAATTGTGCACTTTATAGCAAAATGTGCATACCAAACGGAGGCCCTGGCCTGGACATGCAATCCAAAGAGTGAGAGAAAATAAAAAAATTAAATGATCGGTGGGAAGACTAGTTCCAACATATCTACATACATATATATATATATATATATATATATATATATATATAGTTATAGATGCATATACAATTTACTTATCTTATGACAACTAGTTTCTGACGCGCTCTTCAGCTAATTAATTCATAGTTGGAATGAGGTCCATGTAAACTGATTGAAGGAAATGGTTCGTTTTATTTTTTTAGTATTACATTCCATTAATTGATTGATATGAATGATACATATATATATGTAGATATATATGTGACAAGCAGACAAATATCAACATTGGATTAATCAAATTTATTCCATAGATACATATTAAATTAATTGAGTTAAGAAAATCATTAAATGAAAGAATTTAAACTGGTAGATAGATATTGACAACAAATTATTCTGATATGATAGCAAGCATAAAGAATTAGAACTGATTAATCAGTGATTTGTACTATAAGTTAATTCATTTTGTTAAATATAAAACAAGTCAAATAGGTGTTAATTAATATATTAATTCTAAATCAATGAAGAACTACTAGATTAATCCTATTAATTAATGGAAACTAATTGGCCATACTTTTTATTAGTTTTATTTTTAATTATTGTTAACTCTCTCTAATCAATTTTATTAAATTATTGGGAATCTTTAAGGTGATAATTTTTTGTCACATTTCATCCATTGATCGATCAATTTAATTTCTCATTCATTTTGGCATTTAATTTAATTAAGCGTGTGTAAATGTGTGTGCATCATTATACATAGATATCTACATATTTGGTGCTAATTAAAATCCTTCATTATGAAATCAGTTGGCCCAATCAGTTAGCCATAGGGACAGACAACAGTTGCCGTTGCCGTTGTAGTTGCTGTTGTTGTTGTTGCCGTTGACCGTAAGCGTGTAATTGCATTAGCCAAATGGCAAACCTCTCGCTTGAATGTTGCAAAATGATTTTCACTGCTAATGTTGCTCTTGCTGCCAATGTTTTTGCCCATTTTGCTATGCGAAAACGCTTTAATGAAGAATTAATTGCCAGCAATTTGCACCGCAAATCAATCGGCCGTTGTCACTATAGGTCTATATACAGCAGGAACAGCAGCAACAGCAGCAGCAGCCATCAACCATCCAACTATATAGCTAACCATATAGACGAGACGAGACGAGATTGCTTTAGTTTTTGGATTGTAAATGCGTAAATTTCACAATTGCTGCTGTTGCTGCTGTTGTTGCTGCAGTTGCTGTTGCTGTTGTTCGGGTCTTATATGTCGGTCTCGTCTACAATACACCGGAGAACTCAAATTAATTGAAAATCCATTACAAACATAGGCTAAATGTCACAATTGGCGTTTGTGGCATGTATTTGCACTGGCTGCTGCTGTTGATATTGGCGACGTATTGCTGTTGCAGTTGTTGCTGCTGCAGCACGGCACGGCAGCAATGGCAACAACACAATGTCTATAAAAGAGCAAAAAGGCGAAAACAAGTCTCGCACTCTGGTTTTAAACGTGCGTCGCCATTGTCCATCTCTTTCTACCCCCCTCTATTTCCCCCTCACTCCACCACTCTGACTGTTCCCCCCCTTTTGTGCTGTTATTGTTGTTGTTGTTGCTGGTTTTGTAATAGGATAGGATTGTCGATTGGTGCTTAGACAAAAAGGAGTGTGGTAAAGGGGGGGTTATCACAAGAGTTTGGGGGAGTTGGAGGCTCACTTGCTATAGTTTTGCCGTTTTGGTCTGCAATGGAAACCCCATTCCAACAATTTAGCGACAAATGAGCAATTAATTTTGAAATAAATGCAAAGAGCTTAACAAAGGCAATTGAAGTTGTTCAAACAGAGACAGAGAAAGAGAGAGACAGACAGAGTCAAGAGAGAGAGAGAGAGATTGGGAGTTATTAAAGTAAGAGAAAGAAAGAAAAAAAGATGTTACGGATGCGGGTGAAAGCCAAGTTAATAGTTATTATAGCAGGTGACAAGTGTATATTGAAATATAAATTTCCTTTTCAAAATGTTTACCAATTACATGACGAACAGAAAGAGAGGAGAAGAGAGAGGCAGAGAGAGAGGGAAAAACAAAACGAACTATCTATAAAAGAATTATAATATGAAATAAGCTAAGAAATAAAAGCCATAAAACTTGGCCGTATCATTTATATGCTAATTTGGCAAGAAAATTTATGATCAAATATAACAAGAGCGACAACAAAATACAAAACACGAAACAAACAAAAAACAACAACAAATAAAGAGAGAGAAAGAGAGAGAGAGAGAGATAGAGATAGAGATAGAAAACAATATTTATATTTATAGTTGAGCATCTCGAAGTCTGTAACAAATTTCTGATAGCTGCTGCTGGCTGCCTGCTGCTGCGAGGCGCATCTTTAGCTGATTCCCAAATATATATATACATATATAGTGACAGTTCAGTTCCACTGCCACATATATGTATGTATGTATGTATATATCCATATCCAGATTCACATTCCCATACCACATTTACATTGGTTTCTTAATCTGAATTTTCACATTTCGTTTCACCTTGTTAGGGACCCATACAAAATGCTTTTACGACCTGCATATATGCAACAATAACAACAACAACAACACAAATAACAACAACAACAACAACAATAACAAGAAATAAATGAAATTATATGCATATTATTGAATCAGCAGCAAAAGATAAGATGTAGCCACAGGCCATTGGAGAGCAGCCGAGAAATCTTGAAGGCATTAACATAACTCTGACATGTCACACTAATTACTTAATGAGCTGATCTGACCAGAGAGAAAGAGAGAGAGAGAGAGATAGACAGAGAGAGACTGAGACTGAGATTAAGTCTCTGATTGAGACTGAAACTAAGCTTAATATTAGTTTTATTTTATAAGTCAAGTCATATGAGTTTCAGGAGTTTTTTTTTTCTTTTATTACTTTTTTTCTTATTTCTCTTTTTGTATGTTCAAACATTTATTGATGACATTAAGTGACGAAAAATGACAATGTGAATGTCATTTCTTTAAATAAATGTTGTCTGTTGTGATGGGTATATATCTATACATATATATAAAGAACAAAACTGATGCATTTTTGTAATTGTTGTTGGTTGTTTAATGCCCCATTGCCCCATATGTGAAGCATAAAAAGTAATTACAAAAGTGAATATTGTATTCTCTGTCTGTAGTCGCTCTTTCCCTCCTTTATCTTATTTGGCCACGTTTGTCACTCAACAATTTTCAATTTGCTTAATTATGCATAAAATTAAAGCGTTGCATATCATTTACATTTGTCTTTATTTTGATTCTTAAACAGAAACAAAATGCTCAATAAATTACGCATGCCTCATGCCCAGAGATGGGGGGGAGGGGATGTGGATGTGAGTGACCCGGTACTGGCTGCATCTTTAAAATGCCATTTGCATCTTTGTGGCAAGCTCATTACTTTCATTAACAACACACACACACACAAACACACACATATACACACCACATCCACATTCATGTCCAGGCTGAATGCCAATAGCAAAGACTAAGAGGAGCAGCTGCTGGCTCCTCCAGTTCTTCTGTATAAGGTCTCTGCACGATTCTTGGTCTCTGTGTCTCCTTGTCTCATGCCTTTGTTTGCCAGAAAACAAAATGCCCAAATTAAAATTGTTTTCGCTATACTAAGAGTTGAAATGTATAAGAAAGATCATGAGGGAGAGACACAGAGAAAGAAAGAGAGAGAGGGAGAGGGAGAGTGGGTATTGCAAACTTGTGTTGCATTTCCCGTCGCTGAATGCTGCCTGCTGCCTGACAAATAGTTTAGACAGCAAATTTATTGGCCACTTAAAGGAGTAATTACCGTTTCTTTGTGGCCACTTTTTGTTAGCCCCCCTACCCCCCTACCCCCCTACCCCCTCCACAATCAAAATGTCAGCTTTTCAACCATAATTCTCTTTACTAATTTTAAAAAATCTCATTCAATTGAATATTTTACTAATCAATTTTTTTTCTCTCTCTTCATTTCATTTTATTTTTAGATGCCAATGAACCGCCTCGCATTAAATGTAATTTACGTAAACATAAACCGAATCGTAAACCCCGCACCCCCTTTACCACACAGCAACTTCTTTCGCTGGAGAAGAAATTCCGTGAGAAACAATATTTAAGTATTGCCGAACGGGCTGAGTTCTCATCATCGTTACGTTTAACAGAGACTCAGGTAAAAATTTGGTTTCAAAATCGCCGGGCCAAGGCCAAGCGTCTGCAGGAAGCGGAAATTGAGAAAATCAAAATGGCTGCCTTGGGTCGTGGTGCTCCAGGAGCACAATGGGCAATGGCTGGTTATTTTCATCCAAGTTTAATGCATTTGGGATAAGTGGCGGCCAAGTTGGTGATCGGTAATAATCATCAAACAATCGATGTACGATATCATCACCAACAACAACAACAACAACAACAACAGGAACAACAACAACGGCTCAAGTCCATTGATAACAGCCAGATTGATAACCAAATAACCAATAAGCCAAGTTCCCCCCCTGGCATTAGTACATCATGAATGGAAAAACAATCCCCCTCCTACTCCCCATCCCCCCCCAAAACTCCAAAACCCCCAAAATTTTGCTGTGATGTTAGAGCATTTTACTTTATCATATATCTCAAATGTTGAAACTAAAATGCACTTTTGTAAATACATAATCTAAGCATATATATATATATATATATAGAAAGAAGAAATGAATCGAAGAGGAGTCGTTAATCATATCCAAATATAGTAAAACAACAAAAAAAAAAAACTAAAAATTAAAAAATCAACAATTGATATGTTTTTGTATATATAAAACACAGAAAAAAGCGAGAAAATGTTTCCTAAAATTTGTACATAAATAAAATAAATAACTAAAAATCACTTAGACGCTAAGTTCTAATAATAAAAAAAAAAAAAACAAAAACAAAAAAAAAAAGAAATACTATTTAATGTTTGTTGTAAAATAGAAAGAAAAAAGGAAATTGAAAAATTAAATGCAATTCGATTTAATTTATTTGTAAAAGTCAAAGTCAATAAGCATAATTAATGAGCAATAGAAATTCTAAAGCAAAACTAAATCATATATATATATATATATATATGTATATATATATATATATAAATGCGTATATATATATATATTATTGTATTTGATCCAACGTATTTGTATTTTGTCATTGTATTTAAGTCGAGACTAGCTAAAAATAAAATGAAATAATAAACAATTAAATGTGTATTTAAAGAATATTTTTAAGCAAAAAACTAAACTATAAATATGCCGTTAATTATACATTAAATTTAAATGCATAAATACATTACATTACATAACATTACATTACATTACATTAAATATATACATACATACATGCATACATTACATAAACTATATATACATATACATATATATATATATATATATATATATATTAATTACCATATAGCGTTAATCCTCTGTAGTTGTTTAAATCTAAATTACAAAACAACAAATCAAAACAAATTGAAGAAAAAACAACAAAACAAAACAAAAAATTTAAAAAAAAACACAAAATCAATGAAATATATGATTATGCAAAAAATTAAAAAAAAAACAATATTCTAGTTTCAATTTACAATTTTCTATATACTTATATTCCATAGATTCTATATGGTTTCTAAATGGAGACAGAAGGAATTAAAGGATATTAAAATAAGTTCTTTTAGAACTATTTCTGCTTGGATTATGGATTTTTTTAAAATCAAATTTAAAGAACTTGGTAAGGATAAGTAGAACAATGCAGATAGGATGCCAGGATCTAAATAAACTGAAGAGTATATCTAGGGGTTGAAAAAGGGATGAAATGGGATTAATTCTTAAATTGATTCTTTTTATTTGCATTCCCAAAGATAGTTCCAAACAAAGTCTTGCAATTAGATCGTCAATTAATATTTCATTATTTCTTCAAGAGATTTAATTTTATTTTGAAAGCATTTTAAATGTTTTAAATAACTAATTCTTTAAGTATAAGAAAAGGATATGAGCCAACATTTAAAAGAAAATCTCACATTCTCAAAGTGTAAGGATGAAACTTTTTAAATACTTTTCAACTGAAATTCACTTTGCGAGTCGTTAACCAGGAGAATTCTAAATCATAAAACTGCAAATTATATTGAAACATTTTCTGAAACAATAAGAGGACATTGCGCCATTTGATATAAATAATTATATATTTCAACCTAATCTATTTTAAATATTTAGTGCATTTGCTTTTCAGGTGAAAAAGTTCATTTTTTAAATGATTTGGGTTTGACTAAAAACAAAGCAAAAATTTAATTCAATTTGTCATTCCAATAAGGCAAAGTTCAATATCTGCATATTGACAATATCTAATACATCTTAAATACATATAAAATACAATACATTATATATTTTAAAAAAGGTTCTGTTTCTCCTGTTATAGATGTCAAGATTGGGTTATAATGAAGTAGAAGTTTAATTATTTAGAACAAAATAACTAAGCTAAAATATATTCCAATATTATTCAAAATTAATTGTTTAGAATAATCCCAATCCCTTTCGTGTAGAAATTTACAAGATGCAATATAGTGAGAAAGTCTTAAAATATGCTTGATATATAAAAGAGATTTGATATCCTTTAATATATTTTAAAGTGGTTTGTTCTTTGACTACCATGGCTTAAATTTAAATAATTTAACTACGAATGAACCTTTTAAAATTATCTAAATAAATTATCAGATAAGACAAAATTAAGCTAGCTATGCTTTGAATTCTTAGCCAAATATTTGGGAAAAAATGTAGCTAGTTTTGTATCAATCTTAACCGCAATAACTATCCTTCTGGAAAATGCTTTAAGCCAGTTTAAGTGTAAATTGAATTAGCTTACTTATTATAGCAGTATATCGAATAGTGACACTAATTACTTTATATAATTTATAGTAAATAAATAAAGTAATTATAAATTAGTTTATACATTACAGTATATAAACCAGAAATTTAACCCAAAGTAATTAGAACTTCGAACCGTGAACTGACTACAATCTTAAAGATTATTTATGGTCTAAATAAAACTAATTTTTAAATTTTACTTTAGGACTTATTCTAGATTTCTTTGAATGACGGAGAGAACGTTGAATGAATTTCATTGAATTTGCATGCAAAACTAATTTCTTCTATTATGTCATACAATTGTTTAGTAATTGACTAAAATGCTTTGTATAAAAACAGTTAACAAAACTAATTATAACTTGGAATGTCTGAAACAAATTTGTTGACTAACTTATTAATAAAAGCTGTTTGGGTTTTATTCATTTAAAGTTTACATAACTTAATTTAGAAAAAGCGTGGCAAATAATTTACGATATCGATAGAACGAATTCTTAAAATATATAGGCAGTGTTTAAATAGGTAGAGGAAAATTAGTGAACAATCAGAAAACGTTAATCGTTATATAATTAAGCATTTTTTTCCCCTCTTCCTTCTTTTATAGACACCTTTGCCTTATAATATGCCATTTATAATTATTGGATTTGAACAAAGAATCAGAGGCTACTTATAATAAATTACGACTGCCTGATTGCGTTGAACTGAATTAAAAACAACAACAAAATGAAAAATAAATGAATAAGTAAAATATATTAAAAAAAAAAAAAACAAAATCAGACAAGTAAAAGTGCTAGCGCGTGCTTATCAAAAGCCAATTAATATTTAATTAACCAAGCCACAGAACGCCGGAGAGTGGTGGGTGAGTGGGTGGATGAACCGAAAGGGGAGGGGGGCAGGAGGATCCACTACCAATACGCAACAATCTAAACCCCATGGACATAGTTGTTTTTTTTTTTTATTATTTTTTTTCACTGTTTCCAAGCTCGAATGCCATTAAAGTGTAGGTTAAACATAGACACGATGATGACGATGATCATAATGATGAAATGTATTGAGTGATTATCATCAAATTGTTTGTATTATAATTTTTATTTCTACATGATTTGTCGAGTGTCAGGCGGGGTTCAATAACGAACTTGCCACAAATAACTTGCAGTACATAGACTTATTTTTCAAGTTGTTGACAATCAACTGATTGTTGTTGTTGTTGTTGCCTTATCACACTGAATTAAAACCCAATTAATTTAATTACAAATGGAAATAACACGCCGACATCAGAATTGACAACAACAACAACAACAAAGAGACAGAAACAACACCAGCGGAATTTTCGACGTCAAAAAAATTTTGTTTTTATTTTGATTTATGCATTTGCATTTCGAAAAACAAATGTGTGTGTGTGTGTGAGTGTGTGTGTGAGAGTGTGTGTGTGCTCAATAAATAAATTAAAATATTATTTGCCACTTAAAATTGATAAGGAAAAAATATATGTATAAATATATATGCATATATATATACATATATATATTTGTGCTTTATTTGAATGCCATATGGAGATGAATTGGCAAACAAATGGAATTCTAGGGAAAATTGTAAAATATTTAAAAATTAAAAGCACAAAAATTATATAAAATTTTATGGCTATTAAATATCTGAAGTTTTATTATTTGTTTATGAGTAACTTTTTTTTTTAACAGGATATTGAATATGTTGGAAATAAGACCTGGATTATTCCAGACTCATTATGTATGATTCTTCCTAACTCTATATAAGTATAACTAAACATTTTAAGCCAGGTCTTTTAAGCTACATATAATCTATAATGATTTGTAATTTGCTATTTTGTAACAAATACGAAAAATTTGTTCTAAAGTTTAAGACAAGTCTATATAAAATATAATTATCTCAGGCATGATCTATCTTTGATCTATTTTTGGAGGTAATGAGCAGATTGAATCTAAGTGAATCCTGATTTTTTCCATATATCTGTTAACGTCTTTCCAGTTCATCCGGTCTGACTCATTAATATAATTCTTCTTAACAATAAAACTGAACATTCTAAGTGAAGTCTTCTAATGAAAATATTACAGAAGTCAAAGTGATGCGATTTATTCTTGAAATCTTTACTAAAGATTAAGACAAGATTATATATAGAATATAATTTTCTTAGGGCTTTATTTGTGACCTTTCTTTGGGACCTATCTTTCCCCACCTCCAGTTCATCTCCTACCTAAAGGATGTACCAGAGGGTGGCATCTCTTTAGGCGCCTCATCTTCCAAAGATTTCATTATAAGTTACTTTAAAGCCTCATGTGCTCACCAGTTTTATTTTCTTTTTATTAATAATATTTCCAGAAATAAATTAATAAACATCTATACATATAATTTTAATAGCTTTCTTTAGAATTTATAAAGTTTCCCATACTTTGAAACAATTCAACATGATAAGAATAATCAACTCGGATTTATACATCTGTTTTTTTGCTTTGTTTTATAATTTAATTTATTTCTATATATGAAAACATTTAATGTAATTGTTAATCGTTGAAACGATTAAACAGACGCTATACAAGTTTTTCTATATATATATATATATTTATTTAAATGACGTCTTATGAAAATTAACAAATTTACCAACTTCATTGGCATGCTCTCGTTATTATGGTTAATAATTGTAATTAATTGATATCAAAGATTTTTTTTTATAGGCAACTAGTGTATTCAAATCTTGTATTATGGAAGTCAATTGAAAAGCATTTTCATTTCCATTTTCATTGCCACATTCACATTTCACTCAATCGCATTAAGTTTCGGCTTTGCCCATTGATAACTTTGAACACAAATATTATCATGGCAAATGCGCCGCCTCACAGTTGGGCGTTAATATCGTGCTGTGACTGGGATATTGTGCCAGGGAGGGGGGGGCTGTTATACACTGTGATTGGGTGCTGTCAGAGCGAGAGAAAGCGAAAGACAGATGGAGAGAGAGAGAGAGAGAGAGAGCGAGCGAAAGAGAGGTGGAGCAAGAGGAGAGCGGCGACGGCAAACAAATGCGTGCAATCAGCACAGGCGGCGCTCGGTCCATTAGGCCCAAATATAAAGCTTAATTGCTTAGCCCGGCGAAAACTCAGCAGGTTGCTACCAATATGACCAGGCCAGGCCAGGCAGGCAGGCAGTGAGTCGATTGACTGCGCTTCCATATTGCCATGGATTGTGGGGCATGGGGATCGGTTTCCAGTTAACCGTTCTCCGTCTTGCCAAATGATTTGATTACGTTTTGATTAACGCATTGCACTTTCCAACAGCAGCAAACCACCTGTGGCTACCTGGAGGCGTATCAGAGCCTAATTAATATCAAAAGACGAGACGAGACCAAGAGTATTCATAATATAGTAGTTACAGTTGTTGTTGTTGAGACAGAGACAGAAATAGAGAGAGAGAGAGAGAGACAGTGAGTTCTCCCATCATGGTTGGCGTCAGTGTAGGCCAACCTGTAATTATATACGCGTAATTAATTGCGGCGACAATCGATTTGACATTCGAGATAACAAATACAAATCAAAATATATATATGTACATTTATATAGTATGTATACTCGACTTTTATAGAAATTTGCATTCATTTGTACGTATAAATTTATCATTTATTTTATGTCGCATAATAAATGCATAATTAAAGAAAATTATTTCATTTCATTTTTAGCATAATACATCCATTTACTAGCTATAATTAACGCTCAGTTTGATTTAATTTTAATTGTTTACAAATTTCATTTCAATTGATCAATTAAGCGTATGACAAAGTTTCAATTTCAGTTGCATATGAAAATGCAATAACAAATAGCCCAGTAAATATAACATTTGTATTAGTATGTTATCATTAGTACAACTTATATACATAGTTGTAAGTATTTAAATGTATATATGTATGTATATACATATGTGACAATTAAATGTTGTTGGTATTTGATTTTAGATATGGAATTTTAGTGTTTAGAGTCTCTATTAATTAGAGAATCAAAGAGATTAAGAATTCGCACCAGATCTATGGGTTTACTGGATATACGAATAGAGATTAAATATAAGATTAAAATCTGCGCAGATCTTCTACCAAAATGTAACTTATAGCAATTGTTATCGGAAGATAAATTTTGTACAATTTTCTATAATTATTTAAAGTTTAAATTGTAAACAAAATGCAATCTTTTAGATTTAGTTGTAGCTAGTTTTAGATAAGTCTAAATTTTAATACGGTAGCAAGACTATTTTTAATTAATTTCCCCCTCTTCATCCCACACCACTTCTACACCACACAGACACACACAGATGTAAATGAGCTCATTATGAGTTGATTATGCAAGACGAGGGCAACTTCTCACTCTCCAGATGGTTAAGCAGTTTTTCCACACTAACACCAAAGCGGCAATGGGCAACGCTATCACACAAGTTCAACAAACGAAAATTGCATAGAAACACACATGGACACACACACACACACATCTAAATAAAGTACTTACTGTGTAGATAAAAACAACTGAATACAGCATATTCATTCATGAAAACTCAAGCGAATTGGAAATCCGTTTATCTAACCTCCATTATCCAGACCGATAAACTAAAGATCCCTCTGAAGTGAGCTAGACGGCATGGCGGAGTTGAATTTATGCAGAGCACTTGCAATTACAGTGAATAAATTGAGGTAATTAGGTAATAAAAATAATGTTTTCACCTCGTTCAAAGCACTTAAATACGAGTATGTATATTGTTGATGTTGTTGTTGTTGTTGGGGGAAGTGAGCAGCAGCTGTCCATCAATTGGGTTGCCATCATTCTCAGAAGACTGAGCAACCACCTGATACCACCTAAAACAAGTGGATAATAATGGAAGTTGAACTGGAGCGAGAGTAAAAAAAATTGTGGAAAATAAAACTATGGCACAATTGATGTTTTGATACCCTTAATTTGTTTGTGGTTTTTATTTAACTGAAAATGGGATCATAGTTGTAGATCTTCGAATTTAAAATATATATTCTCTATTCTTTTAAAACTAATTGAAATTTTTTTTAGGGAAATTCGTAAAAAATATAAAAATAGTGAAAACTTCCTGTGGGTCCTGAATCACCTTACTTTTAAAAGAAGCTTAAAGAATTAATTTCAGACTTTTCATAAATTATTTTGATAATTAGGTAAATATACTATATATACAGATACATGTACATGTATGTATGTATATAAGTATATGTATATGTATGTAAGTATATAAACACACTTCGAAAACTAAATAAGCTATTCAAATGACCGAAAAACATTTGGCCGTCTCATTTTATGCAAATGATTAATTTTCCATGGAATTTTCAAGTCAATTAAATTTTTGCTCCCCCCTCTCCCACCTCTTCCATTAGTGTCGTTTGGCGCTCGGGTGGCGCGACTTTTGTTGTTGTATATAATATGTATGTATGTATATACATGTATATATTTTCACTTAGACCAGGTGAATGGTTAGTAGTTTTTTAACGAGCAGTTTTAATTGGTTAAGAAATGTGCGCGTAATTATAATTATATATCTCATTATGATTATGATTGTGAGTGAATAATTCAAATGTCTCTCATAATAATCATTTTTCATTGTTTCATTACTAAAAAGGTGGAAAGTAGTTTTCATTGCCTGCGTCTTTTATTTATTTATTTATTTCTCTTCATTTTTTTTTTTTGTTGGTTAACTTGAAAAAATTCCTGGAAGTGAATTGTTCTGCAGAATGCAATTAAACAAAATAGCGTGAGATACGCGTCCGATATGCTAAGAAAAGGAGTGCGAGTGGAGGCCAAAAAACATTGTCGTGCTCCTATGTATGTATGCCTGGCGAAACTGAAAACCTAATTTCCAAGTTTAGAATTCTACGAAAATGGCGCAGCACCCTCTCTCCCCCTCTCTCTCTATCCCTCTCTCGCTCTCTTTTTCATTCTTTATATCTTTCTCTGTTGCGCTTTATCGAGGAGTTTACGTTTTTGAATACTCAATTAAATTTTTGTGCTCAGTGGCTCCTCCTGCTGCTGCTGATACTACTGTTGCTGCTGATGTTGCAGTTTCGCACTATTTTCAATTGAATTAAATGCAGTTGCAGTTTTGCATTTTCATGCGAACAATTTCAAGGAATCGCGCATATCAAGCGCGTCGTCGTCGTCGTCGGCACGCTCCGTTTGGGCGCACAATTAATTTGCGCCCCAAAACGAAAAGAAACTGTGAGACATGGGAGGAGGGATGAGGAAACGGAGTCACAAACGCACGTATCTGTGAGATACATTAGCGAAAGTGTAGGCTGTGTCGCTAGCCTTGCAAATACAATTTAATTTTCTTTACCCTTTCCAAAGTGTATGCATATGTACCTAGATATATGCGATTTATTCAAACTCCTTTTGTAATAAAATGATTCATTACATATTCTTTAAATACTTACATAGGTATAATGTTTGGGGTAGGAGTCTTTAAATAATGTAGTTAAATATTTTTCAATAAATATTATTAACTAATCTTAAGCAGCATTTTTTATTCAGTTTAGAGTCTGTTTTATCATATATAACATACATATATTCATATATTCTATTCAATTTATTGTGTATTATGCAAAAATATTTAAAAATATTTGTTAATTGAAACAAATTAAAATTTATAAATAATTTTCTTTACATATTTTGCAGTTTGTTATTATATTATATTAGACAAAGAGTACATGAATGTCGTTATTTTAAGCATAAAATGTTCAATTTTAGTCTTTTAATTCATGCCCAGGCAGTGGCCAGGCTGTATGTGTGCGTGAGTGTGAATGTTTGTGTGCGGGACAGAGACGCCAACAAAATGCAAAATTTGTCTGAAGATTTTAATCGTCGGCATGAGCGCCCAAAACGACCCCAAAACAGCAACAGCAGCAGCATCAAAAGCAGCAACAACAACAACAGTAAAAACTACGGCAACAGCAGAAGCAACGGCATTAACAGCATCAAACTGAGATGCCATATCCCCAGGTTTGTTCCCATTGAGAGTCCAAGCAGAGTTTTCTAGGTTGCCAACTTGGGTTCAGCTCTTGAATGCGAATGCGAGTGCGAGAGAGAGAGGCTGATTAGAAGATTGCAGCGGGGAGCTGGGGGCAATGTACGAAGCTAGAGCAGAGCATGTAATGTTACTCGTTTCTCTTGTGCCATGGTTGTTGTTTCTGTTGATGGTTGTTATTGTTGTTGTTGCTGTTGCTCTTGTTCTTGTTGCTGCTGTTGTTGTAGGTACAAGACAATTTACTTTTGTGCGAAATTAAGTGGCATCTGTAGCATTGGCATTCCACTTGACTCCACCACAAACAGAAGCATCAGCAGAATAAAGGGATGCATCTGCATCTTACACTCTCCCTTTGTCTCTATCTTTATCACATTGTGTGTGTGTGTGTGTTTGTAGATTTCTCGCTCTTGTGGGCAATAACTAATTACATTCGCAATTATTTCATGTTTTGGCCAATTTAGTGGGACAAATTTATCTGCACGGTGTCATCTACTTAGAATTGATGGCTTGCTATATGAAGCTGTTTGCTTATGTCTCTATCTCTCTCTCATCTTCCACTCTCTTGTTCTTTCTCTATCTCTCTCTCTTCCGCTATTTTCTCTTTTGATTGCTGCTCTAGCCATTAGACGCCTTTGGGGTCCAAGCCACTGAATGACTGCTGATTGTTGCAAAAAATATATACATATCTATGTATATATACTCGTATATATGTATATATAATACATACGCATCTTCTAATGTATGCATATGGAAAATGCAATTATTAAACAAATTAGCCAAGATATAGATATAACAAAACAGATTACCTCCCACTATGGGGGCGCCATTCATAAACGGCGTAAACATAATGGCGAAGAAGGGGAAAGACGGTTGTCTACGCATTTGATTAAGCCTGATTGTTTCCGCAAAAGATAACAAAAAGTTAACTTGATGATGATAATGTGATGCAAATTCAATTCACACAGACTTGAAATGGTCAGAGGAGTTAATAGCATTTTCGACTGGTCAATTTAGTTCAATGGATAATGATTTTATCAGTTGTGTCACTGGAAATTCATATAAATACTCATTAATTGAGTATAAATTTTACTTAGATTAATATAATATTTTCCCCATATTAAATGAATTTTCTTAGATTTAAATAAAGTTATCCAGTTTTTTATGCTAAGTTAGGCCTTCAAAACAAATCAAATAAAGACATATGTTTGTAAAATGTATTAAATTTGATCTGAATTTTGGAAAAGTTTGTTAGTTCCTTCAGGCTTATTCTTTTTTTTGAAGGAGTTTACCAATGCTTTATATTTTACGAATATTTATAATAATATTTAGTCGTTTTTTAAAGTTATACATCAATTTTCTTGATTATTTCTGGATTTAGGTGAATTTGCCATTTATATTTTATTTATTTTTATTTAACCTTCCTATTAACTTTAAATCGCTTGATAATAACTATCCATCCACCATCAATTATATCTTGTTTTAAGATTGCAATGAATGGACCAACTGCAGGTATTATTGATTAATATCTATCGGATAAATCACCACTGGGAAGCTTTACACTAATTATGTAGTTTAATTTAAGAGATGTTTTGCAGGGATTCTTTGGGGTTTTGTCATATGCTTATAAAATACGAATACGAACGTACAATGATATTTAATCTCTATAAGATTTCAATTTGATAACCTTTTTAGAAACATTGCCATGTCAGATAATTATAATTGAAATATATACCTTAAAGTAATACTTTTCATTTTTAAGAAAAAGTTTTAGGATAAAAAGGATGCAGGACATTGCCATATGCAAATTCAAATATTAAGGATACAGCACTACGGAAAACAAATTTTCGTATTTTGGAATTTATTAAAATATGAAATTACATATATCAAGATATAAATTTCGGAATTGGCGTATATTATTAAAATATAAATAATACATACATATTACAATTAAAATATATTTACATATATAAATTATGTATTTCTATGTATGTATGTATATTTAACTATAAATAGCCGTAAAAGCTATTTTACTAAACAATAACTACAATCTTATTAAGACCATAAGAGAATTCTATTTCGTTTCGCTAAAAGATATTCAATATTATCATTGTTTCTATTAATATGAAAAATACTTAAATACGTAAAAGTAATTAACCAAAAGAAATGGCTTTCAACTGCGATATATGTACATATATATATACATACATACATATCTACATACATACATATGTAACTACATACATTTAAGTAGATGGTTTTTACACCTTCTTCATTTTTATCTTTAACGTACATACACAAGTATAGTTGACTTTATTATCCACCATTTAAAAACGGTAAATGTTTTGCTCATTCCAAAAGAAAGAAAAAGAAGAAACATTTATTGCTTTACACTTCCAATTATAACTCCGAAATCCATGGCAAGTAGAAACAATAAAAACTCACAAACACCCAAGATTTATGCCCACGCACACACCTACTCTTACAATATATATAAGCACATTCACACACACACACACACACACTCATATATATATATACACAGTGAGAAATATTGTACGTACAGTCAATCCACCTTAATTCAAGTAGAAACGATTTAACTCCCACGGCTCCTACATCTGGATCTGTTATCATAGTAGCTTTGTTGTTGTTTTATTTTATATGAACTTAATTTTGCTCGCACATACACACACACACACACATTCGGGTGGACAGACAGACATACACACACATACACAGCCAGCAAACAACAGTGGCAACCCTTTTGTGGAAGAAAAAAAAAATAAAGTAACGGTAAACGCAACCATTTATTATATGCTGCCCAATATGAGCAGTATATGTGCGAGCGAGACGGATCAGACCCAGACCCAGACCCAGTCCCATCCCCTTTCACCATTTTCATTCCCGTCTTTGGCCCCGGACCCAAAAGGATATGACGTTTTGCTTTTCACTTGGCAAGTGAGTGGAAATTTGTTTCATTATAATTATTTTCCACAATTGGACATATTAGTATGGTTGCGCAGCGACTGCGACGCTGGCATCAGTGCCTAACAGTGCGCCGCCATTTTTGCAATTTTCCTGTGCAAATAAACGCAGTCAAGTGAAAGGAATTTGCAGTCCAGGACAATGTGTGCTAGGCTTAACGAGCGTTAAACAAGGACAAAACTATAAATATGCCATCTCTTTCTAGCACAATATTAAGCGCATGCTCATAGCAGCTGTGGTGAGTTTTTAGCCCCAATATTGGGGTAGTTTTCATATTGATTTTACTTATATACAAGCAATTGTATATACATAGAAATGAAATTTTACCCCTGCTTGCAACTATATAAGAAAATAGATGTATATAAGATCTTTGTATATATATGTATGTATATATACATGCATATATACTACAGTTACGTGACTGGAATGACAAAAACATAAAAGTTATAATAATTTTTCTTTCCGCTTAATTGTATGCCCGCAGGACTAAAAGGCACAAGAGTCAGAGCCAGTCAGACAGATAGCCATGAGTGAGAGGAGAAAACTTGGTAACAAGGAGTGCGACTGCAACAGAGACTATCTCTCTCTTTCTGCCTTCTGACCTGACATTGCCACTTTTAATTTGATGCTTTTATGCTTCCAGCTTATGTATTCTATTGTACATATGTATATATGTATGTATGTAGATATAGACATTTATATACCTATGTATACATGTGGCTGGAACTGGCGCTGCCAAAACCATGTGCGTGCTCCTTTGTGCGTGGTCTCTGGCCATCGACGTTGTCGTTGTCGTTGTCGTTGTCGCCTCTGGTCTCTCTCCTGTTGGCGTAGGAAATACAGCAATTAGAGCCATATTAACCGTAATTAAATTTAATTGTTTAATTAAGCGCGAAAAGTGAGGAAGACATTTTGTGATTTTGTGCAATGGCCAGTCAGAGAATGAGACAGAGATTGGTGGGAGTAGGTTAGTTATGTACATATGATTGTATATAGATATCTATATATACAATATATATATACATAGAGATATGGGCGTGGGTGGGTTAGATACAGTGCGTGAGCTTTGGATTGCGTGTTTTAGCCTTCTGATTCCATTGTTGTTGGCACTTTTGACCAAGACTCTCTACCACTCCCCCTCCCATTGGTCTTTGGCCGGGTGTTGGTATAACAAATAGCCATGTGATTTGATGCGACGGCTTTGATAGTCAGCCAATTAAGCATTCAAACGTAAATTTCTGCACAGTTGGCACATTAATTAGCTGTAGAGTGGAAAATGTTGGCCTTTCAGTTGTTGCTATTGTTTAAATAGCGCATTTAATTAATATTGTATTAAGTGAATGCCAATGAATAGTTAAATTCATTTGATGAGCAATCAGCTGCTGATTAAAGAAAGCAACAATTATGCATTTCAATTGTTTAATTTGTAATTATTTGTAAATTAATTGCATTTCGTTACTTCTTGTAACTATATTAAAGATTAATTAAAATTAAATTAAGAGATTGTTTTTTTAATATTTTAAAAAAGAAAACTTAAGAATTAATTTATAAAATTTCTGTTTTAACATTATGTAGTTAAAGCTTAGGTTCATTATTTGTTCATATTTTATAGTAACTAATATTTAAAAACTAAAATTAACAAATTTTGTAAAAATAAAAATAATTTTTGAGGCAATTGTCCTAGACATTTCTTCTAAATATCTCATTTTTGTTAACTAATTAAACAAAAATGGAAGAGCATTCACTGAAATATATTCTAGGTTCTAAGAAATATTATAATATTGTTTATAAAACTTTAGATCACTTAGTAGTAATTTAAAAAAATAGCTTAGTTAGATTACTTAATAGTTTGTAATCATTTATAATATTCCAAATTTCCTTTTTATTCATTTTCTTTACATATATGCATATATAGAGTTTTTAGTCTTAAATATGACATACTTGTATAATTTTTACATTCTTTGCTATCATTATAAGATATATATGCCAGATATTTGCATTCACTGTTATAGATATTACAGGTACGCAAGGTACACAAGAAAATGCATTCCAAATGATAAATGAAGATTCAAGTCAGCTAAGAAGGGTTACTTATAGCATCTGCCTTCTTCGAACTAGCAGTTATATCTTATAATATATCGATCTCATCGAGAGTTCCAAAAAAGGCACCCACATCCATTAACAGAAAGATGGCGGTATCTATATCGAACGTTCGATCAATGAATATATGTATATATATATGTATAAAATACATCAGTCAAATGTACATTTTAGATTTAACTTGCAATAATGTCGTGTAAAATTAGCATCAATCAAATGCAGGTGTAGATGGTGGCCACAACAACAACAACAACAACATAAGAAAAATCCATTGAGCCAAGCAAATTCCATTTTCAATTTCCAAATTCCAATTCCAATTCCAATTCCGAAATCTCCATTGACTGCTTGCGACAACCAACAGATGTCAAGTGGCCCGCATGGTCAGGGGCAGCATTGTGATACGGGGATCGGGTATAGCATTTGGTCACAAAATGTCAACCACAATGCTGACATCTTAATAATGATGAATTAATGGGCAAACAAGCCAAATGACAATTACAACAAAAACAACAACCATTTAATAATTTTTCTATTTAACAAAATGGTAGGGGAAGGTGGGAAACTAGATTTTCCAATGTATAAATGCATGTGTGTGTGTGTGTGTGTGTGTGTCTGTGTCTGTGGGAAAAGAGCAAACAAAACTCTGCAAAATATATTGAAGAATCTATTCGGCCATTGATTGAGAGCAACGACATCAATTATCCACGACTCTTTATTTATTTTTTTTGTTTATATATATGTATATATATCTGTATACATATATTCATTTTCTTTATTTGCGGCTGCCAACAAATTCAGAAATATCACTTAATTTTTCACATGTTGCTGCCGCTTCAATGCCCCATCCGATGCTGCAATCGAACAGAGTTTGGTCCATTCACCATGGCTGCATAAATCATCCTCAACCATATAACCAAAACGTAAAACGAACATGTCAAAGGTGCAACAAGGATTTGAATACCCCAAGCGGTAAAAAGAGTAAAAGAGAGGATAGATAGTCAGAGAAAAAGAGAAGGAGAGAGAGAGAGAGAGAGAGAGAGAGAGAGAAAAATATGAAGCCATTGTTAGTCGGGGACTGCACATTTCCATATAAAAAAATCGAAGCCAATAGAGGAATCGGTCTTGGATTCGGTTTTTAGTATCGGCTTCGCCTTTGGGCCAACTATTTTGCATGCCGGTTAATGTAGTCATCGATGGTACTGCCCAAGCTGGACACATGCATGCATACATACATATATACATATATATCCCGATACCTGTAGCAAATAAGAAACCCATCAGAATTTCTCACTCCGGCAAAGGCGCTACGACAAATAAATATTTTAACTCACAATAACAAAAGGCATGAAAAAGAGACAGCCGAATGGGGACAACTGGCAAGGGGATGGGTTATACAGGGGGGAGGGGTGAGAGAGAGAGAAGTGTATGTGGATGCTGTTGATAGCTTGGTCCAGCCAAAGCAAAGTGCGAGGGTTGTTTATATCATTGCTTTTATTTCACTTTTTTCAAAAGATGTGAGCAATTTAAATCTTGTGAAAAGGTTTGAATGCATCGAAAGTGAAACTGAAATATGTTAAAATATTAAAACTTTACTTTATTTTAATAAATATTTGTTAACTTAATTCTATAAGTCAGACCAATTATTTTTGTTTACATTTAAAACCCTTATTTTCATTTTGTTTCAAGTACAAGCTGCAATATTATATATTCATACGAAGTGCAAGGTTCTCGTTTTATCTACATATATATGCATATAGTCTCAATCGACATATTTACTTACTGTGAATTTGAATTCAAAATTTATTTGTAAAACAAATCTAAAATGAATCAAAATAATTGTTAAAATGCCTTAGGATTGATTGCATTCTTTTGATAGATCCCTCGAACTTTGATTCTACAGTTCCATTTGCTGTCCTTCTTTTTCTATACATAACATATAGAATAAGAGAGTATAGGTACAAAGAGGGAAACAGAGAGAGAGAGAAAGAGATGTCCATCTTTCGAGTACACTGTTGCACTTACTGCCGCCAAATCTGGCCATCATTTGTTTAAATATGCGCCTGCAATCCTCCAACAGCAACAACAATAAGCAGCAACGAGACACAACGACAACAACATTCGAAGTTGCACGTTTAACAATTCAATTTATTTGCAACATCAAAATTTAACGAACATGAAATTGCGAGAATTTTAAGATTTTCAACAGAAACAAACGAGCGACACGATCCTTGGCAGACTGTCGAATGTCTTTTGGTTTTTTGGTCTCAAAATAAAAGTAAACCCATTGCAGTCCGAACTCACCTCTCCCCCCCGCCGCCACCAATCCATATCCATCTTTAAACCCATAGGAGCTAACCACCACCTCCACCTACCCCCTCGCAACCCCAAGCTTCTTTCCTTTATTGTCCACCCATACTCTCCCTCTCTATCTCTCTTTCTATCTATCTATCTGTGTGTGTGTGTGTGTGTGTGAGTTTGCTTTTGGTTTTTGTTTTGTTTTGTTTTTTCTTTTTTTTTCTCTTTTTTTCTTTTTTTTTTTGTTTGTCGCGCGCTTTTGTTCTTTTGTTTGTCCGTCTTTGTCGTGGAGTTTGCTTAGCTGGTTTTTCTTTTCTTTGGGCCTAAGCGGCTGCGGGTGCAAAGAGTCAACAATTTAGCATTCAAAGAAATATTTTAAATTAAAATTTCTGAAATTTTCGTCAATAAGCCAAGCCAGTAAAAAAAAAAACAATGCAATCGATCGAATACAGTCACTTGAACTGTATCCAAAGTCAGTCCATGGATTTCGTCGGGTTTCCACTCGAGTCCCTTCAACTAACTAAAAAAAAAAGAAATACAAAACACTTGAGCATAAATATCATTTGATTTATGGAGGGCTATAAAAATGATCGCTTTACAGATCAGTTTATTTTACTTAATACTTATGAATGAAAGTTGTCAGGATAAGTAGCAGGATATTTTAATATTTGTTAAAAAAATAAATATATTTTTATTGAGAAGGAATAGGTATATGTATACCTATACTTATGGGCTTTTATATTCTACATATATTAAAATTAAAAAATTTAAAATTACAGTAAAATATCTGAATAAATTGATATTATACTTATTAAATATAAAATATATTAAAATTAAAAAATTTAAAAATTACACTAAAAAGATATTTGTAAATTAAAGTTTTATTAATTATATTATGCTTTTATGCGTTGCGAACTTCTGACCAAAAGAACATAAATAAATCTCGTACATACTTAATAATAAAACCAAAAAATCCTAGAATTAAGCTTCCAGTTTGTACCTTTAGCAATTTATATGGATTTTCATTTATCCCACGTCCTTTTTTTTATTACAATTTTTTATATTCTATATTATATTTAATATCCTGTGGGCATTTACATTTATAAGTCCATCTACTGATTTGGATGACAGATTCCACTACCAGTTGCCAGCTCATCAGATTCAATATTTACCTTTCTCATCATGAGTTTGCCATTATAGTTGATTGTTGTTTTTGTTGGTTGTTTCTCTTTTTTTTCGGTTGTGTTCCCTTTTTTTTTTTTTTTTTTTTTTTGGTTGCTCCTGAGTTGTTTGGCTAATAGGCTAATCACACATCCATCGTAAGGCAAGACAACAAATACGGCGGCATCAAGGGCTATGGAGAGAGAGAGAGAGAGGGAGGGGTGGTAGAGAGATCGAAGGCAAATGGGAATATAGAAAGATCAACCCCTAAGTGATGCGATATCTATGTGAAAGTCAACAATGGTTAAGCCGCTTAACGCTTGTAACTATGACAGGGAGCAAGCAGCATGCGCAAAGGACATTCCATGTCCTAGAGTTCTGAAGGATTACAGTAACTTTTTATAATTGCCCTGGCCCTGTATGAAATGCCTTAAGGCGATTTAATTCCAACTGGCACGCGGCAAATATAAATTAACAAACGAAACATTTCACAAGCAAAATCGTGAGAGAAAGAGAGGGAACACGAGAGTTTTAGAAAACGGAATTCATGAATTTGATTTGCCTGAAAATTGTCAGTGGAAATGTTGTTCGATTTGCATATTTGCATGTCTCGATGTTTTGTTGATGGTTGTCCTGTCCTGTCCTGTCCGATGGCCTCTCATCTCTCCTCGTCGTTTTGGTTGCAAATTGAAATGTCAGGCCTTTTCGCCTGATCACTTTATGACAAGAAGCCAACATCTTACCATCTTACCATCTTACCATCTACCATCTACATATGGAACAAGATGCATACTATTTTACTTACTTACTGCTCGTATGCATGCCACCACATCTCTGCAGATACTTCAATTCCAAGTGACTGATATATGTATCTGCTGATGTCAACGCATCGCGGACTAAATTAACATTTTGCAATCGAGTCAAATGTTATTGCAAAATGCAAATTTTTCTTTTTCTTTTTTTTTTTCCAGCCACTTGAAACCTGTTGGCAGCAAAAGGCAGCACCATCTAAAGGATATGCAATGGTATCTACCATTTCAGTTTTTCTTATTAAGTCTTGAAACGGGGCTAGGATACAGTTTCCGTTTACTTTATCATCATCATCATCACTAGTCATGGGGTGTATCTAAAGAGGGAAAGTAGGATGTGCTTTTCTAATATAAAGCCGATTAATCAAAAGTATATATATATTTAAATAATTAGATCATGCAAAATTATATTAGTAATGAAATATAGAATGTCCCTGGGCTATATTTTTTTAAAATTACTTTTCAACATTTTAATTTGAATTCAAGTAAATTGTGTTTTCGGTTTAAAAATTCTAAATTTGTCTGTATTTATTTAATTATTTACAATACAGATCGACTTTATTTAAAATTAAACCTAACTTATGATTGGAGTACTGGCTGCAAAGGCCTTCGGCTGGTAATTTATGTTAATAATATTTACATATTAATATGTTTATATTAAATTAATTTTATGTTTAATTATGTTAAGCTATATAAATTGGTATGTGTTTTTGTTAGTTTAAGGAATTTAATTAGTTTGAGGATGTTTTCGTTTGATGGATTTTAAAAGAATCCAGATGGGGTATTTGTCTTTAAAGATGCGATTTTTGAGTTGCGATATTGTGCAACAATTTGTTAGTATATAGTATGGTAGCATTTTGTATTTTTTAGTACATCTTTATATAAATTACTCTCTATATTATATACATTTTCATGAATACATCCAAAAAGCCAATTGAATCATTCATTCTGAAAATGGGTACTTGTTTTCCTCTACAGTATTAATATATTATATTATATGTCAGTTGTCGTATATATAGTATCCTTCTAAAGTTTTTAAGTAGGTCTGATATTAATATATATACATACCTATATATTTGTATAGGAATTAGGTACTTAAAATATTGTTAAACTAAGTGAAGCTTTATAAAAAATTGAAATGGAATATTCTAATACTGTTCTGTTTCAGTCAAAGATTTCCATCTTAAGAAATATTTAAGCTCTACTCCAAAAAAAAATATATACTGTATATATTTATATATATATAGAGATATATACATATATATATACTTATACCCATACCCCGCTACCTCCAATGTTGCCAGCTATCAAATATAAGGCCTTGATCCCTTTCATTTCTAAGGGTATAATTTGCATAATAAAATGTTCACTGCGGTTTTATGATTCACCCACTCACACACACACACACACACTTTTACCCACAACCACACACTCTCACACATACACACACACACACACACATAAAATTGAATTGTTGATAGACATAGAGAAGGGCACAGCACAGCTTGAGAAATTGCAAATTAATGTAAATCACATCAACAAGAACATTTTCATAGACTGACTGACGTATGTACTTCTTTTTCCCTCCCTTCCGTTCCCCCCTTTTTCCTAATATAAAAACTGCCATTTTTATGAGCCACACTACAAAATTGACACTTGATGTGTATAAAGAAAAAAAAATGCCTAGAGCAGCGGCAGCAACAACTATACTAAGGAAAACAACAACAACAACAACAACAGGATTTGAGCTTTCAATATGTTTTCAAACATTTTTTTTACATTATGTCGTAACTTGAAACGATAAACAAAAGCAGCAAAATCAAGGACCCCAGTAAACCCACACCACAGGACGAAACTTTGTCCTTACATGATACGCCATTTTGCGGTTGCTGTGGTTCATGTTGCTGATGTTATTATTGCTGTTGTTGCCGTTGCTGTTGTGCCGTTGCTGTTGTCGTTGCTGTTGCTGATGTTCTTGCTAGTTGTTGTTATGTAAACGGAAAATGACAAACGAATTAGTTATTGACAACAACAGGAAACAGAAAAAGTTTCCAACGTTGTGCGAAATTTCCGTTGACTATTGCAAAAAATCGAACTGAATATCAATTTTTGATATGTCAGAGAGAGAGAGAGAAGAGAACTAACTTGAGTTGGGTTTACCTTGGTGCTAATGAGACCGAATTCAGGGTGAATAAATAAATATAAATAAAATATTAGTTGCGGCTTTTATCATGTTAGTGTGAAACATTTGATAACTTGTGTGATTTATTTTTTGTAACAATCTATAAGTTTTTAATAGAATTGCAGAATAATTTATTTCTCAAAATGGTCTCATAAATTGGTTTAATAGATTTTAATTTGTATTTGAAATTTATTTAAATTTGTTCTTAATTGTATTAATTTAGAAGCATATATAAAAACTGAAATTAAATCTATTTATTAAACTGTTTTTTTTTTTTTAATGAAATTAAATCTATTTAATAATCTCTCTATGCAAGTTTATTAAATAGTTTGGATTTCACTTTTTCTACAATGTTTGAACCATTTTTTTGGGGCTTTCGTTACTTGGTAAAATATATTTTTGAAGTTTAAAGAAGTCTCTTTATCAATCTCTTGACCAAATTCATTATTACTTACTCATCAAAGTACATAGTTCTCTTTGGATCTATAAATGGACGCATATAGTAATATTGTTCCTTCATGTATCTTTAAATCCTTATCCTTTAAACCAAAATCGGCCCATTCTCCAGAGCTTCGTCTAATGGGCGGATGCTTTAAATCGAATTCATTGTGATGGACTTGAAGCTGGACTTCATATGCTGCTGTCTATCGAAAGTTATATCTATAGATACATCCTTGATCTTGGATGAGCTGTCTGGACAACTGGCTTGTTGACTGTTGTTTCTCCTCCTTTAGGTCATCGCAACTTTTGGACCGACTTCTCATCCAATTTAAATTTAAAATTTATTAGTTTTTTCTAAATGCAGAATGAAAATGAGAAATAGTTAACATATTAAACATTTTTAATGTAAATAAATTGACAAGTGATAAACTAAATCACAAGAATAGTTAGTTATCAATAACAAAATATGATTATTAATTGCCAATAATAAACTAATCTTAGTTTTGTACCCGCAAAATATTAAATCTCTTAAAAAGTAAATGTTAATTTAATTAATTTTTGTTTTTGAGGCCTTAAAAATGTCTTGTAAATATCTAAAAAATGAAACTTATTAACTCAACTTAAATTGTATTTGGTTTTCAATTCTCAATATAATATAATCTATTATTTCTTTTTTGATAAATTTGGAAAATCTCTTCTTTTTTTTCAAACTTTTTTTCAGCTTTTATAGTAGAATAGGTATTTACTATTTAACTTTTCTAGCTGGTTTGCCATTGGATAAATATCAAATTATTGCAATCAAAGTTAACTAAACTACTTAATACCGAATCCCAAGTCACGTGTCAGCGGCAGTCAGTCAGTCAAACGTTTGGCCAGATGACTTTGCTGGGCTTCTGATCATTCATCAAGCTAACTGTCAATGGGACACGTTTTTTCACGTGCCTTTTGACAAAGGACAAATCAAAATGAAAGAAGGAAAGAAAGAAAGATACACTGTTTGAGTGTGAGAGTGTGTGTGTGAAGGAGATGGAGGGGAGGAGGGGAAATTAAGCCTCTTAATGCAGGTCCTTTTTTTTTGTTGCTGGCAAAAGTAAAAAGCCTTTAATTGTATTAAGGCGTATTTGACATTTATTGTGAGAAGATTTTGTGTGTTAAATGTTGGCCAGATTGAGCGATTGATTGATTATATATAATTCTATATAGATTTTGAACTCTCTCTCTCTCTCTCTCCCTCTCTCTGTTCGAAATCTGTTGTCTCTTTCTATGACTTAACTGATTTTAGTTGGATATCAAATGCAAAATTCATTTCAAGTGGTTTTTTTTTTGTCCCTACAAAAGGAAATACCGACTGACTAATCGGCAGGATGCTGAGAACAACATCAAAGTCAACTGCCCGCATCTCTTTTGGGCATTAACTATAGGGCCTAATTAAATATTGACAAGTCAATTTGAGTTTCTAAACGAATCGATTTGTGTGCAGGAGCAGCAGCAGCTGGCAGGACAATGATGATTTGCCCATTTGCTTAAATGGCAAACAAAGCTGTGCGATTGGTTTTCTATTGGATTTGATTTCATTTTAATCGATTCAACTTTTACGCTGCCAAACGACATTTTGATGGAAGGGAGCTACGACAACAACAACAACAACAACAACAAACAAACAAACAAAATGTGAAAATAAAATTCGAAAATCTTTTCACATGCAAATTTACATGAGGCAAGCAAACATCACGTCGATCCCATCAATTTGAAAGGGGAGTAAGAAGGAATTGGCAGGTATGTAAATATGGGTGGAAAGAGGGGGAGGGTGGGGCTTTACTTTGATTGTCATGCGATTTTTATACATCAGCTAACTATGTATATACATACATACGTATACTATATACTATAGTATTTTGCATTTTTGTAGCACGTTTTTATGTCTTTGTCCCAGCATTTGAATTTGATTTGATAAATTTTTAATGCTGATTGAAAAACGTTTTGGCCCCAAAATAAAAAAAAAAACTCCAAGAAGACGAAGATGAAGAAAAAATGTGTCCCCTAAGGTTGAAAATGAAATTGAAATTGGAATTGAATTTGGATTTGATATTCTTTCATCTAATAGAATGATTATTCAGCCAAGGTGGCCCATTACATACAGTTAATAATGTGAGCCTGGGAATTCATAGGCCAGAACCGGCCAACTAACTGGGTTTAGGCCATCAATGGCAAACAATTCATGTTGATAAATGCATTCTGTAGAGTTAACATTGCCATCAAATTGGCTAACCATCCAAACACCGAAGACTCTCTCTCTCCCTCTCTCTCCCTCTCCCTTTCCCTCTCTTTCTTGCACTGCCTCTGTTTCTTTACTTCAATGTGGCGTCCCACAAATTGTTGTACGCCTGTCCTGATATCTTCATTACACACACACACACAAGAGAGACAGAGAGAGGGAGAGAGATAGATAGAAAGAGAGAGAGAGAGAGTGTAAGAGGTAACGAATAGTTAGCCAACTTGGTTAACTGGCATGGCTTGGGTAACGTTTCATTTGGTTTTGGTCGATAGCTTCCCTCGACCTGTCCATATACAGCGCCAAATTCGATTACGTTTTTCTTAAATGTAAAATTTATACGCCCCACGTCAATTGTGACAGTTCACTCACTCACAGTTAAAACGAAAAGGATAGAGAGAGAGGGAGAGAGAGAGAGAGATGTGGAGAGACAGACGATGACCATGTCCATGGAAACTGGTCAACATAATTGTGAATATGTCAAATACAGTAGAACTTGACTATAAAGAAGCTGCTATCCATTCATCTAACCATATTGATCACCATAATGTATGTCAACTGTATCAAATGTTACCAATGTGGCTCATATTGGCCATGGCATTCATTCAACAAAAGAACCTTGATGCCCTTGCACAGTGGTCCAAAAAGTTTTCATAAGAGACTAAGTTTGGCTACGATCCTTTTAACAGTTTACTAAACGGTTTTAATAAGTGTTTGAGTTTAAATTTGGTATTGATAATTTAAAGTTGAGTATATTATTAATATTATTTTCATCATGCTTCGGAAAATTTGAAACTTTGAACAATTGAAAACTTTTTAAAATTTATAACTAATGAAATGATTTTTACTGTAATGACTTTAAATTAATCTAAAAGGTAAATTCTATTAGTAAGCATTATATTCTCATTTATTTTATTATATAATATATGCACATATCCTTCGAAGCAATACATAATATACATATACGATTTGCATAAAACATTAAAGTTAAAGAGTTTACTTACACATATGTATATATATGTACATATATCTATATACTTATATGTATCTTAAGGTTGTTAAAGAAATCTGTTATTTAGTTATTGAAATATTTCTGATTTATGCATTATTAGTTAATAAGCTTACATTGTACAGAATTCTTTACTATTTGGGAGTATATATTGTTAAAAATTTATTTATTTCATTTAACTCAAGTGCAATAACTTTCGTTTCAATGTGTCTCTTGGGTTCTAGGCAATTTCGCATGCGCACAAACAAAATGAATTGAAATGCATAGTTTTATCTTCTATTTTCGCTCTCTTCTTTCCTTCCTTTTCTTTCAATCTTTCTTTTTATGCTTTTTTTTTCTTCGTATAACTAAAAAGGAGCTCGTTATAAGGCATTTTTGTTAGGCGCCAGTCATCTTGTTTATCTGCTCCATGGAAACGTTTTAAAGTCAAGTCAATTGCAAAAATTAGAGAGTTCCCACCTCTATTCCTTTAATCGGTCTCTAAAAATAAAATTAAATGGCAACCCTTTTCGTATGATATTTGTAACAGACATTTGTAACTGTGTGGCAAGCTGTAAAAGTATCAAATTACACTTCCGGCGGAAACAGCGTCAACTTGCCATCGACATTGGCAACGTTGACATTGTCGGTCTCATCGTCCTGCGGCATTTTTATTTTGTTATCGGACATCCTAGCAGCAGTAAAAGGAATTTATTTTTTTTTTTTTTTTTTGATTTCGATTTGTGTAAAATTTTAAAAGACCATTCATCTGTGGGTGCAGTTTAATCCCCTGTTTTGAGATATGAAGATATATACATATATGTATATGTATATCTTTGGTAATGTGATAAGCCCTATGATGCATTATCCTGGTACTGGTGTGATTTTTGTCCAACCACTAAATGACTATAAAGTAGCAACTTCCGCGACTGTTGCGCAAAATCATTCAATTTCCGTTTGGGCACACGACACGAGTCCTTCGTTCTCTATGTCCTCTCCCCGTTCCCCCGTCGTTTTCTCTCTCCCTCTCTCTGTGTGTGTGTGTGTGTGTGTGTGCGCATCATAATCGAGGGTGTGATTTGTCCTTTTTTCTTGCCTTTTTGCCACATATTCGTATTTTGGCATCCATCCGTCTGCTTATTTCTTTTTGCCTCTTCTTATGAAACATCACCGCAATTTAGTTAGACACTGCCTCACCCCCCTTCCCAACAAGCTTCCCATCATAACCACCCGCTCAATGTACCGTTTGGTTAGCTGAGAAAAATTTGAATAATTTTTATTACGTGGCGCGTTATGAATTTTTGATGAGTCCCTGGCCTAATGTTCTTGTTATTGTTGTTGCTTTTCTTTCGACTGAGGGCGTGTGGCCAGTTATCCTTCACTAAGCCAAGTGACAGTGCCACAATTTATTAGATTCTCAGCCTCATTGTGGGTTGCTCTGGTTGCTGTTGCTGCTGCTGCGTTCACTTTTTTATTATATAGGTACACACACACACACACACACACACTCGTATATATAGATATACATATATATCTAGTATTATTTTTTTCTGCCACATCGTCAGCGTCTGCGCTGCAAGTTTCCGGTATATGAAAGGGCAAGAGGGGTGAGGGTGTTGCCAGGGGGGAAGGTGACAAGGTGCAGGGAATAGACGAGGGGTGAACTAAACGAACTGAGCTGGGCGTCCTCTGTAATAAAAGCAAATAAAATATTCTTTAATATGCGACACTCGCCGGCAGTCTGCTCCCTGTCACACAGGCATCCTTCTAACAGTATACACACACACACATAGACACACACACACATATATATACATATACACTGTATATGTGTTTGTTTAATTTGCATATATATTGCCTCGACAAGCATTAATGTATGTAATCCCGTAATTTTTTAATTAAATCAAATTGTTCCTTTTTGAATGGGAATATAAGATTTTTATTCATTCATTCATTCATTCTTTTAGTGTTGGGTCAGTTGAGAGAAAGAAAAGATATAGAAAATTGATTATTCCTTGCTCTTCTATGTATAAATATCATTTTTTTTTGCAGGTGAGTATTGAGTATTTTTATAGAAGATCTAAGTTAAACTAACTAGTAGTAAGTAATTTATGGTTAATATGTTTGTATTACTCTTGTTCAAATTAGTTTTCATTTAGACGGAATAAGTCTTTTATTAGGATATGAAACCTTCTTATGAAATTTATGGAATTGCGGCAGAGTTTACTTCAGTATTAGTATTCTGTGAATATGATAAATCCTTATACTAAGGGTTGTATTAAAGTTTGTTGATTGATATAATTTTATTCAAAAGGAACACTTGAGTAAAAAAATTATTATTAAAAGATTTTTGAATATTTAAAAATTCATCCTTATGTGCTAAGTTCTTATTATAAACTTAATAAATTATCTCAAACTATTTAGTGTCAAAAAGATTTTCAAGTATTTAAAAATGTATCTTATGTGGTTGCATCTTGTATAAACTAAATTTATATTTTCTATATATATATATATATATATATATATTTTGAAAGACATTTAAATTTTAATCTGTGACCTTGATTACAATCTATAATATTTCAAAAGAAGTCTTTAGTCTTCAAACTTTTTTTTCCATTTTTTATCACTAAAGTTGCGGTATTTTTGGAAAACAAAGAAATGAGACTTCTATATAATATTCCTCTTTATAAATGACAGTTTTGGATGGGTTTTTGTATGATATATACATATTATAATACATATAGTATCAACTATATATCTCTTAAAGCATCCCAAACCATGAAAGATAAAAAAGATTTCAAGTTAAAAGTCAAAAAATTGTATGACTAATAAGGCTAAAGAAAGTTTTCATATAATTTTAACCTATATTTATTTCACTTTAGAAAATGCTAACTTTTAGTTACGAATTTTAAGCAACAAAAAAGGGATTTAATAAACCAAATCGGATCTCTTAACTAGGGCCGCCTATCTATCATTATAATAACTAAATTGTTTCACATTTAAATTGCTTGTTTTCCGTTTACGTTGTACTACATATATAAATGTTTTTTTTTTCCCCGCAATAAGTGACTCTTGTCATATGGGGCATGTAACTGTTAATATTTATATCTGGTATAGCTCAAACTGTGTAACCCAAATGCAACGCCCACCCTCTTTAATACATATCCAGATCCATGGTGTCGCCTTCCGCGTATTCAAAACGATTAAGTGATTTCGTGCATGCTGCATGATAATTGGATTAATATGCGCCGACAGCAGCAACATCCAACAGCAACAGCAACAGCAACATCCAACAGCAACAGCAACAGCAACAGGATGAAGCTGCCACCACCATAAAGAGAAATAACTGGGTACGGGTACAATGGATAAAGATGATTATGATGATGATGACGATGAGGAAGATGATGATGATGATGTTAAAGAGGGTGGTTTGTGGTGGTTGGGTTAAATGCTCTTGTTATCAAAATTACATATATCACTTTCCACACACACACACACACACACACAGAAAGCGATTGCTGAAGGGTGGAACGAAATGAAAATCTCTTTGGCTACGGGTGGTTAACCCTCACCCTCGTCCTCACCCTCGCCCTTGTTCTTAATTTGAGAAAAGAAAAACATATTCTTAGTGGCATAATGGGGAAAAGTCGAGGATTAACTAGATGATAAACTTGTATTGTTCAATTCACTTGGCGGGTAAATAAATAAAAAGAAAAAGGGTGGTGGGGGTTGATGGTTAATTTTTTCATAATTTTCATTTTGACTTTTGATAATTTGTCAGGTCACATGAAAGAAAATGTTTTGGTAAACAAACTGCCACATTGGCCACTTAGCATTTCATTAGCTTAAAAATCTCTTTTAACCAAACGTTGCCGCTAAATAAACAAATTAAATCGTTTCGTTTGGGCCACAGAAGCCGCTGCTTCCGAAAGTGGCCAAAAAAAAAAAAGAAAAAAAAATAAGATATCGATGCTTAGGCGGTATGATCACAAGGAAAACTCAAATTATTTGACAAACCGAAAAGGTAGGAAAAAAACAACAACAACAATACAACCAAGCAAAGTCTCTTAGGCCCTTAACAGTCTACGTCTTTGACTACATCTCTCTTCCTCCCCGCCCCTTCCATTCAACTCTACTGGCTGGAACTTATGGTTTATGGCTTCTGGCTGGTTGTCTCGTTTGGTTGACTAATTTATTAAGTAAATCATATATGAAAATTAGCAGGGTCGCTCATTTGCTTTTAACGCCGATTTCCTTTTGATTAATTTATTTGCACAATGCCTCTTCGGACCTCAGTCGAGCGCTCAATTGCCGCGTCAAAGGCAACAGCCAAAAATAAAACAGAAGAAAAACAGAAGAAGAAAAAAAAAATAAAGACAAAAAGAGGGGCAATGGTAATGATTTTAACACCTCTTTCAGCCTTTTTGTTGTATTTAGCCTGGTCATTAGTGGAATAGTCGTTTGAACTGGCCGCTACTTGGCCACTTGTTGTCTAATTGCCAAACCCACCCGCACTGGCACGTCTCCATTTAGATCCAAAGTGTGGCACTGGGTGAAATCACCATCCTTTGCATCATCATCATAATCATCATCATCATTGATCATCATCATGATCATCATCTTGATCATCATCTTGATCATCATCTTGATCATGGGGGAAAGGAAAGTTTCTCTTCGCGTCTCAATGTTAATTTTTGGCGCTCTTACCCTTTGATGCCAAATTGTCGGCTGCTACTTTCGTTGGGATCATGATCTAATGATCATGATTTGTTGTCGCACAGTTTCAATACGAATGATCGAGCAGAAAGCCAACTGAATATACAGACAATCGGTCAGTAAGGGGTAACAATATGCGCTCCGATAATGATCTGGCGCAATAAAATTGAAATGCGTCTGTTAATCGTTTCAAGATACATAATAATTTTTGTTCCCCAACATGATCAAGAGAATGGCGACTTGCCACAACAACAGCAATAACAAGAAGAACAACAACGACAACAACAAGAACAACAACCTACAACAAAGATAAACGAAGATGAAGATTGTTTTGTATCCATGCATCGTCGCATATCGATCACTTTTTTTTTTGTTTTTGGAGAACAAAAATACGCAAAAATCACAGCGGCAGTTCAGCATAACCAAACAAAAGAAGTAAAAAAATATCTTTTTCAATTAGTCACTTATTAAATACCCTAATATTATAATTTTAATAAAATTGAAAGCTTTCCTTAGTCTTTGTTAATTTGAATTTATGTTTTATCTCACAAATCGGTGAACCTATAAATGAGAATAAATAAAATTGAAACAATTTAATAGTTGATTTTTTTTTTAAGAAGTTCTTTGGCTACTAAACGATTCCTTTTATTATATTACTCTTGATTGTATACTAAATTATACTATATAATAATAACATATATGTAATATTATCTTTATCTAAAATTATCTCTTACGAAAAGATTCCCTCAATTAAATTACTCATTATTAAATACTAAATTATACTATACAATATACTATATATACATTATGATTAATTAAATAATTATATATTTTATCTACAGATGATAATGCTTGAAAGTTTAATATAAATATTATTTAATAGTTGATAATCATTTAATCAAATTTTTCTTTATTATATACTAGAGTCTACTATATATATATAATATTATCATTATTAATATTATAAAAAGATTCCTCTTATTATATTACTTTTCATTCTATCCTAAATTACACTATATAGTATTACTTATTATTATTTATTTATTTATATCTTAAATTATTAATGAAATAATTATATATTTTGTCTATAGATGATAATGCTTAAAAGTTTTATATATTATTTAATAGTTGATTTAGTTTATTAAATGATTCCTTCAATTAAATTACTATTTATTGTATACTAAATTATACTATATATAACACTATATATATGCTCTATAATATAAATCTTTACTACATATTCTAAATTATTTCCCAACATATCGATCGCTTGTTGATTAATGAAATAATTATTTGAAAGATTTCTTAAAGTTGTTTTAGAATATTCTGAAGAACCGATATTTGAAACTTAATTTTCGATATTTTTACAAATATTGGAAATGATTTGTATTTTATATCTAATATTTTGTAATAGATATTTGGAATGAATACATAAATGCTTTTTTTTTATCGACATTCCCACTAAAAACAAGAATCAATTCATGAATTTGTCTATCTCAAGATCCTCATACAGTTGTCACCAAAAAAAACTTATCAGCCATGACATTTCCAATTACAGAAAAAGTACAAATTCTGATATATGAATAAACGAATGAATGAATGAAAAGTTTTCTATAGTTAGATAACTGAACCCTTAGTCCAATGGTCCCCAAATTCACAATGTAGAGCATTGAGCATAATAAATCTTTTGAGATTTTTGGACATTTCTTCTGGTTTTCGTTGGATTTTTGCTAAGCAAAGTCAAATCCAAATGATCAGCCAAAGACCCATGGCCATTGTTTTTTTTTTGGCCGCTAAAGGCGGAGAGACCAAGCCAAAAGACAAATTCGTAGGCAGAGGGCTCTGGCTTGGGCCTCATGATAAGAATCGGGCGGCAGGGCAAGCTGCGATCGGAGCGATCTTCTTTACGATTCCAAACTGTTTTCAATATTTATGGCATTGCCGAAAAAAAAACACAAAAAACAACAACAACAACAACAGAAAGAGAAGAAAAATGTCAAGCAGCTTGGCTAAGAACCAAATGGAGAAGATGGTCTTAACTAGAAATTGGAGCAATTAGCCCAAAACTAAATGAAAATGAAGACTCTCGATGAAACTTGGCGAAGGGTAGAAGAAAACTACCGTCTAATCAGCGTTGGTTGACATGACGATGGACATAAAAAATGAAGAACAACAACCAAAAAAAAAGAAAAAATGAAATAAAATTGAAATGACCTTTTGGTGGTTGTGTCTCCTTGGTGGCTACTGTGGGCGTGCTGGCATTTCTTTTTTTTTTGTTTTTTTGGGAGTCTTTTGGCTTGTAAACAATTTCATTATCTGATGATTATGTAATTTATTGTAAATTTACCTGGCGCTACCTGTGAGCGAGCATTCCTGATCTGGTCACAGAGATAATGTAAGAGTGAGTGGGAGATATAGACAAACATAAATTCTTATGTCAAAGGGCATTTAATGAAGTTATTAAACGCTGCAGACTCCTCCTGAGAGCTACCGTATTGAAGGTGAGGTCGTTGCCTCAGATCATAATCTGCCTACCTCTCCCTCTCTCTCTCTCTCTCTCTCTCTCTCTCTCTCTCTCTCTCTCTCTCTCTCCCTCTCTCCTTCTTTTTCTCTTCAACTCTGACTGGATTGTCTGTTTTGCATTCAGAAAAAGAGAGCGAGAGAAAAAGAGAGAGGGAGAGAGATTTGATGGAGGGAGAACCTAAAACTGGTTGAGCAATAAAACGCTTGCTATAACGAGCAACAAAATTTGTAACGATTCAATTTAAGGCTACGTACAACATGGCCCATACGCCGTCGGCAAAAGATGAAATAGTCAAAATAGACGCAAGCCACCAAAAGCCAATGCCTATCCTACCCTGCCCTACCCTATCCAACTCCGCTCTATCCTATCCATCTCTTCATATCCATAGTTACCACACTCCTCTCACTCGTCTTTGACTCCCACAGCCAAAAGATGCCTGAGACGGAGACGCGCCTGGAACGTCGGAGACGTCGATGGAGCCGTTTTGTATGTTTTTGGCGCATGTTGAGGCCGTTTTCAATTCAATAAAATTTATGAAGACATGACTGGCAATTGTAGTCCCATCGACTTCGTAGTCGTCGTCGTCGTCGTTGAGGTTTAGTTCACCATGAATCCAGCCGAAATGTCGTCCTTTCAATTCCAACAATTTTGCATAACTCGACCAAAACATTTACAACTCAATTTTCGTTTTAACCAATAGCAAATATTTCTAAATTAATTAGGCGCAAAATTTTGTTAACCTGCCATGTCGTTGTCGGCAAAATTTCAAAGTTATACATAAAAGAGAGTGAGTGAGATAGAGAGAGAGTGAGAGTGGTAGAGGGAGAACATTCGGTACCTGTGTTAAGGTCAAAGGATATTTCAATATATATCGGCAAAAACAGATTTATCTTTTGACCTGATTGCACAGCTCACTTTGTGTGTGGGAAAATATTTCTTTTTTTTTTTTGATTTGATTTGGACCCTTTTTTTGTTGCCCCTCAAATTGTCGTAAAAATTTTGTCATAAAGAACTAGTTAAGATATTAGATTGGATATGGCCAGCATTTTGGGTGGTCTTACAATGTCTTCTCCAACTAAATTTAAGTCAAACAATCTACTTTTTAAAGAGCAATTCAATAATAATATTATATTTTCTGTACTTTCTCCATGAATACTCCAAATTTGAATTTAAAATAAAAAATCAAATAAGATTAAGTTCATTTTTTAACTGCATTTCAAATTTTATATATAATATATATTCTCGATTAGTATTGTTATCAATACAGAACTGGTTGGGGTTCACTATTAATAATTGGGCGTAGGTGACTAGGAATAATAGTTGTAGGTTGTGTATCTGTAATAGTAGGAGTTGTATCAGGAGTTGTAAAATCAATTTCACCCCTTAGACAGGCATTCAATTTTTCATATGTATCAGCAGTATTCTCCACATAGGACCATTCGGCATGATTAACACAAATCTCTTTCTCTGTATCAATTACACGATAATCCTCTTCAATTTTGGCAGCAATATCCGTAGCATTGACCGAAATACTATAAAAGCTTTTCGATATCTCCGATGCCTATAAATGATGATCATATTTTTCGATTTATATACAATATAGAATGAGTCTTTATAGATACTTACATTATCGGCAATACATGCAAAACTATTATTAGCTTGTGTTGAATTCACATTACAGGATGAAAGTGTCTTACATGATCCAGTAATTTCATTCTTGAATTCTTGACGAGCTGGCTCATATTTGGCGTCAATAACATCACTAGCATTGGCATATGAACTGATACAAGAATCATAATTGATTTCATATTGTATAGAAATTGTATTGAGGATCGGTGTGTAGTAATTGAAGCAACTTTTCGATGTCTCCTGATGAACTTCAGCCAACACCTCGGATTCACGTTGCAGCCGTTGGATTTTCACATGGTGGGTCACAGATAACTGCAACAGATGTTTGGCACTAAGTTTAATGGTTGAGGCAGCGATCTGGCCTATGCCCAGACACAAAAGGAACACTGACAATTTTGAGTACATCTTGTTGTCTTGCCAAAAAAATGTGAAATCACCTCCTATTTATACCGAAAATTTAGCATCGATTTGATAATGGCATTATCATCTAATTACACCATGTACTTTCTATATCAATTCGATACTCATTTCTATGAAAAAGCAATTGATAATGGTAATAAGAGGTTTGAGATAACTTTGTCCAATGCCGAACTTTACATACTCTTGCTAATACTTTTTACTAATGTTAATGTAACTTACTCCATAATAATGGATTAATCCTTTTGACTACGTATATAGTGAAATGATAAAGGATATTTTTTAACTACTGGTCGAAAGGAAAAAGAGTCAAATAAAAAGGATGGCGCTTTGAAGCATAACTTGTGTATTTATAGTCATTATCTTATTAATTGACTCACAGAGACAGACACGAATATACTTATATATGTATAAAGATCGCTTAGCTTGGCAAAGCTCTGTCATAAAATTATATACCCCTTTTTTTCAAGAGTATTTTGATACGGAATTTTTGCTGTTTATTAATCTTTGCCAAAGATAGAAAAAAAATATCTTAACACAGTCTGAATGCTTTTAAATGAATAATTTTCCACGGACAGAAATTTTAATTGTAAATTTTTAATTACCTTTTTAACATAAGCATAATTAGCTTGATAATGTGAAATTTTAGCTTAATCTTAATCTTAAGATTTAAAAAGGGAAATTTTATATTTTACTCATGTCTATTATAGAAGCATAATTTAAGAGAAACAAAGTATTGTAGAGAGTACATGTTATATGGGTACAGCAATGAAATAATTTATCAAAATGAAACTAAACTCTTATAAAAGTGATCTGTTTATTTTGAAATTGAAGATTTTGCATATTTAGGTAGAATGAAGCTTTAATTATCGCCCTATTTTTGAAAATAATTAAGCAATGATAAAATAGATTTTTAACTAATTTATTTAATTGAAATTTCATATTTCAAAGGAATGGAGTCCAAACCAAAGAAGATTATTTATTTATATGCCCAGTACCTAAATTATGTTATTTATTTGCCTCTTGTGGACTGCCTAAAAGTATGCATTATAAAACTTACTTGACGTTGCAGATGTTCAATTGCTGGCTGCTATGAACTCGGCTGTTGTACCGGTGGCGGATGAGCGATACGTGGCAATTGTATGACGAATATTTACATACGAATTTTCACATATGAATTATATATGCATAATGTATAGATTTAGAAATGGAAAAGGATATGTAATAAATTTGCATTGCAAAGCGACAGTTAATGGTATAGCATAGAGAATATTTACTGTATTGTCTCTGTCTACAACCGATGAAATTACTGAGATTGAAACTTTATATAGAGTGAAATAAATGAAACTGATAATATTACTGACATTTATGTACAAGCAAAGTCACGTACAATTTTCGTGGTGTTCAAAACAATAGTACAAACATCCTCTTATACCTATATACCTCCAATGGGAATACGAGGGAACTACCTTTTGGCTTCTAACACAAAGAAATGTTTAGATTAAAATGGGCCCACTTCGGTTAACAAATTCGTTTGTGAAAATTATGGGCGTGATTTGGTTACTACCACACTTCGGGTGTCCGATTCGTGCGTAAATACATTCTTATCGGTTAATGCTCCAGTTGTGAAATCATCAAAAAAAAAAAAAAAAAAAGAAAAGCACCTCAAATTGGCTATCGGTTATAGTTATAGTTATAGTTTGGCTAAAATGTAGATTCAATTCAACAGAATGTTAGTTTTATCATCTTACCCCGACAAGGGGTTGAATGAACCCTAATGATTCGATTTGTGCTCTCTCTCTCTCTCTCTCTCTCATAGAAATTTGGATGGCTGGCGATGAGTACGATCAAGATAAAAGCTTGCGTCAAGAGCTTACGAGAATATGAAATATCAGTAGAATTCGCTGCATAAAAAAAGCAAAAACAAAAAAAACAACATGAAAAAATCCCAATGCAGTGGCGAATAATTCCGATTAGAAATTACGAAATGGCGGTCGATATCAGTAAGTGGCATTCGGTTAAGTATAAATATCAACAGCATCGTGGCAAAATGACACACTCTTGGCCATGGCTTTTAGAAAATTGTATTGTTTAACGCTCAGCTTGCTGCTCCTACACTTGACCGGATTTGGACAGTCCAGTTCATATTCCGCTGGTGAATTGCTAACCTGGATGCAACAGAGCAATTTGGGATATCAGGTACTACAGCAGGCCCTAACCGATAGTGAACCGGATACAGAAATGGAAGCTTTGTGTGTGGCCCAAGTACGTGATCTTTTCCAGGCAGTGGAGACCAAAGAGTTATCCGCTTTAAAAGGTAAGCTTACGGATTTATTTTGGATTGTCCTTACGTAAAGTAAAATCTAATTTTTTTTTATATATAGTTCTGGATGCCTGGGGTAAATTTCCACAAGGATTGCTCTATGGCCACTTTGAGGATATGGGAAACTACGAATCCTGTCTGACCTCTGATAATACCATCACCAAATATTGCTTAACCAACATTCAATTTGAGAGTTTAATACCGAAAGCTATGGAAAAACTGACACTTAACATTGGCACGTGCATTCCATCCACTTGTAGTGCGTCACAATTGAATCGCTGGTTATCCAACTACCTCAATGCAATGTTCGGAGAGAATTCGGTGGCGGATGACACTCCTATGGTGCGTGAAAAGAACTGTGCATTGGCCAAAAGTGATTCCATGTCCGGACTTGATTGGTTTGCAGTGTAAGCATAGTTAACCAAATCCTACAGTTCATGGCTTAATTTCAATATATTAATCTTATAGCTGTGTATTCATCTTGTTGGCCGTGATTGTACTTTTGGCCACCGTGCTAGACTATATGAAAGTGTCCAGCAAAGTCCTGCTGTGCTTCTCCCTGCGACAAAATGTTCCACAACTGGTCAAGACATCGACAACAACATCTCCGCATGTTATACCAAGTCTAAATGGAATACGTTGTCTTACCATCATCTGGATAATCTATGGACATGGATATATGTTTCTGTTGTTGGCCCCCAGTGTTAATTCCTATGAAGTTATTGCCTGGGCCAAGACCCCGTTCTCTATGCTATGGCAGAGTGGCACCATTTCAGTGGATACTTTCTTTTTACTCAGTGGATTACTTCTGGTTATGTCGGCATTGAGAGAGCTGGAGCGGTAAGTAGTCCGAACTCTTTGCATATCAGCAGGGGAATTTCATCTCTCTTGATTTATTTTTTTCAGGAACTCGGGCAGACTGAATATCCCTTTGATGTATCTACATCGTTTGGTTCGTCTTACTCCCGTTCTGGCTCTAGCTGTCCTCTTCTTTATGACACTTTTTCCACGTCTCGATAGTGGACCACTTTGGGAAGCTGTTCACCGCCTCATCCCAGCTCTGCAGCGAGACTTGGTGGGCAACTTTACTCTATGTCCAGAATTATGCAGCTGCTGGTAAAATGGTAAGTAAATGATTTACTTACCAAGAATCATTGATCACAATTAATTCTTTGTAGTGCCTGGGACACTCTTGGTATTTGGCTGTGGATATGCAATTATATATACTTTCGCCAATCCTTCTCATATCCCTCTACAAGTGGGGCAAGAAAACAGTTGGAGCAATTATTTTGCTTATTCTTTTGCTGTTTGGATGTGTCTTTAGCATTGTGATGTTGAATGATCTGCAAGTCTTTAAGCGCAATGGGTGAGTATTCCACCTAGGCATTAGGTGATCCTTTCCTTATACATTCTTCACTCTTTCAGCAATCTTGGAGAAGATAGCACAGAGATGCGTCTCATTTATTATACAACCAATGCCCGTGCCAATCCTTGGCTTATTGGTCTGCTCTTTGGCTATTTCTTGCACTGTAATCGCAATTGCCGACGTCTTCCCAAATGGTTTACTCTAATCCTCTGGTTGGTGTCATTTGCTCTCCTGGCAACGGTTCTCTTTGCCGTTTATCCGTATACGCAAGCGGGATCAGAGGATATTACTCCATTGGCTGGTGCCTTCTATTTGTGCTTAAGTCGCATTGCTTGGTCCTTAGCCTTATGTTGGCTAATTTGGGCCTGTCATACGGGTCAAGCGGGAATCATTAATTCTCTGCTCAGTTGGACATTTTGGCAACCTCTGTCCAAGATCTCCTATTGCCTCTATATCTGGCATATGATTGTGGAAACTGGACATACGGCTCGCATAAAGACAAGTTATCATTTTTCCAACTACGATGCGGTAAATTTAGAAATCATTTGAAATTAATTGAAATTTTTCCTAATATCTCAAACGAATCTTCCACCATTTAGATGTTACAATTTTGGTCCCATTTTGGTGTCACTTTATTCGTATCCGCTGTAATGTATTTATGTATTGAAGTTCCATTTACCAAATTGGAGATGATATTACTTAGCCTGCGAAAGAGAAACAATGTGAGATCCGAGCCACCAAGAGAAGCAACTCCCACTGTAGCAACCGTTGGAGTTTCACAACAGAATTTAGTTGGAGCCTAAAATTGGGCCTCAACCACAGTCTATTGAAATTTATTTATTTTACACATTTTTAATGGAAAACCAATAAATTATTATGTAAAAAGAAATTAACTTGAATTAAATTTGTATCTTTGACTTTTGACCTAACTATTAATAGTTTTTCAATAGCTTTCCAAAGGTTCTTCTATTGGAAAACAATTTCCCAAAGTGGAAAGATTCAAATCAAAGTCAATTGGCCAATATAAAATTGAGATCGAATAGAAATTTCCATCTATAACTCTTGGCAGTTATATCCAAAGGACTTTGGAAAACAAATGTAGAGGGGAGTTAAGATCATACTCCTTGAATCCAATTTCCTGCATTCCTGCTCAGCTTACAGATAAACAATTAGGAACTGAACCATAAAGAAATTATCACAATTGCCACGAACCTTTTAATCAGTTGTCCTTTGGAGCAAACGGATCGCAGAAGTTTCTCTTTGTCACTTTAATTAATAATAAATAAAATCCAAGTTGAAATAGGATTTTAAAATTTTAATGAAATTCAGTGTGTAAAATCAAGAAAATCCTATAAAGGTTTCGTTTGCCTGTAAAATTTATTTATTTTTGCTCTTCCAAATGAAATATTGCCTCTGTCATCTTATATTTAATTAGATCCTTTACTACATCGGTCATCCGTTGCTTGAATATGGGTAAAGTACGTTCATTAAGCATGTCAAATTCCTCAACCAGTTCCCGACACTTGGGAGGATCTTTGGATGATGTGGACAGATCCTGTATTGCTTCAGAAACCGTATCAAAGTCAACAATTTCATTCGCTTTGGATATGAAAAAGGGCATGGCAAAGGCAGCCATGATCAATCCATATGCACCAAACTCACTGATTTGATGATTGAATATTTTTCGTGGATAGATTTCATCTATTTTCAGATCCATGTTAGCCAACTTTTGTTCCAGAGCATTATAATATATATCCAAGAAGTTGTCAAAATGATTATCCCTCAATGGTTTATCGGTGCATGTAAATAGATAGTAAATCAGATCAAGGACTGGCGGAGCATAACGGGACATTTGAAAGTCAATGAGGGTGGCATCGACTGCAATATCGCAATTTGGCTGAAAATAAATTAACTAGAGAATGAGACACGCCCAATCAAAGTCTGTGAAAAATATGCTTACCTCATGCTTATATAAAATATTATTGTTCCAAAAGTCCCCATGACAGATAACAGAGTATGGTGACTCAGCTTTTCCATCCACACAATGCAAAGCCAATTCCTTGAATTTCGCCTCGGTTCGTTCAAGAACTTCCAGGATAAGTTTTGTCCTCTGCGTTGGTAATTCTTCCTGCAACAACTTTCGTGTGCGTGTAAGTTGAACTCGACCAAATTCAATGGTAACTGTCTCCATATCCGAGGTGATAAGATTATCCTTTAACTGAGACACCAATTCATTAAATTTTTCTGGCTGTATCCTTTGCAGAGCAAATGATCTGGCATGCAAATCGGCCAAAGCTTTCAATGTACAAACAACCAAATCATATGTGGGCATGGCACTACGAGCATGTCGCAAATAACCCCTAGTAGTGAGATCCTCAAATATAAGAAATTCCTGTGGAGCCTGCAGTCCATATGCCACCAGTGTAGGCATTAATTCAAAATGTTTTCAGATCCTTTTTCATCTGGTTATAGGCCGGAAATACCTTCTTATACATGAAAACCTCTCGCATATAGTAATCAACCACATGGGTATGATTGCGCCTTGCTTCGTTCTCGGGAGCGATCTTAACCACCAATGCTTGGGCATCCTTCAATGTGGGCCAACTCACACGAAACACTTGACCATAGGAATTCTCACCTACACCCGACATTGGTTCAATTGCCACAGGCTCACCATGTCGTTGATATAACCCCAATAGGGTACTGGTAATAACACTTGGTAGCTCACTCATAACTGAAACAATTCAATTCGATTCAATTTTCCCAACTGGACTGTGGCTGGAAGTGCCCTCGGTTTTTATTCTAAACATTTCTGTAACGCAAAAAAAAAAAAAATACAAAAACGAACAAAAAGCTCCGACGATAGTTATCTGCAGTTAGTTGCATAAGAGCTTCCGAATGATACTGATACTACCTATGGGAAATCACAAGACATTATCGGAAAATGGTAGATCATTGCCATGGTAAGTTCCTTTTGATCTTTTCATCCTTCTTATATTAACCGGAATCTACAAATTAGATGGGGTTAAACTCGTTAAATACCAATTTTACAATTGATTTTCAAACTGCAAAGTCACATGTTTATTGTTGAATTGTAGAATTAAATTCAGTTACTACTACTACTACTACTACTTTAATCAAAGAATACTCTGCCATTACTGTAGGTCAATGCACTGCCGATCGTTCGATCAAGGCCATTCAAATGCAAACATCTAATGTTGTTACAAACGACAAATTTTCGCTAGAGCTTTTACGATTAGTTTTCTAACATATCGTATCGTATCGGCCAATGAACTTTGGCGTGTGCAAAATAGTAAAGCTTACTGTTTCGATTAGGCCAAGTGCAGGGCCAAATAGTTTGATATATTTTTCAATAGTGTCAGAAAACTACAGAGAAAAAAATATATAAACAATAATCTAATGTGTTAGTTTATAATATAATTACTGTACTATCTTAATAATAATCAAAAATTCATTATATATTGCTTCTAAATAAAGCAAGGATAAATAGGTCTTTAGGAATTTAAATAGTTTTTACTCTTCTATATATACATAAATATATATATATATATATATAAAAGATATACCTTTATATTAAAGTTTACATAAAGCGTTAAATAATTACCATCTGCCTCGTTACTGAACTGCACATGTGAATTTAACAGCGTAGATGACAACTTTAAATAAACAATTGACAATTTATCTAGATATATTTATTTACCTATAACTAACTACAAACGTTTAAAATATATTTAAATAGTAAGTAAACTTTTAGTAGACTATTACAAAAAAGTAAAACAAAATTGTAAAACATTTAAACATTAATTTCAAAAACACAGCGAAACTGAAATACGTTATATAATGACAATCGCAAATGCTTTCATGCTGATTGCTATGAGACTAACACACACAAGTCCCATCTCTGACATCTAATTGTCAGAAATAACGGCACTGGTGGGAACGCTGGCATCTACCTTCTGTCAGTCTCTGCCAACGCTACAACAGCCCTGCCAACTTAGCTAATTTATTGTCAGCTTGAAATATAGCGGGCTGCAAACATTTTTATCGAAATGATTAAATATCTAGCTATAAAAAAGCTAACAGAGATCGATTTCTCAGAAAAACATCGATACTTAAAGCTAAATAAAAAATCGAGACAATCGATAGTTTGTGTCATCGACAGTATTTCCAGCCCTAGTTGGAATCGAGAGCGTGTTTTTGTTAGTAAAAATATTAGGGAAACATTTTGTTTTACGGAGTGCGTTTTCAAAGTTTTTTTTCACAGTCATAAACATTAATTTCATGTTCGGAATTAGGTGATATTTTCATATTCAAACAATTCGGAAGCACACATATTTACGCAAACACGCATTCGGGCACATACACACACGCACTCACACATTCATATAAAACAACAACTACTACAAGGAGGAGAAAAAAAGCAAACACAGGAGAAAGAGGCTACGGTATATATTCAAAATGATTTCTTTTATATATGTTTTCGAATGCAATTGAAATTGTATAAAAAGTAGATAAACAGGAGTTTGGGCGCTAACGCCCACGCGGCACTCGCAAAATACGGAGGCGGTGGGCGTGGGCGTTTCGTAGATTGTGCGGGGGCGAGCATAACAGAAACGAAACGGAACGGTATATTCAGCTAAATATAGCAAAAGGGGAAGAAGGACAATGCGCGCGTCCTTGATAAATCGATGTGCAAAGAGGAAACGAAACAGAAACAAAAAGAATAACAAATACACAAGAGACAGTGTTACCTGGCCAATATGTGATTTACAACAACTAAAACTGAGTTAAGCAAACAAAAGAAAGCTGATAAAAAGACGGCCACTAAAAATCTTCACCAGCGTATCCTTGAAAACACCATAAAGAGTTTCATTGAACTTGATTCTACGCGGCACATACATATCTACATACATATATGTATGTAGCTGCAATCAACAATGCCGATTAAGAATCCACCTTATTGTGTAATACTGGGATTATATATTTTTGTCATTCAGTCTCTGATATCTTTATTAGACACAACTGTAAAGAGATAAAACCGTTTTTAATGGAAAAACGGAATGCACTAAAGAAAATCGGAATTTCCTATCCGATTCAGTTAATAGTATGTGTATGTATCTCTGAACGCTTGGCAGGCAGCGTTATTATTTTCAAAATTTGACATTTTAAGAATCAACGAGGGTAATATATAGACATAAAAATACATGAAATTGTAATCGATTACTTGCCAAGGGGTTTTCACTGTATGTACGTATTGATAACAGGAGCTGTGCAGCGCCTGTGTAGGCGGCATTTGTGTGTGTGGGCTTTACCTGGACGACTCGTCCCTATTGTGCATCCCAAGTTGGCAAGGAGGCAGAGAGTTCAAGTTCAGGCTTATTGATTTTCACTCTCCGCCTTCTTTACGCCCGCTTTCACTACACACACTCCCACTCATCTAGTGTTTTTTTTTTTTTTTTTTTTTTTTGTCTTTCTCCTGTTTCATTCATTCAGCTGGACACGCACACACCAACAAGGAGAAGAAACTTACACCCGCTCAGCATACACAAAAGGATGTTCAATAGAAATGGGCGGATTCCTGGATAAGCCGAACACCGCCAAACACAATGATTATGGTGAGGGCAATAAGCTGCTCTTTGGCGTCAGCTCCATGCAGGGCTGGCGATGTGAAATGGAGGACGCCTATTTTGCTCGAGCAGGCCTAGGTAATGCACTCGACGATTGGAGCTTCTTTGCCGTATTTGATGGACATGCCGGATGTAAAGTATCCGAGCATTGTGCCAATCATCTACTGGATAGCATTGTTAGTACCGATGAGTTCAAAAACGGTGATCACGTGAAAGGTATACGCACCGGATTTTTAAGCATTGATGAGGTGATGCGCGATCTGCCCGAGTTCACGCAGGAGGCAGAAAAATGTGGCGGCACCACAGCCGTTTGCGCCTTTGTAAGCAACACACAGGTGTATATAGCCAATTGCGGTGACTCAAGGGCAGTGCTCTGTCGCCAAGGGGTTCCAGTATTCGCCACCCAAGATCACAAGCCGATTTTGCCGGAGGAAAAGAAACGCATTAATAATGCCGGCGGCAGTGTAATGATCAAGCGTGTTAATGGCACTCTGGCTGTGTCGCGTGCCCTTGGCGATTATGACTTTAAGAATGTAAAGGAGAAGGGTCAATGCGAGCAACTGGTATCACCGGAGCCGGAAATCTTTTGCCAAAGCCGTCAGGATAGTGATGAGTTCTTAGTGCTAGCTTGTGACGGCATCTGGGATGTGATGAGCAATGAGGATGTGTGCAGCTTTATTCATTCACGGCTGCGAGTGACAAGTGATCTGGTGAATATAGCCAATCAGGTGGTGGACACTTGCTTGCACAAGGTATGCTACACTTTGATTGGGCTTAACAAGACAAAAATCATGCTAACCATTTACAATCATGCTATCTAATCCATCTACAGGGCAGCCGTGATAACATGAGCATCATTATAATTGCCTTCCCTGGAGCACCTAAGCCAACCGAAGAGGCGATAGAGGCTGAACATCGGTTGGAGAAACAAATCGAAAAGATTGCAAGAGGTTGTCTAAGTCGTCTACTTTGCTTATAACTAATCGTAAAATGTTTCGATTTGTGGCGTAGTAGTGTCTGTGTCGTCCCTCTATTCTTTCTGTCTCTCTGCTGCCCTGTTCCCTGTCTAAAAAGCCAAAGAGTCAAAAAGAGAGATTGTATAGTTAGTTAAATAACAGGGCCAAAAAAAAGATATATGTATATATCTATATATATATATCCTTCGTCAAACGAAATATCTTTAAATAGTTGAAAATTTAGTTTAGTTCTTTTACGTTGAAAAGCATATTGAAGTGCAACACCGAATCTAGTTCCTTCCAAGTAGATAACAACAACAGAAACAACCATTGCCATTTGCCAATGCCAACTCGTGTATATATACATATACATATACTACCTATATACAAACATATATATCCTATCACTAATGCAAAGTAAAATAACCAAATAGCGTGTTTTAGTTAGTTAGTCATATCTGTGTGCTTGGCCAATATTCGATTGTGAGTGCGAATGTGAGGGTGACTGGCTAACTGACTGAATGTTAATGTTGTGAGTGTGTCAGAGTGAGTTTGTTAGTTACAGTATTATCTGGGCGTGTGGAGAGCGCTATACTGCCAACTGCCAAAATCGTTACCCCAGCAGTCCATTTAGCCATTTAGTATTAACCAATTAACATTTATATCAAGTAGTTAAATGTTAAACACCCCCACCCGTCCCTTTCCCTTGCCTAAATATAATTTTTAGAACATTAACTAACTAATATGCAAATCAATCAATCAAAATAAGAAAAGAACAATGCAGGAAAATTGAATTAGGGAAAAAAAACTATGGAATTGATGTTATTAGGCATATAGTGTTTGTCATCAAATTGCAATATATAAGAACATACATATATACACAGAAACACATTTGTATATATATATAAATATATGTATAAGAAATTTAGTAGCTAGAAAATAAAATGCAAATACGCAGAGTGAGGCATACAAACAAAAAATATATGGATGAGTCAAGCCAGCTAGACGACAGCTCAAGTATTAATTAATAATGTATATACAGCAATTACTATTTTAATAGAATAGAAGCCATAAAAGAGCCCACAGTATTCATAACACCAAAGTGAATTTTTTTAGGACAAAATACTTTAAATTCAGAAAATGAGATTTGTAAAATGATTTACAAATATAGAGATATACACCTAGATACTTTGCCATATTGTCCAGACAAATTACTTAGCCTAGAGAATAACTTTGATAGTAAGGCCTTACATACAGTATATATTGATACAAATGTATATATACATATATATATACAGTGTATATACATATAGGATTAAAATGAAATTGTAAACCTTATGCTCACCAATTGTTAAGCTTGTTATCAACAGCAAATGTCTTACAACTGTCTGTAACAAGATCAAATTTAAAATCAAGTTAAATCAAAAACAACAACAAAACACACGACACATAAATATATATCTAAGATCACTTTGATGATCATTTGCAGAATGAATATTTTGTACCTAAAACGTACGTACTAAGAGCAATCATACCAAAAGTGTAAAGCAGCAACATTACCTTATATATATATATATATATATATATATGCATATCTATATATATATATATATATATACTCTTTCTCTAACCCACACACACACACATACCCAAACATAGAACAATGCAAACGAATGTTTATAGTAATTAATTGCCGAAATGATTTTCCTTGCCATGTCGACAAAACGAAAAACCAAAAAAGAAATATATATATATATACATATATATAACTAAAAATGAAACTTTAAAGTGTTTGTGTTTGCTCGATAAAAGTCAATCCTCAGTTCATTCATACATATCTAATTATATATATATCTATACATAGTTATATATAGTTTTCCTTTGTTTCTCCATTCTTACTTTAGCTGCTTGCCATTCATGCAAAAACCATCTCCCAAATGAACTATATAGTTTTGTTTAAACATTTCAACTGACAGATCGCCTCATTCTTTGATTATTTTTTCTTTATTATCATATTGTTTTTTTTTTTTTTTTTTTTTTTTTTAATTCAATAATTTATGTTCTTTTTTACACCACCTTTAAGAGCCAGCTCTTAACTAATGCCTAATCAATTATTTCAAAGTCAATGAATTTTTTTGCTACGCGCATTTGTTCCAAAATCGCAGTTCATATATATATATATTTAGCAAAAGATTTAAAGCGATGAAAATACGGGCGTGTCAATGAGAACAAGATACAGAAAGCAATACAAAAAAATTTTAAGATGAGTGAGCATAAGGTACGTCTATAAATTTGTAGTTTGTAAATTTCAATTCAAAAATACGTTTTTTCGCCAATTTGCAATTATGTTTAGTTTGGTTTGTGTTTTATCGTTTCCTATCATTGGATAGGTTCTTTTTTATTTTTGTTTTTCTTTGATTTGCCGACCCTGCGTTCACCATTCACCCACCACCCACCCACCCATTCCTCTAAACCCCAACAAAAGCCACACACACACTCAGATATTCGTGAAAAATTGATTATTAAAACGCATGCCTTTGAAATTAAAACATAAGAACAAAAAAAAAAAAAAATGTAATCTATTTAAAAATACACATAACCCAAATGTTTTAGCCACGCCCACACACTGAATGCTGTTAAAAGAGTTGAAAAAATACTTATATGGAATAATTTAAATCAGTTCGGTATCGGTTGTTTTTCAAAAAACGAACTTTGAATATATATCTTTGCCTAAAGTTGAAGGAACTTTTTAAAGTCATATACTTTCTGTTAAATCTTTTGCTTTATTAATGCTTATCATTAATTATTAATACTAATAATCAACAACTATACAAATATAAAAATAAAATTAACATATCGATAGTTTATATATTAAAAATATTAAAATTTTCATATCCAAGGGCATATGCCACAAGTTTAGATATCATGTTAGATTAATAATGTTTAATCGTGATATATTAATAGTCCGTTTCTAATTATTCCAACTAACATCGATAGAAAACGTACCGATACTGATTTACTGTCTTAGAACTAAACCTCTATATACCTTCATCGGTTCGTCCATAATGGCTGATCAAAAGACCATGTGTAACATTTTGGGCTAGCTGTAGCTTTCCCCTCTGGGCGTTGTGTACATCTTATCACTGAACGATTTACACCCTATCATGAATGGCAAAATTATAACCAATTTGTGCTTATCTTACTTAAACTTCTCGATGTTTATGCGATAGTTTAAATTATGGTGAACTAATCAAGCTTTTATTAAGCTTGCTATGGCAACACGTTATGCGTTTTAATTTAAATTTAAATTTATTAAAATATACTATGTACACCTAATGCATTTTGTTTTTAATGTAGCTTATATTTGTAAATCTATTTAAATACGATGAAACTACTATTTGCTGTATATATATAAAATCTTTGTATAACTATTTACATAAGTTTATCAGTAAGTTGGAGCAATGGAAATAAGCATTTCTATATTGTCGATATCTCTAAATTTCTTGCAGATGAGATTGAAATCAATAAATTGACCGATTATGTGGAGTTATTAAAGTGTCTACAGAATAAAAACGACATTGAAGGTCTTCCACCTGGCGGCGGTTTGCAGTCCAAGTAAGTTATGAATATAAAAGAGCTAATTGTTTTTTTTCTAAATTGCCTAACTAATCTCTATTGTTCATTTACAGATATCATGTTATCGAGCACACATTCAAGCGAGAGTTCCCGGATCGACCATGTGAAGTACGAAATCTATTTTATAATCTATAAACTATTATTGCCGATTGCATTTGCTGAGCTTTTGCCTAACACAGTTTCGTTATCGCTTGCATATATAGCACAAGTTATCATTTTTTATATAATTTCTATTAGTATTATTCTTTTTTTTTTATTTTTGTCTTTTTATTTAAGAATTGCCTTAAGGGCGTTTTTAATTTTGTAGCTTATGATAATTTGATTGCTAACGGTAAGATCGACAATGGGATGGGGTATTGTTGTGAATTACAGTCAAATTTTGATTCCCTTTTCCAATGATAACTTTTGTTCATCACATAAAATATGTATATGTATACCCAAAAATATCTTGCACACCCATACATACACAGACTCACCCACATACATATTTTTACACTTTCTCAGACACGTTTTTGGTCCCTTTTTCAAACTAATAATTGTCACTACAAAAGTCAACTCTTTTTACTTATTCTCTTTCTTTTATTTCTAGCTGTATGCATATGATGATATATGAATTATGTAATGCTAAAAATTATATTCATTTCCCCTCCAAAAAAAAAAAAAAAAAAAAAAACCAAAAAATAAGAAAAGAAAAACTAAAACAAAAAAAAAAAAAATAATACAACAACCAATCAACAAAACCAGAGAACAAAAAACAGAAAAATTGAAACATTTAAGCCTAATTATAAATTCTAAATGTAAGGCGAAAATTTATTTTGTTTGCTTGCGTGTCGTTATGTTTGACAGAGTCCGAAAATTGCATGTCCTACCCAATACCGTACCGTTATTGTTCCCGTGTTTCCTGCATGTTCCCCTCAAACAACCAACCAACCATCCATCTATCCATCGTTCTGATATTTTTCCTGATCTCTTGTGTATTTTATGTACGCATGCCTGCCTGACTGCCTATCTATCTGTCTGCTGTGCTGTGCTATGCTGTTCTGTCTATCAAATATTTCTATTCTATTGTCATTCTGTTTATTAATAAATGTGATCTTTATTATTCTTGCAGAGTCCAACGCATTAAATTTGCAAAAGAAACAAACAAACAAACTTTTAAACAAAATCAACCAACAACAAAAGTATAAGAAAATAAACAAACAAACAAACAAGAAATACAAAAACGTTAAATGCCACACAAATCAACACAAACAAGAGAAATACACACCAAACCGTTTTCTACTTTGATAAATATGAAAGATACAAAAACAAAAAAAAAACAAAAACACCTACCTACTACTAATGATAATAATAATAAGCATTACGATACATTTATAGTATATATGTATGTATGTGTAAATGGACAGTCCTTAACACCCAAAAACAACGACAACTCATTCAAGCACACACACACACACAAATACAATAAACCTTAAATGTAATATTTAGAAGAGAAAATGATATATATTACTATAGAAAAGAGCGTACCTAAAGCAGCCTAACTCATGAGTATTGAAATTTTGATGGAAAACTCAGAGCGTGGTTCAAAGCACACACCGTACACCTTCCAATTGCAATACAATGCACACACTCGCATACCTTAATTTGTGTGTTGAGTGTGTATGTGCATGTTTCTAATATAGGACCATATCTCCTCTTCAACATTTACATAGATTTTAGTCCTTCTGTGTGGTCTATCGTTGTTATTGTCGTTCCGTTCCGTTCCGTAACTCATCAAATATATAGCCAATCATCAAAATCAACCGTTTAATCGTGCCCGTGTGCTCGTCACCTGTGAGCCTCCAGTTAGTTGTAAAATGAAAAATTAAGCAACTGAAAAATAGAGCGAAACTCGATCGCTGAAATTTTGTGTACAAGAATCGTGTTTTTTTTTTATTTTTACTTTATTTCAAACTATGTATTATTATATATGGATTCCGAGACAAAAAGCGGATTTTTTGTAAGTTGTAAAATGTTTGTTACCGAAGAATCATTTTTGTTCATTTTTACATATGTATATGAAAAAGGAGATATCGTGAATCTAAGGCGAAACTTAATAATGTAAAGTAAAAATGTTTAAAAAGAAAAGAAAAAAAGAAAGAAACAAAAAACCAAACTAGTAATGAAGAAAATGCAAAAATAATGTGAAACCTGTAACTATCTTTATGACAGTAAAAAAAAAAATATATTAAAAAAAGTAGCCCTGAAACCTAAAAAGTAAGCAAAAAGAAACAAAGAAAAATCTACAATAATGTCCGATTTAACGAAACGATAAAACAAAAGATAAACTATTAATTTATAAGCAAGAAGCAAGCAAAATCATAAGTAAAACAAGAAAATGAATATAAGAAAACTTGCTGTCGAGTTTGTAGTAAATGTTGATATATAAAAAAAAAGAAAAACAAAACAAAAAAACGAAAAGAAAAGAAAATAACAACCCTCCAACCATTTGCTATTTATTCTTCATTCAGTTGGACGGTATACCAGTCGTATCATCTCCAAAATCGACATGTATTATCCTTTGAAGCTGTCAATATGGCATCACCCGAATAGCTATATGCACAGCTAAAAACCTCTGCCTCATGTCCGGCTAAAATCTGAGAGCAATGCCCTGTTTCGGTTAGCCACAAACGTGCCGTATTATCCGCCGAGGCAGTTAGAAGCATACAGCCACTAGGACTAAAGCATACTTTGGACACCTCATCACTATGTCCGGCCATCAGTGAGAGCAACTCCAATTGGTCTTCCTCGATTGCTCGTTCAAGATTCCAAACACGCGCAGTACAATCACTACTACAAGTTGCCATTAATTTACCTGTCGCATCAAATGTTACGTCCAGCACTTCATCGCTATGTTTGGACACCAAATGTAACTCTTGATCTAAACGTCTCATATCCCAGATGCGAGCAGTATGATCCAGGGATCCAGTGGCAATTAAAGTGCCACTGAAGTTCCACACACAATTGGACAACTCAGCGCTATGGCCGCGCAATTGATGACAAAGACTGAAAAAACGGTTCTGATATGATTCTTAAATCAGTTAAAAGATCTCTGTCTAGCCCACCTTTTGTTTCTTGTATCCCAAATTGCCCCCGTGTGGTCAAACGAGCCCGTCAACAGCAAATGGCCATCTCGGTTATAGCGAGCGGCTATCACTTCGGCACCATGTTTAGATAGTTGTTGTAATTCCTGTGCCGTTTCCACATCATAGATTCTGGCTGTGCTGTCCATTCCCGCTGTGGCAATATTCTGGCCATGCAATGGATGAAACTCGGCTGCCACCAGTTCGGCTGTGTGTCCAAACAAAGTGCAAAGGCATTGCCCGCTTTTAGCAGACCAAACTTTAGCCGTACAATCAAATGAAGCAGTCACAATCTTGTCGCTGAAGGAATCTCTTTATAAAATGTTGTACGGTATCTAGAAGTGTCTTGGAAATAACTTACCAGCGAGGTGTATTAAAGCCAACAGAGAAGACCACATTATCATGGCCGGTGAGTACATGTTCCACCTCGGCCGAATTGGTATTGATAACGTGACAAGTGCGATCATAGCTGCCGGTCAAACAACGTTCTCCAGTCCGATCAAAACAGACATTGGTAAGTGGCAGGATATGGGAATTGTGGCATTTGTGCAAATAAAACTTTTTTTTGACTGGTTCGCGTAGCTTTAGTTGCAATTTACTCAGAGCCTGCCTCAAGGCGCTGAAGGTGTCCTGCGAGCTGCTCACAGTCGCTTTTTCAGGCAAATGGTGCGAGGTAGTCTCACCATCACTTGCCTCAGTTGTTTCATTCTCTCCATCCGTTTCCTTATCTTTAGAGGCTTGAAGCAGAATGCTGTCGGCCAATGCATCTAGATTTGTTCTGCCCCATAGAAAAAACTTTAATTTGGGGGATTCAAATTCATAATTATGTTTTAAACTCACTTGGCATCCAAGTCCAAGAGATCAAAATGACGCAGTCGTTCGCGGCCATCTACCTGACGGTAATTCACGGCCAAACCTGTGTATTAAATTTAATTCATTTATTTAGCATTAACCCTTAAAATTTGACCTTTCTCACCTGGTGGATAATAACGTAAAAATATTTTATTGGCACTCATTTTGAAATGAATGTTGTTTTCATAGTACGAGTTGTGAAATTCCTTTACACAGTTCAAAATGTATTCTATATCCTTGGTTACCGGTTTGCTGACCTGCTTTAATTTGTTCTCCATTGTTTTTGTCGAAGAGAGTTTGTTTTCTGACAGTGAGTTGACTAACGCATTAGTTTGATCGATTTGCCTTGACTTTAGTATGTCGAAGAAAGGTCTGGGTCATGATTTAGCAGATATATGATTCCATAGGAAATATAGCAATAGCCGAAGCATGGATATAAGTATAAAAAATATACATATATAGCTAGTGATAATGTCCATTATATAAGCCCAAGACTAAAGTTATATCTACATAGTATTAAATTGTAGATAACAATTTAAATATTGTGTTCTTTTATTATTTAAATTTTCGAACTCGAACACAGTTCTAAGCTTTCTAAAAGCTTTTAGCCTATAACAAAGACATCGACTAGCTAAAAGTTGCTAGAGCTTTACTATAAATTCGGATGTGTGAAGAAACTATTGAACGATTTAAATTGAGTAATTATTTTTATATACCTACATATATGATTTTTATTTGCCTTTGTTTAGAAAATAGAGTGAACCGAAATTAAAGGGAAAATAAATGGCTTGTTCTACAGCTTCTTAATAAAACATAATTTATTAGTGTTTATAATTTTTAACGAATTTTATTCTCGCAATTAATAAAAATTAAATTTAAAACTTGTTTACCACTTTATGGTTTTTATATAGTTTCTTTTTGTATAAAGTAGTGCTCACATTAAAGCCTAACTATATGAAATGGGCGAAAGTTTGGCCAGACAAGAGCCTAAAGAACAATAGATAAGTGCTTCGAGCGACTACGGGAAAGTCCTTTGAATTAACCTCAATTTCAGAATTCTCCCATTTCGTCGAATCTTAACGGATTTTGAAAAACTATACCTTTATTTGCTTCTTACAATCCCCATTTTTTATTGATATAAAAACTAATATTTGATTTGTTTTTTTTTTTTAACTTTTCAAAGTTTTAATGTACTTTTCTCCTACGCAAATTAGCACACACATGTATAAACATGTGTTAATATCATAAATATTTAACTAAAAACTACTTGATGAGCGATAGGTTTATGACTTTTTATGGTATAGTTTTTTGAAACTTGAAATTTGTATGAACAAGGTCTCAATTATGTAATATTCTATTTAACTATTTCAAAGAAGTAAAGCAAAGCCAAACTCTTCTCTAATGATAATTCCATCTAAACAAATTCCTTTGGGATGGCCCTTTTGGCCTTTCTGAGTGGCCTTAAGCGACCACTAAAATGCTTTTACTCATAAAACCTAATTAACTTATTTAAGTCAATTGGCATTTTGGGATGCCAAACCAATTGGCCTACCATTCAATGAGCAATTTTCTTTCGACACCTGCTAGCATTTTTAATAGATTTAACACATGTCGTTTTCTTATAGACATGTTTACATGTCTGTATTGCATACATCCTATACCTATATAGGTACATATATATACATATATGTACATATAAGTGTATATCAACAGACAAACACAATTAGATTGTCTTACCTTGGCTTTTGCCTCATTTTGGCATTTTTACTAATTTAATTTGTTCGGTAATCACAGGGACGTGGGTGCTGCAAGTATATCGTGTGACAGACAGATAGATAAGAGCAAAAGGAATGCCCATTAAGCTAATACAAGGACACACACAAAAAGGAACTTAAGAGTGAGAGAGAAAATGTTAAGGAGGAAAGGGCACATGGCACACAAAATGACCATAGCCAATAATGATAAGTAATGATTAGATATAATCACAGCCAATTTTGTTCCAACGAGTAAGAGCAGCAACGACAAGATAACGTTGGGACGACGATAACAATGTCTCAAGCGAAAATGAACGCAAGAAAAGTGCGTGAAAAGTTGGTAAAATGGAAATGGGAAAGCGGACAGAGGGGAGAGTAAAGTAGTCATTCGTGTTTATAATAAAACATTTCATTGATTTCCCATTGAATGGCGGGCATACAAAATGACGAATCTGGGCGAGACGATTCTTCGTGGGAAGCTCATCAAGTGGACAAATGGACTGGGCGAGTGCAAGCTAATAACAAAAGCAACAGCTGTCGTCTCCCATTCGTTTATTTCACCAATGCATAACGTTCACATTGTTTAGTCACAGTGCCACATTCATTCCGCAACAATTGGCAATATTTTCATGTCTTTATCTTCCTGTTCTCGATATCTTGTTATTTACCATATAACAGATGCGGATACGGATGCCATAAGAAAATCAAAGCCTAATAAATGAGAGTAGCTATGCAAGAATGAAAATGAAATCAATTTAAAATCGTATAAAATGGTTTCATAAAATTTCATACAAAAGAAAAAAAAAACAGAAAAATAAAACTGAAGAAATGTAAAAACTGAAAGTGAAAAGGCGGGCAAAGAACATCAGGCGGATTTGAATTTATGCTCAATAAATTTTTCTGTTGATTTCCGTTTCCGGCAACAGTCCTCTTCAGTTTTTTTTGGGGGCACTCTGACGAGAAAGATGATCGCGTGGATGAGCCATGAAAATGCGGCGTTGCATAAATTATACCCCCACACACTTACACACACACACCCACACATCCACACATTTTAAATCTCTTACTCCTGCACACTCATACGGGACAGGAACACACGATACCTGCCTTTACCAAAAAGCGAAAAAAAAAATTATTATTGCCGCATTTTATGCCTGTTTGTTCGACAGTTTGTGGCCTATCAGAGTGCTGTCCCTTCTTCCTGCCTCTTCCTTATCCCATAGTCCGAAACACGTTGGTTAAGCAAATTATGCTTAAATGGCATAAACTTTACCAGAGCTCCTGTCTGGAGAAAGTTCTGATAGGGTGGGATAAAGGGGGCAGTATCAACTGACAGTGAGCGATATATAAACAGATTTTGTGTTTGTGTTTGACAGAGCGACATAAAATTCGATTTTGGTTTCCTTTCCTTGTCGTCCTTTTTTTTTTTTTTTTTGGCTTTTAGTTTTTTACTTACCCTGCGGTTGTTGATGAAAGTTGGTGCTCCGTTTTCGTCTATGTTTATGGGGGAAACAGTTTGTAGCTAAACAGATTGGTGGTATTGGGTATCCTAATTGGTAAGAGGCACGCTTGATCGAGTAGGTTCCAGAGCAGTGGTAACTGAAACCGCAAGACCTGTAGGTCTCTATGGAATTTCATGTGGTGGTGGAGAATGATGCAGAGTTCAACAATGAAATTCATGAAATTAATCTTACTTTAATTGGCAATTAATTTCTTTAATTTGGAACGTATGTAGTTTGACTTTAAGCCTTTAATTATATTCAGGACAGGGTCTACCTTCTTGGCCAATATGTTTTTTGAAAAAGTTTAATATTGATTGATATAGATAAAAAAAAATATTAATTCATTTACCTAAACTTCAATTTAAATGAAAATTGTACAAAAGACCAAAAATCGACACTCAAATGGGAAAAATATTTGCAACTAAATTAACATCCTTTTTTAATTACTCCATATTGACTAATGAAAACTAATTTCTTGGAATATCTTGTTTGACCTGAAATTGTTACAAATTAGTGTTTGTACAATTGTCATCATTTCTGTGAATTGCTCTTTTCTCAAATAAATTGAATAATTCATTGGAAAACTGTTGAAGTCAAATGTCAAAGCTTTTGTTAAGAAATACAACAATATTCTCATCATATAAAACTTTTAGTTATGCTACATAAGTCATGTTTTAATTATAAAACATTCGTAAACCTAAGAAGCATGTATACGTTTATTCACATATGTAAAGAAAGAAGGTCCTGCCATCTACTAAAATCTGAGCCTGTCAGAGAAAAATCACCTTCAACCCCTGCCACACCACCCTATCCTCCTCTTCATGAGTTATGCCACAGTTTTTGGGCTTACTCATTGAAAAGTTTATGACTTTGATAAATTAAATTGGGCATGGCCAGCACACATATACACACGTACATACATAAATACAAACATACTGACTTATTCAACTGACTTATACATACTGGAACAACCCTCCGGCTCCTTTTTATCATAAGGTGACTTCCTACCCATCTTTTCTTAATTCATCTCGGAGCATGAATATATCAAAATTCTGGCAGAAAAAGTTTATAGCCCAAAGTTGTGCAGTATAACCTTAAAAATCGTTTATGGTCAATTGAAATGCAGACGCATCGAAATGTTATAAAATTTAATAATGGCGCACATGGCCCCGCCCACTTTCATTCCACATGCCGTCCATACGCCGCTACGTCAGATGTTGTGTTCAGTTTTTGTTATTTTGTTTTTTTTTTGTATGAGTTTGGTCGGTTGGTTAGTTGGTTTGTTGATGGTTTGGTGGGTTGGTGGGTTGGCAGATCGGCAACATTTTGTGTGGTTTTAGCGGCCACATCAAGTATACGCACCATAAATCAGAGACGGGTCTTAACTCTCGAGTTTTTGCCCTTAGATTTATCCAATGACGTATTAAGAGCATTAAACTCGCTCTTAAATGTTGCCAAACACGGCCGTTCGTCATAACGGTAAGTGGTGCTTAAAATGAATTATGCATTGCCGGTGTTTGGTCAATACATATATACATAGGTCATAGGTACATACATACAGAGATAGATATAGGGGTATATCTAAATACACATATAAAAAATATCATATATATATATATATAGTTAAAAGGGATGATTGTGCCCACATTTGTTGACCATGCCAACTCTGATTCATGCCAAAATGAATGGCATGTTAATTTGTGCACATTATTTTTGCCATTTATCTTAAACACATTTGTTTCTCTACTCTACACATTCATATATACGAGTATATACTTATATCTATATATATCGTATTTGTGGCGCCACGTAAGATTGTATCAATACAATCTTATGTCTTAAATATATTTATGGACAATTGTACATCATCAGTCTTAGTTGATTGGAAACTTCAGTTTAATTACCACATTTTCCCATCTCAATTGCAAAATTTTGATGAATTTGCAGCTAAACAATTGAAAGCCGAAAAATATGTACATAAATAAATTCCTACAATGGCATAATCAATATCAATTGTATGATACGATTTAATTTCTGTTGATTCATTTAGGTGAATTCTGTTAATTAGGTTTTCCAGTAATTTGACTGCATAAATAATTTCAATGTGCTGGAAAATACATTGTGTCCATTTACAAAATGCACCTTCATTTCCACTAATCTCCATTTTCCTCTCAGCTTTCGATTACAAAAAATTGCACGTTGAGAGGTGAGATTTTATTACACATGAGTGAAATATGAGAATGTTGAATGAGTCCATTAATTGGTTTATTTTCAAATAAAATTATAACGTAAATTTATTTATTTTCCATTAAATGTAATTGAAATGCTTATGGTTAATTAGTTTTCTTGCTTGGTAATTAATATGCATGAGGTCATTAGTTAATTTTGTTGTTAATTTCATTTTACTATATCAGCCAGTTCATTTTAAAGTTCTTAGAGACTTTAAATTATATAAGTTATATTACAATATTTATACAATAGTCAAAATGGGACTTTTATAGGTTGTTTAATTGGCTTTTAATATTTTTCAAGTTACAGGTTGTTCATTTGTTTTGTAATACTCCCTTAATTATTCCAAAAGAGACAACTTTCTATTACACTAGATAACTTTCTGTTTGTATAGTTAATTTAAGGGTATACACTATTCAGCTAACATGTTTAACATTTGTTTTCAATGTTTTTACAAAGTGTCACTAATTGTTTCAACATAAAAGTCCAGCAGCATGGTTTATTTAGCAGGCGTTATGTTTATGCCTGCGTGTGTATGTGTGCTTATGTTCATTATTACTAACAAAGTAAAAATTTACCACAAATGAATTGAAATCAACAAATTAAATTGCATAAATTATGCAATATTGCCACAATTTATTATGGTTCAGCTGATATACTTACACAGTTGCCGCTGTTTTTGCTCTTGGCCCATTTTCTAATGATTTATTTGACTTTTGTTCGAGTGTCGAAAATGGTTAACATTCCGGAGACCCCAAAGTGCAAACTCGTGCAGGGAAAATATGAATTTAATTAGCATTAATTGGCAACATATTTTGCTTTTGCACCTGTGCCGCGAATGCCTAACGTAGGGCTAAAATAACTGAAAGGAAATGGTCGAGTTAATTACATATTACGTATACGCCATGTTGGCATGGTCAACGATAGAAAGGGCTGTGTGGTAAAGGATTTTAGTTTTTCTTTTTGCTTTCTTCAGCATTTTTATTATTGTTGTTGTTGTTGTTGTTCTTGTTATTGTTCTTGTTATTATTGAAGTAGTTTTTGCCTTGCTAAACTTTTGTAACACTTGTGTTTATCGACATGGAATTTGTTGAAGAAAAGTTTTGAAGATTTCTCAAATCAAATCCAAGTTTTGCCAACAATTTCGATCTAGTGTAGGATTTTTTTCATTTTGTTTTACCATCAACTGGTTGAAGCTGCATTGCAGTTTAAGTCAATCAAAATTTATTACACATACGCATCCTTGTTTCAACACGCTAAGAATCCTTTGGAGGAAGCCAACAAAATGAACAAAAAAAAAGAAGAAAAACCAAAAGTTTTCGTTGTTCATTTTCAATTCGTTTAATGGGTCACTTGGGCGTGCAGGGGAAAAAAGTTTGCACGAGCTGGCAAACAAGCCATAAAAGTAAATAGCCAACCTCGATGACGAGAACGTGGATGATTTGGCATACCACAAAAGCGCACGCAACCGCACACCTGCACATTTGTATGCGGTTAACAGACCTCGTCCACGCCCATTTAGTTACCGTAACATACACCCATTTATATATAAATGTATGTATGTATATATGTATATATATATATATATATAGTAAGTAAAATCGAGACAATTTAGACATTGTTGGCTTTCGTGCAAAATGATATTTGCTAGAGATAATCGGTATAATCCGCTGATGATATCTCAAAGCCAGCAGTTGGCTGCCTCAGTCGTCTTCTCCTTTTTTTTTGTATTTTTTTTAGTTCACTTTCAAGTCAGCCTCAGGCGTTTCTATAATAAGCTTAGCTCCTTGCCATCAGCGTGTGTGTGTGCCGTGTGTGTGTCTCAGTGTGACTTACTGTGTGTGTGTGTGTGTGTGTGTGTGTGTGTATGTGTGTTTGTTTAGCAATCTCGCGTTTACCTTTTATATATTCTCGCTTGCCTTTTGGGGCACATGCAACACCTAACTAAACACGCAGTGCCCTGAGGTAAACCTACTTCGTCTTTTACGTTTTTCTTCTGCCTCCCCCTCTTTCATCTATGTTGTAGTTGATACAGTAACTGCGATTTAAAAGAAAATAAATAAAAACAACAACAACAAAAACACAACAAAAACGTTAGAAAAATAAAATGAAATAAGCAAGTCGTCCCTGCCGACTTGGAGTATACCCTGTACCAATAAGAGATATTTCATAAAATCAGACTCCGACAAAATCCTCATTAATTGAATATAAATTTTACTTATATTACATAATATTTTCTTCATATTAAATGAATTTTCTTATATTTAAATAAGTTTTCCAGATTTTTATGCTAATTAAAAACGACGATTCTAAAAAAAAAAAAAAAAGTTGGAAAAAAAATTTTGAACGGATTTTCGTGAATTTTTGAGGTAACCATCGTTAAAATTTGCGAAAATCGAGTTGAAAACTAGTTTTCCAGATTTTTATGCTAATTAAAAACGGCGATTCTAAAAATCAAATAAAGACATAGTTTTTCAAAATCAGACGAGATTTGACTGAATTGGAGCCCTCTGAAGTAGAGGTTCCTTCGAAGGATTTGTCCTTCTTTTGAAAGATTTTACCAATGGTTTATAGGTTCTAAGTTGGCCATCTTTTGGCCGATTTTGAAAAGTTTTACATAAATCTTCTGGATAATTTCCGTTTTAAAAAACTACATTAAAAGTTGGAAAAAAATTTTGAACGGATTTTCGTGAATTTTTGCAGTGTTAAAATTTGCGAAAATCGAGTTGAAAATTAGTTTTCCAGATTTTTATGCTAATTAAAAACGGCGATTCTTAAAATCAAATAAAGACTTAGTTTTTCAAAATCAGACGAGATTTGACTGAATTGGAGCCCTCTGAAGTAGAGGTTCCTTCGAAGGATTTGTCTTCTTTGAAAGATTTTACCAATGGTTTATAGGTTCTAAGTTGGCCATCTTTTGGCCGATTTTGAAAAGTTTTACATAAATCTTCTGGATAATTTCCGTATTAAAAAACTACATTAAAAGTTGGAAAAAAAATTTTGAACGGATTTTCGTGAATTTTTGCAGTGTAACCATCGTTAAAATTTGCGAAAATCGAGTTGAAAATTAGTTTTCCAGATTTTTATGCTAATTAAAAACGGCGATTCTTAAAATCAAATAAAGACATAGTTTTTCAAAATCAGACGAGATTTGACTGAATTGGAGCCCTCTGAAGTAGAGGTTCCTTCGAAGGATTTGTCCTTCTTTTGAAAGATTTTACCAATGGTTTATAGGTTCTAAGTTGGCCATCTTTTGGCCGATTTTGAAAAGTTTTACATAAATCTTCTGGATAATTTCCGTTTTAAAAAACTACATTAAAAGTTGAAAAAAGTTGGAAAAAAAAATTTTGAACGGATTTTCGTGAATTTTTGCAGTGTAACCATCGTTAAAATTTGCGAAAATCGAGTTGAAAATTAGTTTTCCAGATTTTTATGCTAATTAAAAACGGCGATTCTAAAAATCAAATAAAGACATAGTTTTTCAAAATCAGACGAGATTTGACTGAATTGGAGCCCTCTGAAGTAGAGGTTCCTTCGAAGGATTTGTCCTTCTTTTGAAAGATTTTACCAATGGTTTATAGGTTCTAAGTTGGCCATCTTTTGGCCGATTTTGAAAAGTTTTACATAAATCTTCTGGATAATTTCCGTATTAAAAACTACATTAAAAGTTGAAAGAAAAAATTTTGAACGGATTTTCGTGAATTTTTGCAGTGTTGATATGTTAAAACTGAAACTTCCAATTCCCATTAATTGAATATTAATTATTTTATAAAATTTCGGCAGCCCAAAACCAAATGATGCTATTTTTTCATCATAACAGTAACGAAACTAATCCGTCATTCGGTCAAGCTGCGCATGTATCTGCTCACATTTCAGCTGCTGCTGCTGAAATTCTATGTGACAAAACATATAGGTGTATATCTCCGTATTTATTGACCGATTTCAACTATATTTGGTCAGACGGTACATTTGCTATAATAAAGTGGGAATTGTAGCTTTAATCAACCTAGTTATATTTTAATTTCGTGGGCGGAAGTGGGCGTGGCAAAAATTTGAAACAAACTTGATTTGCGTAGGCACTAGAGGGATGTTGACACCAAGTTTGGTTGCTCTAGCTCTTATAGTCTCTGAGATCTAGGTGTTCATACGGACGGACGGACAGACGGACGGACATGGCTATATCGACTCGGCTGTTGATGCTGATCAAGAATATATATACTTTATCGGGTCGGAAAATTTTCCTTCTGCCTGTTACATACATTTTGGCGACTTTAAAATACCCTTGAACCCTATGGGTACAGGGTATAAGAAATAAACGTTTTTTCTTAGATATTTTACTGGTTAATGTGTTGCTTGGCTTTAAGATATATGTGCGCTATAACATCTGTTTTAGATGCCATTTAATCTGTCAAGAAAATTAATATATTCATTCACATTGATAAAATCAAATTTTTCATACATAAGGATTGGACTTCTAAGTTCTAATTAGTTGTACAGCTTGCCGAGTTTAAACTATAACTAATTTATGTATTTTTATACCTAGATTATATATAGATATTAAAAGGCATTTAATTTGATTTCAATGGTAATTTTTATGGGCAGTCCTTGTACGATTTCTGAGAATAAAATGGTATAAAAATAAAAATAAGAGGACAGATTTATGCTTGCCTTGGGGTTTTTACTCTCCACTTGCTGGTGGAAATCCTGTCAATTTTCATTTACAACAGTTAACAGCTTTAATCCCTTGTAAGTCACGGATAAAATGTATATCAAATAATCTACAAAGAAATTGCTTCTATGGATATTTTATTCCATATTCTTTACACATTTCAAAGCAACTCATTAAATCTATCTCTGGCCATATAGTCGTAGGATGTGATTTGTCCGCCTTTATTTTTTCTTTTCTTGTTAAGCGATTATAAATGCTTTTTATTCACTTTGCAATTTAGATGACTAAAAAGAAATCGACATATATAAATTTTTTACAATGTGCGTGGCTGTGCAACATTTTCACTTTGTTGCTTTTTAATCAAATGCTTAAAAATTTTGAATAGTCCTTCTATTTGTTAGAGTCAAACCTCAATATTTATTGAGCTTATATAAAAGGAATGTTTAGTTATAATTTATTTATTTGGTAAATTTATTAAATAAAAATTAAAATTTCTTTAGTTTTTTTTTAGATTATCTATTATTGGAATTATTAAGTAAAGGAATTATTAAAATTAAAAATGCTCTCAATCTAAGATTTTAAAACTTATTCCTTATCAAAATGATTTCTCTTTGTATTCAGAAGAACTAAAATGGTTTTATTATTTGCTTTCTATTTTCATTTTCGAAAACTGAATTTATATAGAAGGAAAATGAAAAACATTCTGCCCTAGGGTATTCAAAGTGTCTGCTATTGCTCTGTAGTTGTGTTTATTTATTTATTCCTTTTTTTTTTTGTTTTGAGAATTTATTGCGTATCATCAAACAGCGGCGTAACAAGGTGCCTGCCGCCACGGGGTGCTACCCGGCAATGGTAAAGGGAAACTTGTTCATGTTGCTGTTGGTACGTTAATTGAAATTCGTGGATCCCAGGTGAGGCATTCATCCATCGTATATGGGCTTCAATGCATGCACATTTTACGTGTTTCTGTGTTCGTGTATGTGTTGGTTATATACTGTAAGCATGTTCTGTCCGCTTGCCTGAATGGCTTTTGCCTTGTGCCTTCTTGTTGCCTTGTGTGTTGTTCCTGTGCCTCTACTCTGCTATTGGCATGGGGAAGCAACGTGTTGAATTACATAATTTAAACTTTTTGCAGTTGCATAATCCGGGACAGAGATTGCAGTTGCCTCAACAAGTGGCGCACACATGGTGCATGGTTGGTCTATGGTCTATGGTAGATGCTTGGATGGTTGGTTTTTATTAGATCAGTCCCTGTTGTGGCAATGGCAGGACAAACTTTCTCTAATACAAAACTTGCTTGTGGCACCGCATGCCAAAAGCTAAAGTTGAAAATTAAATTCCTTGGGTAAGTGCACACACATACGATCATACACCATCATAGACAAGCCCATGGCCAAGGATGAGAAGTTGTTCTAGCTGGAGACATGTCAACAGGAATTGCATCTAACCTACAAGTTGAATTTAGAAACAGGACTCGTTGTCTAACCCTTGCGGCACTTGTGCCTCATCAATATCAGGACTCGGGACTGAGATGAAGACATACATAAATACACATACATGCATAATATGCAAATGTAATCAGTGCCTACATTTTATGTTTTATTTTTCGATGCAAGAATCTGCGAATACCACTCTCTTTCCCTCTCTCCCGCTCTCTCTCTCTCTTTCTGTATGTGTGTGTGTATTTGTATTTCAGTTTTATGCATGTTTTATGTTCACAGCAACTTTGTATGCAAGGACCTCTCACACGATATCCTGGATAAGCGTTCCAAGCGAGACGCACATAAAAAATATATATGGACATACGTGGTTAGCGGCTGCTACTGGACAGGCCAATTTCAGAGCTGTTGGCTAAGAATCAAGGTAAAAAGAAACATTAAATGCACATCAACATTTACAATAGCAAGAGCAATATAAATAAGTAGAGCAAAATACAAACAGGAAAAGTTGTAAACATGCAAATTGGTTTAGTATATCTACTAAAAATCAACATTGTTTTGACCCTTTCATTTGTCCATTGCCAAGACAAAGCAGAAAGCTTTTAATACGCAACGAAAACTCAACAACTTATTTTTATATTTCAATCTTATCTAACCAATAAATTACTTTATTTTATAGAACTTATTTGCAGTTAAAAAACAATTAATCACGATACACGGAATCAATATAAAATTAAATAATTCAGTGTGGTATGTAGATTTATGTTTTAAATAACCATTTATGATAATTGCAAATGAAACAAGTTTTAAAGTTGTATCAAATTAGTACATATATACCAATATTTCATTTGACTATATAAGCCAAGGGTGTTGTTACATTCCCTTAACTGTAGCCTGCCAATACTCATCCAGACTTAAATCGAAATGGCAGGGAAAACTAACGGTAACTTCCTGTGCGTTTTACAAACTAGCAAATAAGTTTTTCCAAAGACTTGCATGTGCAGATGTGACGAGCGGAAATCAGTTAAGCAACCCCCAAGGGCCATAGATGGAATTTTACGTTTTTCATTTGGCATGCAAAATTGTTTTCCTTTTCCATGCTACACACACTTACACACACACGCACGCAGGCACACATACTCATCCAGTCACAGAGGCTCTTTTATATTTATGTATGTGTTGCGGTTAAAATGAAAAACATCAGCATATGGAACTAGCCTGAACATGGACGTAGTCAGAATTCAAAAAGAAGGATCTGTAAAACAACTTGTTTTTACCTTTCATAGATAACTAATTAAATTTGTTACAAGAATGCCATTAAAAAAAAAATTATTATCTAAAACTGTGTCCAGGGAGCTGGAAATATAAAAAGCTATAAACTGTTGGCTACTACTGTAGTATATATGTTTGTGGTTTTGTATGTGTGTGTGTATGTGTATGTGATTCTTCATGTCTAAGGACCGCCTGTCGTTGTTCCCAGTTCCTATCATTGACAATCCGCGTTGTCAGTTTTTCAGATTTTTTTGTTCAGTTTCAGTTTTCGCGGCTGCTATGTTCCGGCTGCTACTACGGCAGCATCAGTTGATTTTAATCAATTCAAAACGAAACACAAAAAAGCATCAGGAATAGGAGGAATAGCAGGTATAGGAGGAATGTATAGCTTTAGCTATAGCATATGCAGCTGTCATTTTTTGTTGTTGTTTACTTTTCACCAGTAAACGTTTTCGGTTTTTATTTCCCACTGCTCGAGAGACTCAGACTCAAATATCAGTCAGTATTCAGCAGCCATTAAAAAAGTCTTACCCTTCACTACTTTCCATCCTAAAATGAGGGCTGAGCTCTCAAATGAAATCGACTACTGGTAAAGTGCAGATTAAGTATTAAACACATGTATATAACCGCGGAACCATTTCAAAGACCAAAGAGAATGAAGAAGAATTAAAATATTCTGAAAAATTAATATACGTATATGATAAATTATATTTGCCAATTGTTCTTAGTCATCATTTATCATACGTTTTTTTTCAGGCTGAATGGATTCTTATGCCTTGTTTCTTAATACTAAGCAATATAAATCAACAAGGTTCATTAAACAAATTTTCAAAATTTATTTAAAATGGTGATTAAAACATTGCCACTTATCTTAATATTAATCTTCTAAATAATCAAATCGAGTGAATATAATTTGTTAGAGAATGTGCAAAACGAAACTGTAGCTAGACTGAATCAACAATTTTTATAAAGAAATAGGTACATACATTCCATCCTGGCAATGTTTTTTCAGTCTTGTTCACAGGAATGTTTGTAAAGGGAGCTTTCTCACCATTTTTTTTTCTTTTGTGGATTGAATGCTTGAATTTAATTGGAACTGCATGGACTGTTGAATTGGCATACAAACTGAATGCATAAATATTATTAAAAACGAGTTGAGGGGAAGATCCTTTACAATTGCCCACACACCCACACACACACACACAAAAACACGCACACAAACCACGAGTTGTATATAAACTGACAGCCACCTGACATAGCCAATTTTCATCGACTGCCAACAAGCACTGACTTCTCAGCAAATTGCAATGAGTTGGCGTATTCTTTCTCTTTTTACTTATTTTGTATTCCATTTTCTCTATTTTTTGTTGCACGCAAATTTGTAAAATCAAATTTTGATGATAGAAAAAGTAAGCCAGACGTCTCATCTTCACACTAATTGCCATGGCGGCTCGTTAGGTTGAAAATGAGCCAAAGGCCAAGAGGGATAATAATGTTAGAGGGGGCTAATGTTAATGCCATTGGCCGCAGGTTTTTCTATTTTTCTATATATATATTTTTTTCTTTCTTTTTTTGTATTTTGTTTCGTTGACTGCCCGAGCCCCCAGATAAACAACACGAAAAAAATATTAAATGAACCGCAAAATTGTGCAAAGAAGCAAATTGACGGGAGTGTTTGTATGTATCTTGGGTGCTACGTTGTGTCTGCAAGTGAAGGAGCATTGAAACCGTTCGGGTAAGATGAAAAGCTAAAAATAAATTGGCATACTTGCATTTATGTCGATGATCCCCTGGACCTTGGACCAAACCAGTATACCTACATATATATGTATATGTATATACAATAGACTTAAAGACTGACCACTTAACCATTTGCCAGTTTAATAAATTTTTAAAGCCTTAAGTTTTTTTTCTTTTGCAACAAGCCAAATACTACAAGACGATTTTTTTCGTTGCTCTTTTCTAGTAATTTTCCGCCTGCTTTTGCCCACAAGCAGAAGCTATATTCAATTGCCAGCTTTTTTATTATGCTTTACCAAGCGCGTCCAGCCGCAATGTTATATAGTCTTTGTCTGTATTATCCATTCCCCTTCTATAGGGTCCTCTGGTTCTATGCCCTATGGCTCTTGCTTTTGCCTTTGCCTTTGCCTTTGCCCTGAACTGAAGTTAGCGAGGCGACAGCGGAACGGAAAAATAGCATTGCCTACTTATGGGCTGTGCAATTGCCTGGCGTAAATTGGCATGCAAAGGAAGGTCCGCTATATAAACAAGAAATAAAACAGATGATGAACAACTTGATCATACGGAATATGACATGCCCTAGGGCATTATTGAATGTCTATCTATACAATATATTAATCCAATACTCTGCTTAGAAAAACAGATATTTAAATGACATTTAAATTGTAATTATTGCTCAATTAGAATGTAAACAAGAAATTATAATCATGTGTATTATTAATACATATATAAAAGAAAATAGTTCAATTATTTAATAAACTGGATAAATTGCTCTTTAATCGATCCGAAATTTTTGACCCTAAAGTTCTGTATGCTCACAGTTAAGTGGAATTCTGTTGTCCCTGGTCGTCAATCGTGTTAACTCGAATGCTAAAACACACATACCTAATGTTAGAGCAAAAAGCAAAGACATTGGCACGCACAGTCAGGCAATAAGTACATAGTTTTGTGCTCATTTTCGTAGACATTCTCCTCCTCTATGTCAATGTAACCGCCATCGGCATTTCAATCGTTGCTTCGTTGGTTCATTCCCTCATTCATCCAATCATCAGATGTCCTTTGCCGATTCCCCTCCTTTCAGCTACTTCAACCAATCGACGCAATTTGTATTATGCGCCTCAGCGCCTTTGCACTTAATGCCTTATTTGTATTTAATCGCGGCTTCCGTTTCAGTGGCCTCCTTTCGGGCGCAGCCTCTTCGATTACCTCTCTGCTCCTTCGTTTCTTTGGTTTGCTTTCAATTGTATTCTTTAATGGGAAGGATGTGAAAGAGCAGAAAAAAATGACACAATTTTCTAGTTATTTTGCTTCTGTTGATTACTCTATGGCATTCATCAGTTGGATTTGTTTTTACGCTCTCCAACTTGAAGTTTTTTGCGTCAATTGATTGAGACCAATGAAGCTTACAATGCCTCCCTCCAGTTCTGCTTATAGAACTCTATCTCTTTTTCAACTTTCTTGCTGATTGTTGACTGGAAAATTATGAAAATGAAAGTTATTGACAGACGACAGGCCGCAAAACTTTGAATTTAAGAAACGTTATTTGTTCAAACAGTTCAAAGTTTTTACATTAGTCATTTGGCATTTACATTTACATACAGACATTCGCTGTGTCTCATGGTATGGAAAATAAAGGCAGACAAAGGCAAAGGACAAATGGGCTGGGCAGAAATGTGCTGAAAAGGAAATACAATACAAAGGACCAGCAGACCTGCTAAAGCCGCCTTGCGGTATGCAATAAAAAGCAAATGTAACGCAAAATGTTATTACGCATACGCTATGTATGACTGTGCGTATGAGTGTTCGTGTGTGTCGTCATAGCCGGCATGTTTGTCTTTAAAGGTTTGTCCCCATCCCTATACGTGCGTTTGTGTTGCTTTTTTTTTATTCTTATTTCACTCTGGCTTTGAGGTTGGTGCCAGTCGGCGCCCTGAGCTTTTAAAATGCCATTGTTTGCAGCTGCGCTTCGCTAACCCCGAACCCCAGTGACCTCTCTAGGCTGCTCATGTTTTTGCTTTACTGCCCTTTACTGTACAGTTAAGCTTAAGAATATGTTTCACAATTTTTTCCGCAATGTTTCTTCTATTCCTTGCTTTAAGACAGCTTTATTGCAGATTTTACTGAAAATTATGTGATCGGTGTGGAGGAGTTTTTTTTTGTTCAATCATTTTATTAGGTTGCCATTTAACCAATCTTTAGACATATGTTACACAGGCTTTGATTGATGCTGCTTCCCAGTGAGAGGCAGATGTAGGATTTCAATAAAGTTTTATGCCTGTGAACAGTAGCTTTTCAACAATTCAAAATATTATAGGTAAGGGGTAAATACTATCAGAAAATGTTTGGACAAAAAGTTACAGAATAATAAATCACCGATGACTAGAACGACGACAGCATTCCTGTGTCTTGGTCTTTCTGCATGTATTTCTGTCTTTCTGTCTGTTTGTCCGACTGTTGAACCTGAACCTGCGTGGGACTTAAAAGGAGAAAAAGAAAAACACGTAGACAGGCCAGACAAACAACTAAATACTCTTGACATACAAAAGAAAATAGGAGAAAGAGTAATACGAATGTCAGGTGGAATATGAAGCTTTACATATAGTATTATGATGAATGATGATGTTCATGTATTCTCTACCCACTATGTAGAATATAACGTTTTTATAGATCATTTGGAAAATTGATGAAAACTTACAACTATTATGTATGAAAGTCCACAATGCCAATTACTTTGCAACGCAAACTTTTATATATCTTCTGGTTGGGAATAAAACAAATATTTTGATAATAAATTGAATGAAATTTTCGTAAATTAAATTGCTAAGATGAATTTATTAATATTTTTAAAAATTCCGAATAAAAAGATTTAGCTCTATTTCGAATCTCAGCCAAGGAGAGTATTATTTATTCTTCTATATTCTTTGTTTTCAATGTTTTTCTTGTTGTTGGCTTTTTTGTCCTTAGAGCTTATTGTTGTTCATGGTGCGAAGTGTTCTTATGTAAGAATTGATATACACATAGAAAAGTTCCACCGTCTCTGTCAGATTGCAGCTCCCACTCTCCTCTCTCTCCTTCTTTCGCTCACTCCTCTCACCCTTTTCCTTTCCTTGGCACAGACACTTGGCATTAACACCATAAATTTTGTGGCCTAAACTATGCCTGGCATTTCACTTTAAGCATCAAGTTTATTTTTTTCTGTTTTGTTTTTTTGGCTTGTTTTTGTCGCTTCTGCTTTTGCTTTTGGTTTGGTTTGCTTTGGATTTTTTGTTGCCTTTTTCCTTTTTTTTTTTTTGATTTGGCCGGGCCAAAAGTGTAACGAAAAGCTGGCCCGAAGGCAAACTAAAAGTGTTTCGGCTTCAGGCAGTTGAAAGTGGTTGGGTTTGGCCCACCGCATTTATACACAGACCAAACGAGAGGGTAACAAAGTTGCAGCCGCAGCAGATTTCAAGTTTTTATCTGAATCTGACAATGAGATGAAGTTGACTTTCGTTACTTAGTCGTAGTTAGATGAAGCCACAGACATTTTTAGCTAAAGTGGCTTAGTTTTTGAGGCTGCTTTTAATTTATAGAGCCACAGTATAAGGAAAAGAAAGGATACACAAAACAGTTCAAGTCATAAATTCTTGGACTTAATCACAGAGTGATGCTGTTGCTAATATGGGTAAATGTGTGACAATGTGGCGTATACTTAATTTTTATACATTTCTAGGAGCTATCAAATACCAAATTCAAACTAATTTCAATGCCACACAAGCCGCCAATTAGGATAACCCTTGGGATCAGAATAAAAACATTTCATACAACAATGAGAACAGAAGAATATAATTTTTCATTGAGCTGATGCGAATATAATCCCCGACCAACACGTGGCAAAAAAAGGAAAAGTAAAAAAAGAGGGAGGGCAATAGAAAGGAAAAGAGGCTACCCTAAAGGACAACATGGAGAACAGAAGGGCTCGCTCCTCATGCGCTCGGTTGGCTGCCCAACACAATGGAAACATGAAAACCTTTAGAATGTAATGGCGTAGGAAGCGCATTGTCAGCCCCATTAATGTTGATTATACGCTAATGTGGAGCATTGCGCCGGCGAGAGCCCTTCATAATGCTGATGGTGGTGCTGGTCAACTACCAAATAACTAACTAACTGAACAACCGCCATAATGCAATTTAGCAACACTTAGCAGCGGCTTTAAGTGTGTCATCGAAAACTTTTGCCCCACACAAAATGAAAATAGAAAAAGCACAAAAAAAAAAAAAGAAATATGCAAAAATCCTTAACTTTTAATTTGCATTCAAGTGGCGTTCCTGGTCTACAGTTGCCAATACGCTACATAAGATGGCTAGCTCGTTGGCAGGTGGCAGGTGGCAGGTCTCCAGGGATAATTATAATGCCATTAGCATGTTTAGTCCACAATCAGATTTGGTGGTGGCACCCCATTCTCCAACCTGTTTTTTTTTTATTCCCCATGGGCCAACGTTTAAATTGGCTGCGGCCGTCCTGCTAATCCTGGCGAATTTTCCATTTCTCCATTCAGTTCCTCTTCCACTCCATTCGCATGCAAATTCTAATAGAAAGTTAAATGTTTATTTACGCAGAAGGGCAGCCGGCGACAGTCAAGTGGTTGGGCGTGGCGCCCCAACTAGTTTGTCGCGCTTTGCATATTGCAAATGGCCATCCGCATCCTTTAAAGCAATTTCAACTTTCCATTCGAGGACAGTGCAGTTTTTCTTTTTCATTTTTTTTTGTGTGTTTGTGTGTGTGTGTGTGCGTTACTTGCTTGTTTGCTCGCTAGCTGGCTGGCTTGAATCCTTAAAGCCGATTGCATTAGTGTTGCTTCAGCTAGAGTGAAGAAAGTGAGGGATAAAGATGGGAGAGGGGAAATGTGAAATGCCGTTCTAATTTAAGTGGCACACGAGGTACGAGGACAGGAAGTGGGAATGGAAATGGAAATGCTAACAGGATGAGTTCAAGCATTTTTACAGCACTCACTACAACCCTGACATGAGTCAAGTGGATGTGCATGCAAAATAAATCCCAAATATATAGATGTTGCATATTTGTTGTATTAAAAAAAGTAACTCTAAATAATTAAACACAATTACCAACCGGCAGAAAAAAATAAGAATTTTCTTATTTTATTAATTACTATTATTTAATTTTACATTATAATTCCATAAATGGCTGCTTCTATGAAAAATAACATATAAGTAAAGAATCACTAATCTAAATAATGATTCTGGGCATATAAAGTTAGAAGTCTAAAATTGTTATTGAAAATCAATTTCTGATTTGCAGTTGGCATTCAAATAAAATAATAAACTATAAATGATAAAGATAAATACGATCTCAGTGTATTCAACTGCTATAAAGAAATTTGTAAAAATTTGTTCAAGTAAATGGCTTAAAATATGGCTTTGACTTTCGACATTTCCATTTAAATTAATGGCAATTTCGGCCAAGTGCAACTAAGTTTTTATGTTGACGTTTTTTTTTTACCACGCTTTTTTTTTTTGTCTTGGAGTCGACCGGTGCCAGAAATCGCTGCAGCGACCTTTGTCTGAACTTCAAGGATTTTTATTTATTCAAGTGAGCGGGCCAAGAATAAATGGGTTTAGGGTGGAGAGGGGGGTACTGGATGGGAAATAGAACTTATTTTTGTGTGCCAACGCACTGAAATCTTCCACTCGATTTGCAATCCATGAACGGTTGCCCAAAACTGATTCTATGCCAGTTTACCTGGCCTAGACATCCCTTTTAGTTTCCGCATCCCTGAATGGATTGGTGTTTGCCATAACGCATCACTAAACGGGCTGCAACAAAAATAAAATCTTCAACTAGCAGGTGAACTTCGTTGGCGGCCTTTATATTCAGATTCAGTTCTCTAGCACTCGAGTTTAAAATTAGCATGTGACGCCAAACTGTTGATTCAACTTCAACTGTAGGGGGGTGTTTTTGTGTGCTCAGTCGAGGAGAGTCCCCAGTGGAGTCTATAACGAGCGACCTTATCATTTTAACATTTTCACACAAAAGCCAGCCATGTTCTGGTCCTGGCCTCGGCTTGCTGTTGTTCGGCTGGCTGTCTATACCCTGTGGCTGTGGCTATGGCAGTAGCTATAGCATGGAGTACATGGATTCATTCAACTTTGCACTAATGTCACATGCTTTGATTACAGTAGCGTGAAATTTTATTGATTGGCCAGCGCTAACATCACATGAATGATGAGACACCGACTGGCAGTCAGTCAGGTTTTAGTATAATGGCAACGGTGTCTTCTCTCGATGAGCAAGTAGAAAGCAATATTGATGACAATATCGACAAAAGAAGAAATAAATACACTGTTAAAAATGACGACCTAACGATACACTGCAAGAAAGCATTCTAAAAGATTTGAGAATTCCCTATTACTTATTTAACTAAACAGTTATCATCGTATTTCCCAAATGGACAATCTTAGAATTTAAATATGTTACTAATCTTGTTAAATGTCACTAACACAAACCACAAAGTTTCAATGCCCAGAGACCACTGACTCCTTGCCATGGTAAATGTCCAAGCGTTCAATTTCACTTACAATGTCCTTCACACTGAATGCATATGTACATATACGTATGTATGTATGTAAGTATGTATATCAGTGTGTAGATGTATTTGTGTGTGTGTGTGTAAGACCACATTAACTGTGGTCTGGCGGTGCTCATGCTGTTGTCGCTTATCCCCTTGCAGTTGTAGTTATACACATACATACATATGTATATGGATGTAGCATGTGTGTATATGTGTGTAGTTTTATCTTTAGCCCTCTTGACAGCTCGAGATTTCACTTTTCTCCTGCTCTACTTTTGGGGCTCCTCTGTTGATTGCTTACAATCTTCTCGCTCGTTCATTGGTACTCTTTATATCTGGAATCATCTTCCTCTTCTTTTTTTTACGAAAAATCGAAAATCCCTTACAGAGTATGGGGACAAAAAAGAAAGAAACGCGCTAAAAATTGAATTGAAATTGCTTCAGCTTCAATGGCAGGCAAACGACAGGCAATCTGTTGAGTCCTTCTCGGATTCTGATTGAATAAAAAACGGAGCAGAGGAAAAGCGCGAAATATGTACGTTCGAATGGCTGTCTGATGCTTCAGTCGCATGACTGTATGCCGCCTCAAGATATGGGTAAATGTGATGTAATGATAATTTGTTAAGCGATACGCCTCCATGGATATTATATGTCAATTGTGATTATTCTCAGTGAATGTCTGATTAACTGGCATAAAGAACCAATTTAAATCTGTAATTTTTTGGCTAAACTTTAAACGAAACTTGCTAATAGTCCGAAATCACAGGCCATAATCACTAATTAATTATTAATTAACAAATCAATCAGTAGATAGATAGTAACTTAATAATTTAATAAGTCTTTTATTTTAGTCCATATATACGAGTTACCCTGCCAAACTAGGTGCTGTAATAAACAATGCTACATTCATTTCATTAGCACAAAGGCGATAAAATTGTATCACAAAGACCAAAATATCGAATCAGTGTATACATATTTATGGTATGATTAGAGCAATTACGATAAAAACGCAGCAAGAATTTTTGTTATGTCGGGGTCCGCCAGACCCCAGCACAATAGAACACAAAATAAGAACATATGAGATAGACACCGACTTTAATGCACTCTTTATTCATTAATTGTTACTACCACCGAAACTTTTCTAAAAAGTAAGCATTTATGTTTGTATATGTATATTGTATGCATGTATCTATATACATATAAGTTTAATTTGACTATATACTACATGATAATGATAAAGTTTTACTGAAATATGTTTGTATTTAAATGTCATAAGTACTTATTCTATATACCCATTGTTTTCTGCTTATAGAGGGTGCAACGGTAAAGATAAAGAAAACATGTGTATATGTGTGCATATACTATTTGTACATTCGATCTATACAATGTACATATGTACATATACATATACATTTGTATACGTTTGCGATTGTGAAGGTGTTATAAATTTGTTTTGTGTAGATTTTTACTATACCATGCAAAAATCTGGCAAATTAAACCTGAGAGTGGGCGAATAATTCCGAGTAAACAAAGGTAAACGAAGGTGTTGATCAAGAAGGGGTATACGGGTAACGGGCGAAACTTTGCCTTTGAAAATGCCCGTGGCTAAAACACCCAGCTGTTTTACGCTTAATAACACCGCCCTGCTCTCTTTCTATACAGTGGGTTCAAGTTGGAATTTTATATACATATGTATAAGAAGTTTGTCTGTTTTTCTATTTCTTTACAAAAATGATATTCTCCTTAGCCAGAGATATAATAGATCATATATGTATCATATACATATACAAATGTATAAATAAGGGTATAGATATGTTTGCCACAAACAATAAATATGTGCACACTGTCCAATATGAGAGCAGCTGATGTGAGGAGAGAGAACAAGTTTTGTAGGCAGCAGGGCTGTCGAGTATTTAAACTGGCAAGGCAGTTTTCTTAATTCTTAAAGTTTTAATTACATCTTATTAATAATGTAAAAGCGCAATCAAGCAATTATTATTCTGAAAATATGTATTTTTATATGAAACGTATTGCCAAAAAATAAAGCTGAAATTATTAAAATAGCTTGTGTTAGTGCGCATGGTCTGGCAACCCTGCGTGCTTGCGCCGCCGCTCTTGCTCCCACACGTCATCAGCTGAGTAGCAACAAAAAAACTAATTTCGTCATTGCTGCTGGTTGCATTTAATTTTCGGTTTTCAGTTGCATCCACAAATATTTGCTGTGGTTTTTTTAGTTGCTTATATTTGGGACATTGCATCCCAAACACGTGCAAAGTGGTCGAAAAGTGGCGCCTAAAATTAGCCAAAGACGCATCGAAGACGTGACGTGCGTTGACATTGAATCACATTCGCGTTAGCCGTGGTCGTTGACGGAGACAGAGAGAAAGCGGGCAAAAATAAAACGAGGAAGCGTTGGTGGCTACAATAATAACAACAACTGCTACCGCACAGTATCAGCTGGTCGAACGGCGGAGAAATAAAAATTTATTATTAATTGTGTGGCGCAGGCAGGCTGAAACGGAACACACATTCTCAGAGCAGCAGTAACCAACAGTGCAGTAGCAGCAGTAGTTACGCAGCAGCAGCAGCAGCAGTAGGCAGAACTGGAAACTGGAATCAATTGAGTGGCAGAGCGCGGGCAGAGCGAGTGCATTTAATCAAAATCAAAACTTTGGTGTTGTGTAATCGCTTAGTATTGCAAAAACATGGCCTCCGCAACAACTGTAGAGAGCTTGCCACCACCCGTCCAGGAACCTGCCAAGAAAAAGGCGCAAGTCGCGCCCAAAGGAATTAAATTCCTTTTTGGAGGTCTCTCTGGCATGGGGGCCACAATGGTTGTCCAACCACTAGATTTGGTAAGTATCTTGGGACCGATTTCTCTCAAAACACATCGTCGAGCCACTGTTCCGTCTCAATCTGTTTTTCTCTACGGCTTTCTACGTTTTCGCTTTAGGTTAAGACACGCATGCAGATCTCTGGTGCTGGAAGTGGCAAGAAAGAATTCCGTAACTCTTTCCATTGTCTGCAGACGGTGATCAGCCGGGAAGGCCCTCTGGGTCTGTACCAGGGTATTGGTGCTGCCCTGCTGCGTCAGGCAACCTACACAACTGGTCGCCTGGGAATGTATACTTATCTTAATGATACGTATCGTGCTAAATTCGATCGAGATCCAAATTTGGTTGCTAGTATGGCAATGGGAACTATTGCTGGAGCCTGCGGTGCATTCATTGGTACCCCAGCTGAGGTTGCTTTGGTTCGAATGACATCTGATGGTCGTCTGCCGCTGGCGGAGAGACGTAACTATACGAATGTGGCCAATGCATTAACTAGAATCACACGGGAGGAAGGCTTGGCAGCCCTTTGGCGTGGCAGTTTGCCCACCGTTGGACGTGCAATGGTCGTGAATATGACTCAATTGGCCAGTTACTCACAATTCAAAACCTATTTCCGAACTGGTCCCCTACAAATGCAGGAGGGTATCAAATTACACTTCTGCGCCAGTATGTTGAGTGGACTCCTGACAACTATTACTTCTATGCCATTGGATATAGCCAAGACTCGTATCCAGAACATGAAAACGATCGATGGTAAACCAGAATATCGGGGCACTTTGGATGTGTTGCTGCGTGTGGCTCGGCAGGAGGGCGTTTTTGCACTGTGGAAGGGCTTTACACCTTATTATTGTCGCTTGGGACCGCACACAGTGCTCACATTCATTCTGTTGGAGCAGCTGAACCAGGGCTACAACAAATATGTTCTCGGTGTGGACAAAGGTGCCTCAGGACTGTAGGGCGAAGGCGTTGTTTTTTGTTAAAGTTGAACCACTGTTAATCCGATTCCGTTAAAGTAACTATTCCAAAACTATCAATCGAAGGACAATACGACAAAGATGTGTGTGTTTGCGTGCATATACGCATAGTTAAGTGAAAGTGAAGGTTATAACAAATGTAGGGCATTTAAATGTCGGCAATTCCGATGACAATATATTACAAGTCTATATATTTTGATGTTGATACAGTTTTCTATACTATATATATATTGCAATTGTGTAGCTGTTTAAGTTAAAAGTCGATTCTCAATAAAGCACAAAATTATCCAAAAATTACAACTAAACGATATAACTAACTAAATCTGCTCTGCGTGTGCCGGCTATTTAAATTTCACGCAAGCTATTAAAGACGGTTTGTTATATTTCAAAGTCAAGTCAAATCAAGTAAGTAGCAACAGCAAAAGTTGTTATCATGTGCTGTGAATGGGGGCGTGGTGCCATATGTCGTTATTGCATATTATGTATGATACATGGTCATCAACTATACCTATATACTTTCCACCACCACTGCCTCACTCGCTTGAAGCTAAACACATTTCATATTTACGTTGACGCCGAGTTTGTTAATTCTCCCGATAAGCGTTATCGCTTAGCTTTGCTTTGTGTTGTTGCTGTTGTTGTTATTGTGCCCGTTGAAGTTTTACGGCACAAAGTTAAAATCCCTAAGTTAGGTACCACAAATTTTGCTTTGTCAGCTCTATCATTAAATTTCACTTTCATTGATAAGAACATGTTGATAGCCTTTGGTATTTGTGTTATAGTTCACTATATGCACATTTATAAATAAAGTTGAAGCTAAAAGATTACAATCTTTTAAATAAAGCTGCTTTAATCCAGTCTGTAAGTCATAAAAAATCCAATTAATACATATTATTCTTACTATAGGAGATTTCGTATTTAAATTTGGTATATTTGCATTATTTACTTATATAATTTCACCCAGTTGACCTTTGTCCTTAGGTCAGAAACATATACATAAAGTATATTAAATAAATTTTATTGCAGAGTTGGCGGCAAGTTTTTCGATAATTAACTTTTCAACTTCACACTGAGATCATCTTTTCGAACCCGAATAAAAAAAATATATTAATATTCCTTAGTCCTAAAACTTAATTTGAATTTTTGTGTTTCCCCTTTTATTCAATGTTAAATTTTTATTTATTACATGCTGACCATAAAAAATGCGCGAAAATTTATTTAAAAACTTTTTTATTATGCCATAAGTTTGTTAACTGAAGCGTTACACTTTCAATGAGAATGTAAGAAGGGGCTGGGCGAGAAAAGGGGGGATAAATGCGAGAATTACCCTAAAAGCCACAAGCGAGAATCGCATATTAAATTTATTTTTTATTCTTGAAGTTTTGTGGTAAGGGCAAAGAAGGAAAGTTCCTTGGCATTGCTGGTCTTGGAATATATATTTCCTGCTTGGCCGACAAGCTACCAAATAGTATTTGTGTAATAAAATTTTTTTAGCTTAGCTCAGGAAAAACCCCCCTCCCTTCCCACTCCACTTCTACCATAATCACTGAACGTTCGTTTAGCTGGTCCAACAAATCAAAAGTTTATCTCGTAAATAAATGAGTGAAATCTTTTGACCGTAGGGCATTCGAGATTTCCCCTATATATTAAAAATTTTGCTCAAGCTAAACTCCATAGTTGAAAATTTTGTTTAGTTAGTTGAGCAAACTTCAACTTGCATAGGATAATATACCTTTTGCCCTTTTACCAGCTTACTCAGTCAACTGCCACTTCAAGAGCACTTGAGGGTAATTAAAGACTCTTTTGACTTGGCACTTTGAGCAAGAAAGGAGTCCGTCCAATGGATGGGGTAACCACCTCCCAGATCCTTAATGTTAGCTATTGACATTGAATTGACGTGCAATTCGCATCGATTTAAACGAATTTGCTTTATCACAAACACAAACACGAATTCTCCATGTGACGTTAAAACCACAAAAGCCAACCCCATCAATGGGGACTGAATCCTTTTGCCTGGTGGCGCGAATCTATTTAACATGAATTTTTAATGCATAGACGGAAAGAGAAAGCATGCACCATACCAAAGAGAGAGCTAAAGAGAGAGAGAGTGAGAGAGAGAGAGGGAAAGGGCGAAAGGCAGAGCCGTGTAAATGTAATTAATTAAATCTCTCCATTGAGTATATATATAGAACATATATATATATATCTATATACACACACGTATGTACACATACAAACTCGCATTAGAGCCGCATTGACTATCTTTGCTTTTGGGTCGTTACAATTTTCGATCAGATTTTCGTGGAATTCCTTGCCATGGCCAACGGGTATGGGCCAAAAACTGTCCGTCTGATTGTTAGATGATACCCTATTTGAGTAACCTTTTATTGGGGTTATTACACTCTAAGTAGTAATTAGAAAGCCCTTCATTAAATTAATAACATTGTTCATTATACTATATCAAATCAGTAGAGCAGATTTTAGGTAAAAATTATTTTAGTTATCCTATCCTACTTCATAATATTTATAATATTATTATAGTTTGCTCATCCTAATCGATAATGCAGATACACCCTTAAATTTGTTTGGTTTTTGCATTTGCATTTAAATTTTGTGTAAATTAAAGGTTTCAGATATAAAACGTGTAAATTTATACAAAATAAACAAACAATTGTTTTTATTGATGGAAAAATAAAATTGTTTTCTTTTTTTTTTTTTTCTTTTTTTGCCATTGCTCATTAGTATTTTTTTGTATCGTTTGGCGATTGTTGATATTGTAATATGAACTTTTTAATTAGCACAATAAAAAATAACAAAATTGCAGAAAAAATTTAACAAATTGTTTTCGTTTCTCAGCATTAAATTGAATTCTTTATATAGGGTATCATAATAGTCGATATATTTAATCGCAATTCCCATGAGTTAGTTTGTTTTAGATTTCAAATTTAGGGGGAATTGATTTTGGTATTAATGCGTTTTGGGAGCCAACGCCGGCCGAATAAACGAAGGACGCAGATGTTTTTGCCTGGACAGGCCTTTACCCCATTCTACTTGCCTCCCCAGTTTTCCCACACTGGTCATGGGCTCATAATTCATCGCTTTCAGTTAACTGGTTGGTTGGCTGGCTGGTTGGCGGGTTGGTTAGACGGTTTTGGTTTGGTGGCTTGTTCGGTTCGTTTGGCGTTAGTATTGTTTTTCTGCTGTTCTTTTCTGTTGCGCTAATTGCAATACGATGCTCTGGCGGCTTTGGCCCTGGGCTCCAAACTAATTGCTTTAGCAAAAACATTTGAAACGTTGAAACGCAACTTTTTCAATTTATTTATGTATTTAACGATGTCGTAGATGGATGATGATGCTGAGTAGCATCTCTCTCCCTCTCTCTGCTTCTCTCTTTTTTTCTCTTTTCTAACTTTTAGAATCTTAGAATGCTAAAAAACATTCTATTCTATTATGGTTAAAGATTTATCATAAGCAATGACAATGAAAATGCACTTTTCATGCTTGCCCACTATTCAGTTCAGTTCAGTTGAGTTGAGTTGAGTTCAGTTTAGAAAAGAGGCGGAAAAGCAGACGTACGCGTGCCAGCGGAAACGGAAATGCAGAACAACTGTTTTGTTCAGTTTTGTTGTGGCTTGTTATACTTTTTTTTTATGCCCCCACATTTTTTGTTGTTACCATTTTGTTTTGTTTTTTTTTTTTTTTTTTGTTTTGTCTAGTTTCTGTTGTCGTCGTCGTCGCCAACCCAAATTTCCTTTGCAACTTCCGTTTTCCCATTAGAGTTGTCGTGTTTGTAAGTATACAACGTTAAACTAGCGCTCAGAGATTCAGTTCAGCAAACTAGAAAGTAGACAAGATGAAAACTTTTATGCCAGTTGAAACTTTTAAATTGATTAGTATGTAGCTCCATTTAAATGGCTAGAGGGATGATTTGATGGGGGGGAAGGGCCATTTCGGGTGCTTTTTATAGCCCTCCATCTTCGGTCCACTGGCTGCATTTCAATTAGCCATCTTAAACAAATATTGAACACAGTCCGTGCACATTTCATGTTTTTAGGGTACAAAAGTTTATCAAGTCCGTGCAAAGTTAACAAACTGTGTGGAGTTTCTTTTCTAAGAAACTGAAAGTTGTACAAAATACTTCCTAATCATTAAGCCTGACTTTAAATATTTGGACTGGTAGCTAGTTTATCATTTTATTCTTTGATTTCACTTTCTTTTTTGTTCAAAATTTTTAGACTGTTCTTCGATATATATATAAATATATGTGTATATTGTATATATGTATATATATATTTGTACTCTCTTCTAGACCAGTGGTTAAAGTCAATACTAACTTTACAAAGTCGTTTTTCCTTCAACACCAAAGTAACTTTTTGCTATGACTTACCCTGTTATTTGTGCTTTCTCTAGGTTATTCTAACAGCTTATATGCTTGTTCCACGAACTTCTCACAGTTATTTTGCACAAATTGTCATTTGTCAAGTTGTCCTGACACACCCACCAGTCAACCAAAGGGCCCAACCCTAACCTTCTTTAGCCCTTCTTTCGGTCCAACCCACAAAACAATAAATGAACTTTTCTATTGACTGAGAAAAAGTTTTTTCTCAATTTTTATTAATGCGTTCACAAGTCCTTGCACTCTCTTTTTCAAAAAATAAATGAAAAGCGAGTCCCGCCCGATTCCGTATTAACTTTCCGCTTGCTTTTGTTTTAACTTTTTGCTTTGATTTTGGTTGAATCAAAGCTACACTAAAGTGAATTCCACATTTACCATTTCGAGACTTTTAATTTACAATTTCTGTTTGCAATACTCTTACTTTTCATAATTCCCAATCGGGTAACACTATTTTGAGAAGAAGTTTGCAAGTAGATGAAAATTAGCTAAAGAAAATAAGGGGAATAATGGGAGTTATTTTTTGTTCTAATATTTTATGGGACTAAAGAAGTTATCCGAATATTAGTAAAAATGCGATTTCTTATTTATTTATTTTTATTATCCTTATTTTACACATTCGGTATAGCTAGAAGCTATATAGCAGAAAATGTTTAAACAGTTTTCTGCATAACATTTAAAAAATAAAGCTCTAAAAAACTGTCTTTTAGTATACAATTCCATTATCGTAACATATAAAAATTGCTACTGGAACCAAATTAGTCTGGTGTTCGCATTTTTTATTTTGTTTTTTTTCGCTTCGCTTATGTAAAATGCATTTTAATTTATTTAATTGAATTCAATTTGTTACAAATTGACAATTTTTGTTGTTGTTGTTTTTTTTTTTTTTTTTTTTTGGTGCGGATTTATTGAAGCATAAAATTTAAGACTTGTAATTTAGTGCGGAAATGGAGAGTTTTACGACCAGACAGAAGAGCAGAGGTGGAGGCTGCCTGGGAGGCGGAAAACAGGATGAGTAACAACGACAATGACAGCAACAACAACCAGTGTCAATGTCGTTGTTAAACTTGCGGCTCATCAGGATTTTTGTATTGTTGCTGCTGTTGGCACAGGACATGTACTACTACTACTACTGCTATGTGAATGCCATTGAAGGCCAAGTGCAGCCATGGGGGGTAATCGTTCTCAGTGTTCCTCCATCCCTTGCTGAATGAGCTCGTAATTTGTACTTGCATTCATGAACAGGCCAGAACTCCGCCAGACAGTTCAGTTTGTTTCTTTGCCATTGTCTCTTCATATCTCTATCACTCTCTTTCCCTCTCTCTCTGTCTCTTTCTTTATTTAGGTTTGAGTGCGTGAAGTTATTTAACATACACACTCACATACAAAAAAAAAAAAAATCGAGGCTGGCGCTTGTCGTTTGTCAAGGTCAGTCCAAGGATAATGTACAACTTTGCCAAAAAGGCGATGGGGGGTTTGGGAATGGGGGGGGGAGTACGAGTTACGATATTTCATGCTTTTGTTTCGCCTCTTTTGGTTTCTTTTTTCTTTGCTTTCAATTTTTTACTCTCAAAGAGAGAGATAGAGAGGGAGAGTGAGTGAGTGAGACAGAGAGCCAAGGAAATTGCTTGTGTTTATGTTTGTCCTGATGTCGGCGATAATCCACTGATGTCATTTGGCTTGCTTCATTGCATTCTCAGGTCCGCCTCCCCAACTCCCCCATAGCCACTATGACTCTCCCTCTCTCTTCTCCTCCACAGAGAACAACTAAACTTCATACATTCACTCACACATAAATACGTACATGGGAACATATATATATACATACATATGTATCTCTATCGACAGCTTGAAGTTTTTAGGAAGATATCATCTCTATCTTGTTGTTGCTTTTGTTGTCTATGAAATTGTTCACGCATCCGGAATTTTTGTGTAGAATGAAATTTACGCTTCAATTGAAAATTGCGTGAGCGGATATTTAGAACAATGTGTTGCCATCACACCCGCCTCAATAACATATACATATATGCCCCACCAACACGCTGAAATCATTCGTTGATCCTTTTTGGACCATTTCTCTTTTGGTTAAGTGTGAACCTTTGGCATTGACACGTACATACAAATATATGCTTATATACTCTATAATTTAAAGACTACTAACTATTGTCTTAATAAAATCTAAACAATATATTCTTGCATCATCAGCAATCAATCAATCCTGTTTTTTTTTATCTATCAATTTGTATAATTTATATCTAGTGCATAAAATAGTCAACAAATTGCCATACTACACTATAATATGGACAGGTCAAAGTAAAATATATAAATATATGAGAGAGAGGGTTATATATCAGAGGTTTTTGCGATTAATCGTAAAGTAAATGCTGTATATTGAGAGAAAATGTATTTCATATATTAAGTCCGATTCAGGCAGGGTATTTCAAGGTCTAAGTATAGCTTTTGAATTTGCCTTATTTTACTTTTTTTTTTTCTCAATTTGTTGTATGTGTTTGCTTATTTTATTTTATTTTTTTTTTGTATTTTTGTCACCAATTGGCCTCAAAAATGTTGCTACTGCTGTTGTTCACTTCATATATTTATAAAATTGTTTAAAATAAACGAAAAGGCCGAGCTAAACAAAAATAGCGCAGGGGCAAGGGAATTGTGTGTAGATATGGAAAATTGACATGGCAAAGGTAGAAAGAATCAGGTGGGCAGCAAAAGCAACGGGAAGCACAATGAGTAGGAGCATCATGTAGCAGCAGGAGCAACAATGGGACGCCCTTTTGCTCAGTTCATTGAATTTGACTTGTTGTTGTTGGTGTTGTTGCTGTTTGTTTTATTTCCAGACGCATTTTAATGGCCTTTATATTTATACAATTTAGGATGCCCATACCAAGATATACGCCCACATCGTTGCCTTCCCTCAAGTGCAAGGAACCTCATCTCTTGACGGTTCGTTCCAGTAGCCCAGTTTTTATAACATTCATTTCCCTACAGCAGGAAAATGACGACGCCGCCTTTTACGACAAGGCATCCGGCATTGGAGTTGCCCGTTCGTCATTTGGGTATTTTTATACCCTGTCATCATGGCTTAAAGGGGTATATTTAAGATCACAATGGGTGGGTAACAAAACGAATGGGGGAGCAGAATTCGAATTTATATAGTTATGTACCTACTATTGTTTCTCTAACTTTTATCCTTGGTCCTATCTCGGGCAAGATTGTTCAAGTAACTTACTTATATGGTAAAGAGCATTTGCTAGTCTATATTCCATTTCAACAAAAAGAGTTTTGGTTTTTTTGTTGCAGTTCATCAATTCATTTACCATTTTTATTCCAACTCTGCTTCGGTGAAATTGTGTAAAAGTTGCTTTATTGATTTCATTAGCGGCTTTTAAGAGTCAATAAAGTCAGCCAAAACAATGAGAAACATGAAATGTTAAAAGAAATAAAGGAAATTACTCAAACCCTTTTCACACAAAATTTCAAACCAACTTCTTTTCAAATTATCCATCATCGACTGACATTCAATATCAATCACACCCACAATATATATATATATATATATATGTATTTATTTCATTAAACAGCTTAAAAATTCATATTCAAACACATGTAAGTAAAAGTACATGTAATATGATAAAACAAAAAAAAAATATGAAAATTGTATTGTAACTTTTTACAACTCTTGGCAAATGATGGTGGTAACTTTTTACTGCTTCTGGTTACATATTGAAAATGCTTCTTTGATTTTATTATGACATGATTTATATTTGATGTATGTATACATATATATATATGTATATATGTGGTTGTAATATCTCTCAAATGGCTGACTTTTGTGAATTGTCGTGAATATGGAATAAGGCATTATTACTTATATATGTATATCTGCTTACAATCCTCAAACGCAATTATCAGTTAGCGTAGGAAATCGTTTTATATATTTGCCATCAGCATTTCGCAATTATTACATATATCAAGACATTTTCCAACTGAGAGGGAAAAAGTAAGATAAATGTCATTCCAAATTCAATTAGCCGAATAATCATCAGGAATTTGACTATTGAATACTCTAACTCACCCAAAGACTAAATCGAAAAACATCAGTAATTAACATTCTTATATAATATTCTTTTAGTTATGTTGCTTAGAATATTTAAACATTTTCTTAGATTATCTCATACATATATACACATTTATTGTACATTTAAATGCTTTTTTTTGGTTATTTTAAAAACCTTTTCTAGTTAATAATTTGATTTAGATATTATCAAATAACTCAGAAAAAAGTTAATAAGTTAGTAACTATTTCTCTTTTATTGACTGAAAGAGAGTTTAATGGATAAGTTAGTAACTATTTCTCTTTTATTGACTGAATGAGAGTTTAATGGATTATGTTAAGATTCTATTCGTAGTAAATATATGTTTTTTCTGTTAAACATGAAAAGAGTATTTAATTGTATTTCAGACAGTCTTTGTGTTTACTTATTTTTAATTAAACACATTATGAGTTGGCGAAGCGGAATTCGCTAGACAAACAATTTGTAATTGAGTGTCTCTATGTGACTCTCTGTCGACCACAAAAGAAACACAATGCCACAATGAAACCCACCGATTCCATTTGGCATAAGCTGGAAGCAATAATCCATCCGCACATTTCACGACTTCATGCCCACGTTCACGTTCGCGCTTGCCTCAAGGGATTGGGATACCGAAACGAGAGTTGACTAAGCGGGCCAGAGGCGGAGGAGATGCTGCCGCATTTGACTTTGCCCCGCAACAAAGTCATCAAAACAATGATTGCAATACATACACAGCAATATACAGACATACATTTATATACAGATATGTATATGTATATATTGTATATATGTATGTATGTGTATATTCGTTTGGGGGGTAACAAATATGCCACCAAAACTGCTGGTTGAGCTGAAGGATCTGAAGGAGCTCAGCTCGAATGCCCCACAAACCCAAAAATAGCATAGAGACAAACACGCGTTTCGGTTCATTAACCAGACCCAACAAAAGGAAATAGCAACAAAAAAAAAAAAATAATAGAAGAAAGGGTGGAAGAGAAATCATAGAGAAAAGATAGATAAGGAGAAAGAGAGAGAAGAGAGAAGATGAAAAAACTAGCAGTAGCAAACGGAAACAAAATTACCAGCTAGCAAATAAAATGTCGTCGAGGGTTTGACGCTCAACTTCAACTTGCACAGATACATTAGCTGGGTGGCATGACCAAGGAGGGGGGGTTGAGACGAAAGAGAAGGTTATGTGCGCGTGGACTGAACTGTGTGCAACTTGCGATTTCACGATAGTCCTTCTCCTTCCACCTTTTTATCCTTTCCTCTCCTTAAACGTGCTATGCAATGTTACTTTTTTATTAGTTCTACGCTTATCCGCCATTTTGACAGTCGTTATTTGGCTGATTACAGCAAGGACACACAACCTTATATACATACACACACAAACACTGCATAGTAATTCTAACTTGGACACGAACACCAAGCAACAAATGTTTCATTTTAGCAACAAAAATCAGTTAAACTGTATCCATTAATAAATAGATTGTAAATGGGTCAAATTTTTGAATTGAAAGCTAAAAATGGCAATGATCATTTATAATAATATCTATTGAGATGGGTTAGTAACGTATATATATATATATATATATATATATTCAGTGGGAAAGTTTGCATTAAATTTATAAAAATATATATTCAATAGTAAATGTAGCCTAAGAAAAGAAACTATAATATATCTACATAAATCAAAAAACTGATGTCAAACAATCTCAAATGTATTTACAACATTTATTTTTCTTTTAAAATCTTGGTTCCAAATTTGATTTTGTTTTATTTTTATTAAATAATTTGGAATACAAAATCAGTTCGTATATTTTCTAATGGCTTAATAAATAAGATTTTCTTTCAAAATTTGATTTCATACTTACGATATTTCCATATTGGCAAACTATTCCTTATTCTCATTAATGTAAAATTTAAGGGATTTGGTTGCTTAGTGTTATATACATACGCTTCATTTTGATCCCCTCTATTTTCAAGGGTTTCAACAGTTTTGTCGCCTTCCTTCCTTCCCTTTTTTTTTTTGGGTATGGGGTCATTAGTAAATGTTGCGTAGCTGCTGCGTTAGTTTCTTGCTTATTTTCTCATTAGTTAGTCAATACACGTTGCACACATTCAATCCCTCCCTTTGCTCCGCCCTTTACACTTTTATAGTTCAGCGATTTGGGCAACATATGCAGAGAGCGACACAGTTAGGGCGTAAGCTGAAGGACTCACTGCTGACTGACTGACTGACTGACTGACTGGATTTTGGAGTTATTTAAGATGCGTTGCTTGAATTGCATTTTGTGCTCCACTGAATGTTGTTTCAACTTAAATCTCTTACGTCTGACTGTCTCACTGAGTGACTGGCTGACATTTCATACTCACTCTCACGCCTGGGGCCATTCACAATGCCAGCTGCCTGACCCCGACAATGTAAACTCTGAACTGTAAATTGTAATGTTTTTTTTTTTTGCTGCTTCTCTGCTTTTGCTTGCTCAACACACAATCTTGCTGTGTAATGGACAATACTTTGCTGTAACTAGAACTGGGTTTGCAACTGGGAACTGGGACTGGGACTGACCATCATCAAGTGTTGGCAAAAACTTTCTACAGTTGGCCGCATACGTATCTATTATGCATATTAGACTGGTTTCTTGTTAAAGCCAAAAAAGATTGTAGAATACAACGAATCAATAAATTCTAAACTGCTAAGGAAGCTATCACTACGGGTAAAACATAAAACTATCACGTATATGACATGATGTTTGTGCTGTTGATCTGGAATTTTAAATGGTACCTATATTTTGACATTAAGATGTTACTTTATCACTTTGTTCTTGTACGTGCTAGCAAAACAAAAAGAAAATAACACTTATACGGACATGTTGTTCACACGATTTTCGAATCTTGATATTTCATAAAATAATATTCTTGTTTGAGCCTTGCTTGATATAGTGAAAATCGGAGAGATGAATAAACTTATAAGTCCTTTCTTTTTCTGCTTTACAAAATCTAGTTTAATTCAGAAGTTCTGTTCACTTAAAGTTCTAAAGATTCTGACTAAACTTGCTTTTAGGGATATTTCTTTAAATGAAAAAAAAATTAAATATAATCTATATTATAGGTTTTCTTAGTAATTCAAACTGCAATCGCTATTTATTCCTTCTATTCCTTTTAAAGTTTAAGATTTCTTCTCAAGATTTAAAAAAAAAAAACCCAGTCTAATGACTTGAAATTTCAAACTTTGTTCTGGCCTTTCTTTCTCCTTAGCCGTTTTTTTTTTTTGTCAGTTAGAATGAAGAATTTGAATAATGTTAAGTCATTGTGTTTTTAATCTTTTTGCACATATATTTTGTAGTCATACACATACATACATACATACATATATAAATCTAAGTGTTTTTACCATACATTTTGTGTGTGTTTGTGTGTTTGCTGCTTAACCTACTTAATAGTTTTCTCTCTCTATATATATGTGAGTATGAGTTTGTGTTTGTGTGTATGTGTGTGTGTGTGTGTGTGTGTGTGTGAAGGGAAAGGGGATTTGTGGCTTCTATATAGTAGTTATTATAAATTCAATCCGCTGTCCCATTCATCGTACGATTTGCAAGCTCTTTCTCCCCTTTTAGGGTCTTAAATAGCTAAGCACACACGCAGATATACACATACACATACACACACACATATACACATACGGAGATAAGCACACATACATAGATACATTTATAGCTAGAAATGCACACGCACACATATACAAAGAACTCTATGAGCTATGAGCTTATGTGCTATACATATTGAATATTAATAATTGCCATTTGTTTTAGTTTCTCTTTCTTTCTTTTGTTTTGTATGCTTCTCCTGTTTCTTTTTTTCTTCATATATTCCAGTTAAGCATTTTTTTCTATTTTTTTTTTTTTAGTTTCCATTTTGCTTTGTTTGTTTTGAAAACAATGAGCAACATCAATTTTATCATTCTATTCTCTTGAGGGATGTCGGAATGGGAAGGATACGGTAGACGGTTCTTGATAAATTTCTCACTATTCATTATATGGCTTCTTAGATCCAACTGATTGCAATCACAATAACTTTGTGCCATTTCATCATCTACTATTCTACTACTGAACCTATTTGAGTTTTCTTATGAAAAACTTAACAAACTATAATTTATGTACAATTAAATTAAATAATAAATAACAAATTTCAATTTTCCATTTAAACTTTACGTTTTTTTTTTATCAGCTTAATGTCTATTTAAAGACTCATTGGTCAGTTGTAGTTATTACCTTAAAAAAGTAATGCAATGGGACAATTTGTTGACCAAATATTAAATAATGAGAAATTTTCTTTTATTTTTAAAGGTTATGCAATAACGATTAGTAAAAAGAAGCAAGTTTAACTCAACTAACTATTATTTCCTGTAACTTATAAGTTCTCGGCAATCTTGAAAGTGATTTAACAAACTCATTATATTAACTTGTTCTAATTAAAATAAGTATAATTAGCTATTCTACAATCTATTGGACTTCACAACTAAAAGATACTTCTTGTTTAAAAATAGCTAATTTATTGGGGTTTTGACAAACTCTCATTATTTAATATCTAAACCTTGTAAAGGTTACTCATTCGAACCTTACTAACCAGAAATTCTTCAACATATTTTCTATTCTATTTGTTAAAGAGCAAAGGTCAGTTACCAACTGGGGAAATGGATGAGTCTGTACATATATCCATTTCAAACTGTTGATGTGGGTTTACAATTGTTTCGTTCTGTTGCCTGTTGCATCAAATTTTGCCTTAAGGTCTCTTTGAGTAACATTTACAAACAAATTGGCCAACAAATTGTAATTGTTTTATTTTTTTGTTTTGTTTTCATTTTATGAAATTCTTTAGTACATTTAACATCAACTATGTTTATTGTAGCAATTTAATTCCAATTATATTTTTGTAACTACAAATTAGAAAACAGAAAACATTTATGTTCAAACTGCAATTCAAACTTTTTATTTTCATTTAATTCTTTTTTTTTAAAATAAACTGAAATAGTTGAGCTGAAGTTGATTTATTGAAGCCCTTCGTTTCCACTGATTGGTTGAATAATAGTTGCTTATTTCTGTTAGATACTACATATCTATACATATATATATTTATATATATAAATTCTTTTGCACCCGTATTGTTTATCTAAATAGAGGGAAAGACAAAGAAAGAGTGTGAAAGAGAGAGGGTCAGAGAGAGAGAGAGAGAGAGAGAGAGGGGAGAAAGGGAGGAGACTATATACGATAGTTTCTTATTTAGAATTCGCATATTAGTTAGCAAGTGGACCAAGTCAGGTACAGGTGGACAGGTTAAAGACGTAGCTTTTAATTCTTAACCAAATAATTTCAACAATTTATATAATGTTTATGTTTAAATTAAATAATTTTCTTAATTAATGGGATCAACTGATTTATTTAATGGAAGATCTAAGATATGATAACTAACTGTATGAACTAGTTTTCCTTAAATTGTGCCTTAAATCACCAAATCAATAAGCTAATGCGAAACACGAATCTTATGATTATATCTATACACTATACTTTTGTAGGTTCTTCTGTCCGTTGTCCGTTTGTCTTTTTTTGTTTAATGGTTTTTGTGTGGGAGGATTCAGTTTACTTAACCGAAGAGCTTGAGGAATTAGATATGGCCTCCGGTTGACTCTCCAGCTGCGGTACAGTCTGTACCAGAGCTAAGCCCATGCTCTCGCTATCACTATCACCGGTTGGATTATCTCCTTCCTCGTCATCATCCACATCACCCAATGTGGTTATTTGACTCTGAACGCTCTGTCGCTGCTCTAATGGACGATGATGATTGGAGTGCAGCGGCGGTTCAATGGAGACAATTGTAGCTGCTTCAAACAACGATGGAGCCGAAGTGGTATCCGGTTGACCAGGATTTGTGGGTGAGCTTAGCGATGAATTGGAGCTACGCAAACGTTTTAAGCCTGTCATCGGCATGAAGGATACATGATGACCGGAGGAATTTTTGACATTTGGTGCCACCGGCGTATTAGCCGCACTTACAGATCCTCCACCGCCCAGTCCAGTAACTCCCAGTGAAGTATCTAGCAGAAGAGACGGTGGAACTGAGGCAATAGTCAGTGTTGATACTGATGAGGGACGAGCACTGCCACCCAGATGCAGGGAACTGGCTGAGGCAGCTGCCGCTGGCGGTGCTGTGATAGTCACAATTGTCTTAGCTGCACTGTTCACTGCCGATGTGGAATTGTAGTCACCTCTCAGTTGCATGCCCGAGCTGCGACGCCTGGCCCGATGGTGATGACGGTGAAAGCTCTGGCAGCGTGTGCACGACCTCTGTGATGATGAGGGCGTGGCTGAGGTTGAGGAATGATGATGGGCATTGCGGGAGCCACCGCCGCCGCAGTTGCTGCTACCGCTGCAGGTGCTGCAACTGCTTAACTGACGTCACATAATGGTGCGATCCAATTGATTGACCGAATGATAGCCAAAGGATGTTGAGGCAGCCACCATGGCAGCGGCAACATGACACTATAAGTGAAGAAAAAAAAAGGAAGAAAACAGAAAAGAGATACAGAAAAAAAAAGAAAGAGAGAGAGAGAGAGAGAGAGAGAGATACAAATAGATAGAAAAAAGAAAAGAAATTTGTTAAATTCGCACAAATTTTGCTTAAAATATTTGTACACAATTTGCAGGCAGTGTAGTGGATATTTTGAAAAGTGTGGGCGTGGCATGGAAAACAATTTTTGTGGGCGGCTGCAGGAGCAGCAGCAGCAATAGCAAGCACCACCACAAACAAAGTAACAAAGTGAAACACAGCCAAGAGTATGCAAGGAGAGGCAACAAAACGCACACACACACACAGAGAGAGTGAGAGAGATAAGCAGCTAACCAGTGTGTGAGGAAAAGAGACAGAGACAGAGAAGCGAACGAGCGAGCGAGCGAAGGGAACAGCAATAGCAAAATGTTGCGGCTTTGCTTTCAATTTTCGTGTGCAGAGTTTTATTTCTTGTGTGTTTTGTTTTCGTTTTTTTGTTTTTTGTTTTTCGGTGCATCCAGTAAAAGTCAAAGCAAAATGCTAAATTTCAAATAAAAGTAAAAGAAAACGAAAGCAATGGAATTACAATAGCAACAACAACAATAACAACAACATCAACAAAAAACAAAATCGGATAAGAAACTAAAATGAAATAACACAAAAACGCAATTTGCAAACACTTTGCCATCTGTGGGATAAAAACACAGGGCTGGAAAAGAGATGGTGTATACAACGGGGCGTATAATGGATATTTGGCCCTTCACTTTTTGGCCAACCGTAGCCAAAAACAACAATAACATTAAGAACAATAAGGATACCAATAGCAACAATCAGAAACAACAATAAGGCAATCATCAAACGTAATGCCGAATGCAAATACATAAAAAGCAAAAAAAAAATAAAGAAAACAAAAGACCAACATATATGTGGGTGTGTGTATGTGTGTTGAAGGAATCCCAGGTGACTTATGACAGAGCTGAGATCAGGAAAATTCTTTTATCCTCTAAACGGTTTTTGCATTCCTTTTCGGTCTATCAAATTCAATTATAAGCATATAGACAAATTTTTCATATTTATTTCCAGACATGGGCGCCGATAGAATTTATTTTAGTTTAGAGTTTGAATTTAATAATTTATTCAATGTAGATTTATTTTGTATAAGAACTGTTTCAGATGGCACATCTGCTCCTTCCTCCTTGGTTTACAAATCTTATTACAGAAATGACACGCAAAATACAAATAAAATCTCTTCTTTCTGTTAAAACTTTAGCATGACGATTAAAAGCTATATAGCTGGTAGAGATAAAATTGCACAATATTGAGATTTTTAGCCACCCTTTATACCCCTCTACGCCCATGTGTTTCACTTCTTTAGCATCATCTCTTGGCATTGAGTTGAAAATTTTACATTGCGTATACGCAATGTGGTCGCAATTAGCCTAAATAATTAAAGCAACGGTGTTTTAATGGCTTTTTTTAATGTCTTTTTGTGGCCTGAAAATGTGGCTTTAAGCCAAGTTAAGAGAGAGGTTGTGGAGAAAATGAAAACACATTCCTTGCATACTTATCCTGCAAAGCGTGTCTTTTTCAGCAATTCTTTAGAACTATAGAAATGTGATCCAATTATTTTTTTACCAAGTACATTGTCATTGTTCATTTAAAACATGTTTTTCTTTCTTATCTTGTTATTTTTCCTTTTTTTTTTAATAATCAGTTGTGGCCATGCCAAGTCCGTCCATTCGATATTGTTTGTCTCTCTTGTGACTCATACACAAATCCTTAACATTTCTGTCATGTTTAAGTCGAAAGGTCAATGGAACCGAAATGGAAAATTGGAGGGGGCCTTTCGGTTTCGTCGCGGCAACGCCCAAGGCGACGAGCCCTTTTTTTTTGCTTAATTTATGGCCTAACACTCAATGGCCACTTTTCATGTTTTTCGCCATTAAATGGGCGGATTCAGGCTTGTTAAGTCGAAGCTTTTCATACCCTTTATGGTAGCTAAGAGTTTTTCCCTTAATTAGCATTAAATTGATTCTATTTATGGAATTTTAAACTTACAAATTAGTAAATAACTTAAGGTTGATTATACTAAATGCTTGCTTTAGTAAGTGTTTTTTTTTCCTTTTTTTTTCCAAGTTAATATACCCCATAGCAAATAATCAGCATGGCCTTGTTTTTTGCCAACCATTTTCGAACAGCTTCCTGTCTCTGGCAATGGACTGACACAATGGTCCTGTCACATAATTATAAACGTTAATTTCACGTTCACAGTCAATTAAGGATAATTGATGTTTTCGAAGCATTTGTGGTAAATTACATTTTGATGTTCTCAGACGAACCAAAAACAAGAAACAAATAAAAAAAAAAGGAAACCAGCAAAAAGAAAAAGAATATCCTGACCACTAAACTTTATTTTCATGCTTTGCGCTTTGTCCTTTATCGAGCGAGGTTTGATTAATTATTTTTGCTTCTGCTTTAACAGCTTTGTCCTCTCATACAAATTGAACAAAACGTTGGCCAATAATTGATGCAATTAGGCCATAAATTGAATTTAATTTCTGAATTTCTATTGAGCAATAGGCGCATGGAATGAAGTTATGCTATGGAATTTGGCTAAAATACAAATATTTAATTGCCTGCATTGCTATTCGAAGGCTCCAAAACGTAGAATTTCCGTTGTGGGTCCAGCTGGCCTGAGGCTACTGGCCAATAGGTTTGAGTTTGATATCTTCTGTAAACATTTTCGATATTATTAGTGTACAAATACAAATGCAAAGTTAACAAGCAAACAAAATTAATGCTAATTACAAGTGCCAAGCCATATGTAAGTTGTACAACATGTTGTACATGTGTCTTATCTATATTTGTGTCTGTGTGTGTGTGCTAGAGGATTACGTTGAATGTCTGGTTAAATGTTTCTTGGAAGTCAAGTGGAAATGCCAAGCAAAATTAACATTTGACTGCTATGATGTGGGTGTATGTAATATCAAGTTGGCTAGACTCATTAGAAAGGATATGGAGCAGCCAATGACTAATCAGAGTGTAGGTATATATATATATATATATATATGCATGTGTATATGTCTGCATGTATGTTTGTTTGTATGTGCGTGTGCGTGTGGGTCTGAAACCGAAATGAACTTAATTTTGCATTGACTCTAGGAGACACGCAACTTTGCGGCTGACCACATTGTGTGCTTGAGTTTAAAATCAGACATCAAGTTGACTTTCTCACAATCTACTCTCTATTGACCAAAAGCCATTTCCATTTTCATTTCCATTTATGCCTTCCACTTTTCCATTTTCCCCTCCTGCCTTAGCCATGGCTGTATGCCAGCCTGACAAATGGCCAACGGAAGTTTACCCCATTTGTCGCTAATTTCAACACTTGCCGGAGCGGACATTGTGTGTGATGTTTACCTTAATCAGGGACTATTTAGGAAGTAGACACGGATGCAATATAACAATGATTATTTTTATCCTTTCGGTGGAAGCAGTTGCTTAATATATTGATCTAGTTGTCTTACTTAAATTTGAATAAAGTCATAAAGGAGCCTAGCTATTTCGTTTTTTTTTAATGTTTCGAAATTTTTATATAGTTTTATTAAATGAATTCAGTTGATTCCCTTAAAGGTCTAAAATTATTTAAAATTCAAATATAAAAATGTTGAATTTTATAAATTCGGTATATATAAATAAATGGATTAATGAAGTTGTGTGTAGTTTAAGAAGCCTTTTCGTTGTATAAAAAAGGATAACTTATACGACATGTTGTTTAGCAGATTACTTATGCACTGGAATCTATATATGTAACTAATTAAAGGACTGCATATATAATTTCTATATATCAAATGATTAATTTGCTCCACGTCGAGATAATTAAATAATGCATATCAATCTTGAACTTAGTATGTTACACTTTTGTTCTCTCATCAAGTTCTCCCTCCTAACTGCGCCCTGACCCCAATCCCTTATAAGTATTATATACATGTATGTATATACATATATATACATATATACATTCAACACTTTTCAAGCTCCAATTCAAGCTGACATTTCGAAAAACGTATTCAATGCCCAAATACAATTGACAGTGGAAACACTTGGCAAATAAATTGGCATGCTCTTGGGTGTAATTGATATGATGGCAATATCTGGAGTCCGACACCTCCCCTTCCCCCTTTTAACTTAATACAAAAAAAAAGGAACAAAAAAAAGGGCACACACTTGGAAGCAGACGCATATTGACTGTTGATTGCTGTAAACAACAATTTCATCAATAAAATTACATATATACGTATAGATATACATATATATATGTATATATATATGTATACCTATCGTTCATGCGAAAATTGAGTTGGAAATTTTTAAGTGCAAAAAGTATTTATGGTTCACTTGATAACACATTTCGCAAGAGCCCCAAAGAGTGTCTGTGTGTACGTGAGCGAGTGTGTGTATATATATATATATAGATGAAGTCAGAAATGGGCAGCCTTCCTCATCAATGTATTTTCTTATAAAGTATTTTTTAGTATACAAAAACAAGAACAACATTCAACAAAAGAAAAATGGTGAAAGGGGATAAACTTAAAGAAAAATCGACAAAAAAACAAGAACCAAACACAGATAAACATCAAGTGTTGTGTGTGTAGTGTGTGTGTCAGTGTGTTTGTATATGTGTCCTGTCGTAGTAGTGCGTGTGTGTATTAGTGAGCATTTTTCACACGAAATTCTTTTGTGAAAGGACACAGGCAGAATAAACCAACAACAAGAACAACAACATTTAACGCCAACAACAAGTGAAGCACAGCCAGGATATGGTGACCAAGTTACTTGTTGTTTCTTTTTTTATATAAATTCGATTCTTTTGCCTGTTTTATTTTTAGCAGTTATTTTTTTACTTTGTTTTTTTTTCTTTTCTCCTGTAACAACAACACAAAGAGCAACATCATCAAACAGTGGCAACCCCAAAAGAGAGGACATGGCAGAGGTTACCTTCGATTGGGTGTGTGTGTGTGTATCAGGTGCAACATATTCAACAGGTGCTGGATTCAGAGTTTCAACACACACACACACACATACACACACTGATAGGAATACAACAAATGAAAAGAGAAACGAGAAAAAAGGAATGAAACATCACAAATATTAACAACAATCACAAAGTCATGGACAACGGCACACAGCAAAAAGCAGAACAGTAAACAGAAACAGAGCAAGAGAGAGAAAGACAGAGTGAGAGGGGAATTATATGTATAGAAAACAGAACGAACGAGAGCGAAAGAGCTAGAGACAAGGCGACAAGGCAACTGTGTGCAATGTGTTAGAGTAGATACAAATAACATTTTGCTCTTTGGTCTTTTTTAGTTGTATTTTTTCTCTTTGTATTTAATTTTTTTTTTGGTTCATTCACACAACTGCTTTAACTTTAATAACAAGTAGGAACACATACAAAGACACACTCTCATACACATAGAGAGAAGTCACACAGGAGTTGTCGCTTACCTTGCCATTGACTTACAAGAACAAGAACAACAACTTTGACAGGGTAACAAGGATCCTTTGCTTAAGCGAGTGGGGGCGGGTGTCTGTCATTGTATTTGACTGTAACTCATACTCATTCTCATTGTGAGTCTGAAATCTGAGTCCTGATTCTGATTCTGATTCTGATTCTGATTCAGATTCTGATTCTGAGTGTGTCAACTAAATCTTTATATGCTAAACTCTATATATAAGTTTGCTCGCAGGAATTATGGCGCACGTGCTGAATACCGTGCAGCGAGCATGTGGAATAACACCGTCTTGTTGCGAATCTCTGTAAGAACATGGAATTGAACGAACACCCGTTGAATTATAATCATCTATAATATGTAAGCATGTTATTAGCTCCAAATGCTTGACACCAACCTAAATAGGATGATAGCATCGGGGGGGTGGAGGGGGAGATAGAAGTAATTCCCGGATAAGTGATGGCTAATGCGATGCGAAATGAGTTAGATGATACTTTGACTTTCTACTTAAATGCTTTGTCAGTTTATGATTATATAATTATCTATGATTGATGCGGCTACAAGGAGAAGGAAAATTCTCATTCGATTATCATAAATTAAAGTACTTATTTAATTTTAGTGGATAAACTTCGTTATCAGTTTATGTTTCACTAAAATTTAAATGGTTTTAAGTACACTGAAGTTGAAAAATTTGATTAAATTTTCTTTTAAAAATTACAAATAGGGCAAATCTGTTGCTATTCAAATAAAAGTATTCAATGTTTGTTAATTCAATAATTTTGAATATTCCGATTTGTTGATTCAATCTAATAACTAAACAAATGTTTTTTTTTTAGTGTTTATAATGTTATGTACATTATTTTTATCAGTTTCCCAGAATTCAAATCAATAACTTCTATAATTTATGTAAAAATTTGTATACTATGTTTGGAAATGAAATGAAATATTTTACGAATTTGTATGTTAATTTGGGAGAGTTGAGTTTATGAATATCAATTTTTGCTACTGAAATGTTGCCATTGCATCTCATACATATGAGTATATATATATATATATATATATATATATATATATATATATATATATATATATGTATATGTATATTTGAGTCGTTTGACCCACATTAAGCCAAAAAAGCATTAGAAAATTATTCATTAAAATCACGATGAGGTTGAGGTATATTGCGCTGCCTGTCTGACAGTCTGTTGTTGTTGTCGTTGTCGTTGACGTTGACTGATGCGATAGTCAGTTTATTTACGCCCAAAGATGCCAGGACGATGTGAGTGTGGAAGAGGACGGGAATGGTGGGAAGGTTTCTACCCTGTCTGTATGTTTCTTCCTCCATATTCATTAAATTTTGTAAATTAATTTTGTCATTTTGTTGAGTTTCGCATTTGGAGCATATAAAAGTGGGTGTAGGCGACAACAACAACGATGTTAGACGACGAAGACAACGAAGCGAGAAAGCAACGAATCGTCTGTCTAGCCATGAATCATAAAAATTATTCATATTCAGCAAAATGTTGTTGATGGAAAATAATAAACAACCCCTGACCATTTTTTAACTGGTTCTTCTTTTTTTTTCATTTTTAATGTGATGTAAAGTTAAAAGCCCCCAAAACCAAAATGAAAAAAAAAAATTCAATAAAAAAAAAAAGTAGCAAAGCATTAATTTTTACAGTGGACAGCAACTCACCTGGGATTTGGAACGCATTGTTGGCTGATATTTGCGTCGTATCTTACGTGGACAGCACATGCACAACAGACGTACAAAGGCTCTGGAAGGGATGATGTTGAAGCCAAATGAGTGTCACATCGTCGGATGATTAAAATGTTAAATGTATCACTCACCTGCGGAAATCCCTGCTCCAACAGGCATAGATCACAGGATTCATGCACGAGTTGATCCAACCCAGCCATGTGACAATTGCCGATACAATTTCCTCATGCTCAATGCACTCCATACAGAAGCCGGACAACAGATTCACCACAAAAAAGGGCAGCCAACACACAATGAACACACCCATCACAATGCCCAGCGTCTTGGCGGCCTTCTTCTCTTTGGCAAATTTGGCCAGTTTGCGTGAGAGTGAGAAGTTCTTGCCCATATGCCGATGACGAGCCAAGCCATTATTGTGAAGAGCAGATAGAGGTTCATCATCCGGTTCCTCGGGTGTCGAGGTGGTAGTGCCTCCACCATGATTGTGATGATGATGGTGATGTGAGTGGGAATGGGAGTGACTCAAAGATCCGCCACCACCTCCACCGCCGCCGCCGCCACCACCCTGATGGGTATTTGTAGTTGGCTCCCGTGTGGTTCCACCGCGATGTATACGCAGGGTTAACTGCAATTCACCGGAGGCCATCAATACCTGTTTGGTACCGATTTTCAGAGAACGTGTCTGTATAACCGCCGCACGATAAATCCTGCAATAGGTGAAGACCATCACCAGTAGCGGCAAATAGAATGATATGGTCGAGGAGAAGACCAAATAACCCAGATGCTCGGTAAAGGTGCATTTATATGCAGGCATTTCGCCATCCCTAGCGGCTCGCCACCAAACAATCGCCGGAAAACTGATCGCACTGGAGCATATCCAAACGGCTGCAATTAGGCCAGCTGCTCGTTTTACAGTCATTCTCATGGGATAACTAAATGGATCGGTTATGGCCCAGTATCGATCCAATGAAATCACACATAAATTTAGTATGGAAGCCGTACTGAAGAGAACGTCCAACGATCGCCATATATCACACCAATCCGTTCCAAAGAACCAAGTATTTTCCAGCACTTCATATAAAGCTGAAAAGGGCATGACCACCAGACCTACTAGACAATCGGCCACAGCCAGACTGGTTATAAAATAATTGGTTGCCGTATGTAGATATCTTTCTCGTATAACTGCCAGGATCACAAGTGAATTGCCAAAAACAGTGGCAAATGAGAACAGGAATAGGAAGGCTAACAATCCCATACGATCATTGGGGAGTGCCTCTAAAAATTCAGATAGATCCGGCTCGGGTGTAGTGCTACTACTGCTAATGCCTGGTCCTGGTCCTGGCCCAGAACTTGTACCACTCACATTTGCAATCAGTGTTAGATCAGTGCTTGTGGGCAGAACATTTAATCCATTAAAATAGTAGTAGACATCCTCAGAGATGTTATAACTACTAAAGAAGGGTGGAGCTGTGCGTGTTTCTGTCTGATTGAGCATATCCCCACTGCCGCGCAATAGAGCCAACAGAGGCTCCACCACAGCTGAGGATGCTTCATCCGCTTCCGGCAATGGGTACAGCTCCTGCTCCTGCTGCTGCTGCTGCTGCTGATGTTGTTGTTGTTGTTGCTCATTGTCCTCAGTCATGGCCATGCCGATGAGTCCGTGTCTGTGTCCGTGTCCGTGTCCGCCTCCGTCTCCACCTCCGTTTCGTTCTCTTTCCCTAGACCAACCAACCAACTCAATGCAATGTCAGTGCAGCTGACGCAAGTCCCTGTTCCTTTTCCTGTGCCTTTGCCTCAGACAGTCGTCGACTGCCGGACAAATTAATGAAGCGCATTCTCGACGCTTTTGTTGCCAAACTATTGAAAAGAAAAATCAGTGAGAACGAATTAGATTAAATTTATATATTTAAATGCTAAAGGAAAATTCTTTAAATTGATTTTTATACTCGTACTTATATATTTAAATGTGTATATGTTGTTATAGATTTCTGGCACATAAATAATATTATTTTATTCCATATGTACTGGAACGTATTTTAAATTCTATATCCATTCAACTCAAATCTTTATTCACTCAAATGATTTTTTTTAAAATCACTCTTTGCCACATTAATTAAAGTAATAAGTAATTAATGCTTGTTCAAACAAATACAATCCTTAATTTCCTCAATATTAAATCGAAGCTTTAACTAAACATATTCATTATTACTTTGTAAAACATTTCAAATTTTTAAAGTTTAATTTAACAAAAAAACCTAAAATCATGTTAACTTGTTTATCTATTCTGTTAATAAAGTTCGAGTATTGAAAACTATTGAATATTATTTGATTATTGAATAATAACTTTAATAATTGAATAATACTTGTATAATAAACATATAAGTATCAATTGATACTGATGATACAATAGTTCTCATAGTCATATATATAGGTACTAACATACATATAAATTCGCAGAATCTTAATACTAAAATGACCAAGAAAATAATCATACTTTTATTTGTAATAAACGATTAACTTAATACAAGAACTCTTTTAATATCCTTTAACTTTAACATTTTTATACCCTGTACCCATAGGGTTCAAGGGTATATTTAAGTCGCAAAAATGTATGTAACAGGCAGAAGGAAAATTTTCCGACCCCATAAAGTATATATATTCTTGATCAGCATCAACAGCCGAGTCGATATAGCCATGTCCGTCTGTCCGTCTGTCCGTCCGTCTGTCCGTCCGTCCGTATGAACACCTAGATCTCAGAGACTATAAGAGCTAGAGCAACCAAACTTGGTGTCATCATCCGTCTAGTGTCTACGCAAATCAAGTTTGTTTCAAATTTTTGCCACGCCCACGGAAATTAGAAAAACTATAACTAGAGTTGTATTAAAGCTATCATATTCCCACTTTATTGTATAGGCAATATGTACCGTCTGACCAAATTTAGTTGAAATCGGTCAATAAATATCGGAGATATACACCTATATGTTTTGTACTGACATAGAATTTCAGCAGCAGCAGCTGAAATGTGTGAGCGAGATAGCATGCGCATGTTGCTTTGTACCGAATGACGGATTAGTTTCGTTTACTGTTATGAGTGAGAAAGATAGCATGCATTTGGTGTTTGGGCTAGCTAGGAGAATTTTATAAAATAATTAATATTCAATTAATGGGGAATTGAAAGAAGTTTCAGTTTTAACATATCACCACTGCAAAAATTCACGAAAATCCGTTTTTTCCAACTTCTAATGTAGTTTTTTAATATGGGAATTATCCAGAAGATTGATGTAAAACTTTTCAAAATCGGCCAAAAGATGGCCAACTTAGAACCTATAAACCATTGGTAAAATCTTTCAAAAGAAGGACAAATCCTTCGAAGGAACCTCTACTTCAGAGGGCTCCAATTCAGTCAAATCTCGTCTGATTTTGAAAAACTATGTCTTTATTTGATTTTTAGAATCGCCGTTTTTAATTAGGATAAAAATCTGGAAAACTAATTTTCAACTCGATTTTCGCAAATTTTAACGATGGTTAAAATTACACTGCAAAAATTTACGAAAATCCGTTCAAAATTTTTTTTCCAACTTTTAATGTAGTTTTCTAAAACGGAAATTATCCAGAAGATTGATGTAAAACTTTTTCGAAATCGGCCAAAAGATGGCCAACTTAGAACCTATAAACCATTGGTAAAATCCTTCAAAAGAAGGACAAATCTTTTTTGATTTTTAGAATCGCCGTTTTTAATTATCATTAAAATCTGGAAAACTTATTTAAATATAAGAAAATTCATTTAATATGAAGAAAATATTATGTAATATAAGTAAAATTTATATTCAATTAATGAGGATTTCGTCGGAGTTTGATTTTATGAAATATCTCTTATTGGTACAGGGTATACTCCAAGTCGGCAGGGACGACTTGCTTACTTCATTTAGGATTAATCTTAAAAGAGAAATAAAATTAAATATGTAAAATCAAGTTTGAAATTGAAACTTAAATATATACAATATATATAAAGTAAAATAAAATATATAAAATCAAGTTTCAAAATGCAATTTATTTAATGGAATGTTTTCTAAATTTCTAATATTTTCTAAATATATGCTATACAGTTTCCTTTTGATATTTTTTAGTTTTTGAAAAATGAAAAACTCTTCAGTTAAATTCGATAGAAGTGAAAAAATGTAATAAAGTTTCTCTTTCATTATGTTCTTAGAACTTTAATGAATTCATTGGTAATTGTATCTACTGGATATCTGTCTCTCTATCTTCGTCCTATACCCATGCTCATGATGGGCTTGGCGATAAATTACATTCAATTAAAATCTCTGACTCACATCCTGTCCACGGGTAACAAAGCTAAGCAAATTTCCCGAGCACAAAAAGCTAAACAAACACATTAATTAGAGAATCATTTTTTTCTTTATTTTATTTTTTTCCTTTTTTGCTTCTGTCTGTTGCCTTTTTTTTATTTCGCTCAAAAATTAACGTGAGTCTCTGGCAGATGCTGCTAAAGTTGCTACTGTGTTCGGGAAAGGTGCACAATTAATTGGCAAGTAGACAGGGCAAGCTGCCGCTTGGGGAATGATTGAGAGTGAGATGGAGACGGAGAAGGAGACGGAGAAGGAGATGGAGATGGAGATGCCACACAAATAAACAAATTAAATTACATTTCAAGTGGCAGGAAGTCAAGCGTGCGACCAAAACACTTGGACAGGTTGGTCGGGCTGAGGTAGTTGCCTGCCCTTTGTCAACACAGTTTAGACCGGGCCAAAAAGGAAGTCCCAAGCAATAACAACAACAGCAACAACTGTGCAACAGAGAGGAGAGAGACAATGTGAGTTGATTGCTAAGCTCTTTATTTAAGGCAAACAAATGAGTTCTTCTTTTTCAAGAGATCTCTGATAAGGTTTTTGGATACCCAAAAACAAAATACATTTGTTAGAAATAGATAGTAATCTATGTATATAAAAATAGATTTAAATAAATTGTAAATTTTATTTAATGAATTTGTTACTAATTATATCGTTAGATTTATGTCCAAGCTTCATTCACAAATCATTTTCAGAACAAGACAAAACAGAATGAAATAATATGAAAAGGTTTTTTGGTTGGAAAAACATTCGACTCACGTTTTTCTCATACCTCTACAAACGATTGAAATTAAATGAATGGCAATTGAAATGCGACCTCTGTATATATGTATTGAAGTTGATTCATAGTTGAGTTGGGTCATGGATAATTCATGGATGGTTTAGACCCCATTTAGTCCCTTCGCCACTCAGCTGGAGGGCACTGTTAATTTGGTCAGAAATGAATTTTGGTTTAGTCGGCAGTGCGCTTTTAAAGTTTCCCTTTTCACTGCTTTTCACATCAATTTTAGCTTTCCCTTTTTTTTTTTGGTTTTGTATGGTTTGTATGGTTTTTCATCTTTGTTTGGGTCATTTGTTTTGTTGGTATACATACGTGATTATCACCTGCCAGATTCAGTTGCCGCGGCTATATTCAATTGACTGGCTACATCTGGGATATTTTACTTTTTGCCACATTTTTGCAGCTCATTTCCGGCATGCCATAAATTTTCTTGCCAGTCAGGCTTATCTACACACAACTCCTCCCACCCATGCTTCCTTTTACCGTTATGGCTTGTGTTCGGAACGTCTTAGATTTACTTTGTCAGTCAGTTTTTTTCAGTTGGCACATTTTTTTCACTTACTTTCTTTCAGCCTTGATGAGCATCAGTATGATGTTGTTGGCTGTTGAATGTGCAGTAAGTCAAAATGTAAGCCAAGTGTTGCCTCCCATTTCGTTATTTTTTTCTTTTTTTTTTTTAGGCTGGGACCCACACATATAAAATAAAGGTAAAGCCAAAAGCAAAAAAGAAAACACCAAAAAAAAAAAAAAACGCAAAGGAAAAAGGTCAAATTCATATGAAGCAGGAGCAGTAGCTGGAGAGACGGACGATTTTAGTTTCTGTTTCTGGTGTGGGCCAGAGAAATTTAATTGAAGCAGCCTTTAAGGTCGCCTGGCCCATAGCCAAAAAGCTTGACTCTATGCAAATGGCTCCAATCGTGGCCAAGCAATTTGTATGTAGCGGTAAAAACCCTTTTTCTTTTTTTTTTTTTTTTTGTTCGGGTCCTTTATGTGCCTGGCAAAAGGCCTGCTGTCTGGGTTTCGAAATGGAAATGGTTAAATCATTGAATGGCCTCATGAAAGTTAAGCAAAAATGGTTCAGTATTGAAGCGCTGATTGTTGGTGAAATTCATGTAGTTTGGGTTTATTCACAATTTTATCAACTTTCTGTTAACTTCAAACAAAATGGGGTGGCCAAAAAAGGAAAACGGAATCCTCCAATGAAAAAAAAAGAAAAAACAGACAACATAGTGCGTGATTAGCAATTTGATAAGAGTAGATGAAAGAGCAAGTGAATTGATGTCTCAGCAATTCCACAGATGATATTCAATTTAATGCATTTCACTAACGAAATTAATTCAATCAAATGTAATCAAAGTTCACTCACTGTTTGCCAATTGAAATAGATTCAATTGCCAGCGAAAATCTCAATAAGAATTTCAAACATTACATTGTAGATTCAACAAAAATTTCGTATATCGAATGGCCATGTGTGCCACAGGCATTGGTTCATAGAGCATAAGGCATGGGGCATGGGTCAGGGTATGGCACTCATGTCTGTATCCGTGTGGGGGCAAGTAGCATTAGCGACAGCTGCAATAACAGTATTTGAATTTAAATGTAAACTGTCAACGGCTGCCAACCGACGACCGACGACCGACGACTGACTGACTATATTGAGTATAGACCCCCATAGTCTTCTATTGAATTTTTATGTGAAACGTAATTACTATGAAGCGATTTAGCTTGTCGGCTGGCATCTGAATTATTAAAATTTTCTCTCTCTCTCTCTCTCTCTCTCTCTCTATCACTCTGGGCACTTTGGCTGCCTGTCAACTATCTGCAGCCCACTTAAGTAGGCAATATACTTTTTACGGCCCTATAAAGTACCTATCATGATGCCCAGAGGCATGGTAAAAAACACCAAAGAAAAGATCTCCATTACTCTAAGGGTGTATTTTAGAAAAATAAAATAATTTCAATTTAATAAAAAGTGTTGTTGTTATTATATAGCTTTCTTGTCAAGATCAAATAATTCGGATGTTATTTTCAATTTTAATTATAAAAATGGAAATAAAAATTTTAATATTGTAAATCTTTTGGAATAAAATCTATAACTATAAAAATCAATTAAACAAATATATAATAAAGAGTAAATATAAAAAATCAAGTAAGTCTTCATGGCATAATAAGTCTTACTTTCTGAAGCTCAAAGAGACTATGAAAAGTTCTTTTAGTTCTTTGGTAGAGTATAAAAAATTCATTTGTATATAATAGAATTATTAATGACTGCTCTTCGATCAAGATATTATTTTTATTATATATGTTTTTCTTTGCACTGACTACACCCATGTTTACATAGTACTGATAGATACTTAAAGTCACGCCTCCTTGTCAACCATGCAACAAGGGAGAACTTAATACCAAAATTTATTCGAGGCTCCTTCTTGTCGCACAAGAATACACTCATCTTATATAGTACATTCTATATATCCATTAATTTCTTGCACTATCATTGAATTGGCATCGCATAAGAAAGGAACCTTTTTTTCTTTGGTTTGGCTCCATCTTTTCTCTTCTTTTTTTTTCTTTGTTGCTTTTCCTGCCTTTTTGGCGAATGACTTACCTATTCAAATTACCTAGGATGCAAAGGGGAACTCTTGTTATCTAGAGGGTTGCTTTGTCTCTTCCTTTTTTTCTGTTTTTTGTTTAGCTTTCACAGAATATCAGCGGCATCCACTTTGAGTAGAAGCTAAGCGATAAATCGCTGTCGAAAATCTTCCAAATTGCTCCCAAAGCGTTTTTAAGTAAACGTAACGTAACGTAAAGGTTCAAGTTGAGTAAAAAAAAAATCAGAAAAAAACGGAAAGATATATAAAAGTGGTTCCCCACTGGCATCGAAATCTTTGACAATCTTAATGCGGCACACACAGACACACACACACATACACACACTTAGCCAGAGAGGTAGGGATAGAGCGAGTAACCCAAGCGAATCGAGGCCCTAAAATGACAGTAAATACTTGCTCCTCCGTCCAGGTTCATGGCTTTTGTCTACAAATGAAATTTAATCACGCGCGTGGCAAGAGCTCGGGCCACCCAATGTTTGGTTTATTTTCGGCTTTGCAACTTGTCCCTTTTTTTGTTTTTTGTTTTTTTTTCTGTTTTCTTTTTTTTTTCGTTTTTTGGTTATTTCGTTTCTGTTGTTTTTGATTCGATAATGCGGTCCTGGCAGGGTCGGTCTGTGCCAGGATCGAGGTCGAGGCGCTGCTTAATTATGTCACAAATATTTACACCGACCAACAAAGCTAAACCAAATGATGGCAGGGCTGCTTTTTGAGTGTCATGGCACGCAAGGAATCTAGCAAAATAAACACCAGCCAAAAACTGAAACAAAATCAAATGAAACAATGTTTAAGTGATGAGTAGAGCGAAGCGGAGAGTCAAAGAGTGAAGAGGGATAAGTAAAGGCAATCAAGGACAAATAAGGACAACGGGAAAGTGGATTCCGTGATAATGGTTGGGCATTAATTTGTAGCAGAAAGACACATTCGACATCTTTGAGTATTGTTGCGATTTGCACAAGATAAAACCGAGAGAAAGGGACGAGACACAGAGACAGAGAGAGACAGAGAGAGAGACAGAGAGACAGAGAGAGTGCAGCGACTCAAATTGTTTTCATTTTCGTCAGTTTTCCCTGCTGTTTGCGTGTTAAGGTTGCTTGTTATTGTTGCGGAAATACCTTTGCCATGTTGAAACTTATTGGCAACTCACACAAGGACACATTTAACGCGCTTGTCACGCAATGAATAATGATTGGACAAAGAGCACCAGTAACACGGAGAACAACAGCAACAACAAAACAGGCAACGACCAGCAATCAACGTCTGCTGCCTGTCACCGAGCCAATCGAGCATCAAGCATTACGTTAAGTGGCACATTGCTCATACGACATGTACCCCCATACTGTTAACATTTCACATGCACACCATACATACATACACTCTGTCTGGTCCATCTCCAATTTGGTGTTCCCTCCCAAGAGAAGTGTCATGATTAATAATTAAATATTGTCACAAAATGTGAAGTGGGCGTATTGGGCCAAAAATGAAGTTAGTGGAAAACAAGATACAAGATATGTGAAAAGGAAATGGTGAAAAACAATAAATCCGCTCCCCCGCACTCTCTCTCCACTAGATTTTACCCATTGACGTCAATTGAAAGACTTTTCATATAAGTAATCGTTGCGATACACACTTACAAATGGACAGAAACATGACAATCCCCCAGTGTAGTTATTTATTGATACTCTGTTGGTATAACAAAATGAAGTTTAGTTACTCTTTAAGTACTTAAGATGTAATTTAATGCCTTAGATTATCTATATTATCGATTTTATGCATTTTAATCAAGCAAATTTATTTATATTTGGCAAATGAAGTTTGTTTTTTTACGAAAATTCACGAAAATCCGTTCAAAATTTTAAAACTTTTCAAAATCGGCCAAAAGATGGCCAACTTGGAGCCTATAAACCATTGGTAAAATCCTTCAAAAGAAGGACAAATCCTTCGAAGGAACCTCTACTTCAGAGGGCTCCAATTCAGTCAAATCTCGTCTGATTTTGAAAAACTATGTCTTTATTTGATTTTTAGAATCGCCGTTTTTAATTAGCATAAAAATCTGGAAAACTAATTTTCAACTCGATTTTCGCAAATTTTAACGATGGTTACACTGCAAAAATTCACGAAAATCCGGTCAAAATTTTTTTTCCAACTTTTAATGTAGTTTTTTAATACGGAAATTATCCAGAAGTTTGGTGTAAAACTTTTCAAAATCGGCCAAAAGATGGCCAACTTAGAGCCTATAAACCATTGGTAAAATCCTTCAAAAGAAGGACAAATCTTTTTTTGATTTTTAGAATCGCCGTTTTTAATTAGCATAAAAATCTGGAAAACTTATTTAAATATAAGAAAATTCATTTAATATGAAGAAAATATTATGTAATATAAGTAAAATTTATATTCAATTAATGAGGATTTCGTCGGAGTCTGATTTTATGAAATATCTCTTATTGGTACAGGGTATACTCCAAATCGGCAGAGACGACTTGCTTACTTCATTTTATTTTCCAATGGAAGAGAAAGGTCAATCAAGAAATGTTGAGTAAAAAATATGGACTTCTTTCTTTTGCCATCACCTGCACTGCTTGCGATTTTAAAAAATAAACACTGCTTATAACAACGTTATTACAATTTCTAAACTAAATTCTATTTCATAATTTCCAACACAAGCTCAAAAAAAAACTTGGTTAATAGGAAAGTTAAGCTATTGTATAAAAGTCTTATTTAATAATTCATTAATTGAAATGGATAATCTGTTCTTATCATTATGTTTTGTATTTTTCTAGGCTGCCAAAAGCTTATTTACCCTCTTTATACTTTAAATCTAAAGTTTACATTTAATTTTTATCTATGAATAAAATAATTCCCCTTCCAAGTCAAGTAACTATGAAAACTTTTGATGATTTAAAAAAAAAACTAGCTACAATATTTATCTGTGTATCTTATTGAAGTGTAAATCTCTATTTTACACATACACACATAAACGCATATATACGCACACATTAACCCGTCAGGAGAGACTCCGCTAAGACTCTGGGATTTGATGTTATTGTTGTAGTTTTTGTAGACGCCCTTTCCTTTAGTTTAATCCCTTTGCGTCCTACATAGAAATGGCAAAAGGGAGAAACATCTTCTGCTTCAGTGAGCGAAGGACTCGACTCCAGTTCGCTTCACTTTCATTTCCAAGGCACGCACGCACGCAACTCATTTGGTGAGCATCCCCATCCCCATCGTAAAGTTCACCCCCGAGGACATATTTAAAGTTAGTTTTTTGATGAGTTGGCATATGGTTTATTAGTGGCGCCAAAAGTTTTTTTTTTCCCCTAGCCTTTTTGTTTCGGCCTTTGGCTCAATGCTAATAAATGTCAAAAGGCAATAAATTAAAAATGTATCATTTGTATGACTTTTGATTCCTCTCAAAGAGACAGGAAAAAAAAACAAAATACGAGAAAAAGAAAAATCTTCGATGCTTTCTTTTTGCATAATTTTCAAAGTATATGCTAGTCACATGTCCGACAAGGAAAATATGTGTGTTCAGCTCGACTAATATAATAATAATAATAATATAAAAACTCTGTCAGCGGATTACAAATTACTTATCTACCCCGAAATGCCCTCGGCACGTGTGGCAGTAGCAGCAGCAGCAGCAACAGCAACAGCAACAGCAACATCAGCAACAATAATGTGACATTGAGACAATACAACTTGCAGCAATGATAGAAAAGTCACGTCTTCGCAGCGACAGCAAAGAAAGAAAATTCATCAAAAATTTAAGCATTGACAATACAAAAACAAATGACAACCAAAAGGACAGTTCAATATCTAATGATCTGAACTATAAATACTCTTGGCAATGGCTTGTTCTTGGTTAATGTTCAATGTATATATGATTAGTTATATCCCATTATATATATAAGACAAAATTAACAAGGATCACACAAAAGTTTATCTAAATACTTTATTCTAAAGTCTGTTCAAGTACATAAGTATTATTATTTATATAGAAATTATAGAGTGACAAATGCTTTACTACTATGCTAATATACCCTTCTTTAAATAGAGTATAACTATGACTCAATATATAAGCCAGACAATATCTGTGCGTGAGAATATATTGACGGGAATGGAAATACTGATGTACATTTATCGGACTGTTTCTAATGGTCACTTATAGTTTTATGATATGGCCGTATCCATATTTTGATTTACTCACTTCTCTATTATAAGAACAAAAACAGTAAAACACAATTTCCTTTCCTTATTTTTTTTTTGCCTTAGTTTGGTTTACGGCCTGTGGTTTTTTTGTTTTCTGTAGTTGTGGGCTAATATGATTTATATGAATAGATGTCAGGGCACATTGGGGTTTGGCTTTTGGCTACTCAACACGCAATGCACTACGAGTTGACCGACAGTTGTATCCTTATCGCATTTTGTTAGCAAAAATTTTTGTTACTTTTTCTAGGTTTTTTTTTCCTCTTTTGAGTAGTTTTATGGAAAAGCTTTCAAGTGACATTCTAATCAAGTGCACATTAGCATGCTGAAAATGGGTTAACACTGAGTCATGCAATTCATTTTCTTGATAGAAATAGTGGAAGATGGTGATATGGGGAAGAGGGAGGTAGTGGGAGATGGTAAATGGCTGCCTGCAGTTGATTAAACTTGCACAAAATTTTATGGCTAATTAAGTCACAAAATTAACATTAAAAGGCAATCTGGCACGGAAGCTAAAGTCGATGCCGTTGCCGGGTTAGAGCTGGTGACATTTAGTAAACTTAAGACTGGCGACAAAAACTCATTTCAACATAATTAGTTCAGGTGGCAGAGCTATAATGATAATAATATAGGTGATATACAAACTAACACAAACACCCACACTCAAACACACACACACACGCACACAAAGAGATACAAATACAAGCGCTGAAAAGTCTGCTACAATTTTCAGTACTAGAGTTCATTTCATTTCTCATTTTCGTTTCGTTATTTTTTCGGATGGGTGGGTTTTAACAAAATAAAAATGAAAATTTTTCACAGTCACAAGGAAGATTCTTTGGCAATCTTTTGTATATTTCATCTCGTTCAGGCTTTTTATTTTGCCAACTCAGGCAGTTTATTAAAACTTGGTGGAATGTAAAAATAATATGAGCCTCTTGGACTACTTGGCCGTTTTCTATACTCTTTTCTTTTTCAATTTATTATGAGGTAATAATAAAATAAACTTTTGTTTTTATTTAATTTTTATAATATTAAGTTGTTGTCAATAAATTGAATATTGTATTTTTTTCTTATATAAAAGAAAAAAATCGAATTTAAATTAAGTTTAGGTTATATATATATGTATAAAAGAAATAACTTAAATCGTCCCTAAAAGTGAGAGTTTCCGATTCAGATGTATATGTATATACGGAAGCTTTAAATTTTGTTTATTTAAACATTTCATTCTTTTAATGAGTGAATTGTGAATTTAATACATTTTAACTGCTAAATGCCATTTAAATTAAAGTACGAAAATAAACTAAACAGTAAACCATAGAATAAATGACTTCATTAAAATTTAATTTTGAAGTTTATACTTTTAAAAAATAAATCCCCAAATTTTCCAGGGTATTTAAAAACTCATAAAGAACATCATATCAAATTTACACCACAGCTAAGCGAATGCTGCATAAAACGAGCAACCAAAAACCTGAGAAAAAAAGGTGAAAATTAGAAAAACAAATATATATGTTTATGTATGTGTATATAGCGGAAAATAAAAAGGAAAACACAGTGAAAAAAAAGAGAGAGGAGAAGAAAATGCTTGGCTGAGCTATTTGGAATCATAAAAAATATTATTTTAATTTTTCAGTGTTATAATTTGCTATGTGAACATAATTTTCATGTACCCACAGCTCGAGGGAGAGACTAGCCTTGGAAAAAAAATGAATTTAAAAAGCCCAGACGATACGCCCACAAGCATACAAAATGCAGAAGCTATACGCATATCTATCACATTATTATCATCATAATCATCATCATCATCAGCAGCAGGAGCATTATCATTGTTATCATTATCATCATTAGCTTTATATACCAACCAACTTGGGAGCCGCCTTCGAATTGTCATTCAAATCTGTCGCATTGCCCGCAAGGGCTCCTGTTGATAAGCAAGGACGAAGGAGCAAAGAAAAGCGAATGTTACTGGAGCTAAGGACGCGTGGGCCAAGCACGGAGTTTGCTGCAAATTTTATTTGTGGCTGTAATTTTGAGCGTTTTACGTTTAGCTGCTGGCTAAAACATCCAACGAAACTCCACCAAGGGAAAACGAGGGGGAGGGGGTATGTAGTGGTGTGCTGGTGTGCGTGAGTGTGTGTGTGTCTCTCTCATTCATTATTTTCAATTTTCACAATTCAGAAAAAGTTTTCCATTTACTGCTTGCAAAGTGTTTCCATCCCTACTGAAAAACTCAGCCAATTTTCGTTAAATTTTTTGTCAAATTTATTATGATTTTCATTTAATTTTCATTTCGTTCTTCTTGTTATTGGTCCCACTCCAAAAATGAAAATTTTTTTTCAAAAATTTCTGTGACCACGAGTAGATTGGATTTTTGCACAGGCAACCCCACCCACTCTCACCCACCCAACCACCACTTCATTGATTATTGCCAGTTAATTTTTGGTCTACTCGAAGCCTAACTGTTGGCTAAAAACGTGGGCGCCAAAAACTTGATTGGGCGACAAGAAAAAAAAAGAACAAAAACCGAAGAAAAGACGGAATGAAAAAAAACAGAAAGTCAATTAGCGCAATTGAAGTGACGCGCCCGAAATTTTTAATCTTATTTCTTCGAACAAGGAAACTTTACAAAATATATTCACTTGATGGTTAGAGGGGGGAACAACATGTCTACGCGGTATGAAATTCTCATGAAGATGGCGCGTGTTGGGAATTAAGTGAAACCAATGAAGGGCAAATTTGGAGCGTTAGAAACAGAGCTTAAGCGGAATTTAAATGACAAAAGTTTGCAATTTCCTGGAGATTTAACTATATATGTAAATGCTTTTTATTTATTTATTCTTTATTTTGTCAAAGTTTATACAAACTAATCACTTTTGTTTATGATCAATATCGGTTAGCCTTCATCTGTCATCAGACCAATGTTTTGTCCATTTTGCCCCTTTTTCTTGCTTTTGGCTATATGCCCGAAGCGACAAACTTTTACATTAATCATTTCCAGCGCTATAAACAACCTGCCTACCAAACTACTTACCTTTCTTCTGCCTTTTCTCTTTTGGCCAGCAAAGCAACCTGTCATAAGTTATTAACAAAACGACCCTTTAGACAGCGCACACACACACACGAGTTCCAAAGCAATTCGTAAAGTGCCAACACACACATACACACATACACACACTCGCACAATCACACATGTATACACAGACACATACACGCACACATCGAATGCAGCCAAAGACAATATTTTGTTTCCACTTGAAAGACCAAAAAACAAAAAAAGAAAAAAGGAAAAGAGGAAAAGAAACTATGTAGAGAGCCTTAGTTCTAGCCAGTTACATTTTTCAGTTTTGTTTGATTTTCAAGTTCGTGGAATTTGCGGTTTTCTTTTACTTTTTTTTATTCTGTTTTTGTGTTGTTGTTTTTTTTTTTCTGGTTTTTGTGTTTGTCGTTGGCCAAATTATGACCATTCGGACGCAATTTACTGGCAGTATGCCAAGGCCACTGACGTTGCCAGTTGTGGCTGACAGCTCATTGGAATTTTCATTAGTGTTACAAGTGAGCCGACGCCATTGAGACGAGGCGACTCTAACAACGTCCTTTCAAAAATATCCAAATACATGGTAAACGCATGTATGTACATAGACATATATATATATCTATATATATAACCAAGTCGGGGTTACGCCCACTTTGAAGGCCTTACACTTCTATATGAAAAAAAGACAAACAAATAACAACAACAAGCTTTAAGATTAATGTGTTGCGGAGACAGTGCAAAAGTTTCAACATTTTTGGCATTGCATACATTCAGGGGCATTGCTTACAATTTATGGTGTATATAAGTCGAAAAGAAACACAGGAAATTACTTTCTTAACTAAATTAGCCGATTACCATATCCAATATTTCTCCAAGCAAAAGATGAGCAAAATTCTGACAAGTATTAAAAATTTGCAAATATTTTCGCTTAGATTTTCCTTTAAGGCCAATAACAATACGATAACAAAAGAATAATGGTTATAGATTATATTTGATTTAGAAATTGAAAGCATAATTCCATTAAAAAAAATAAAGTAAAACACGAATTTAATCCCATAACTGTTGTTAGAAATTAGATTAAAAGCTTAAAAAATATTTAAGTAGATTCTGCTTACTTTTTCCCCTTTAAATAATTATTATTATCCTTTTTGACTGTAAGCTAAGCTTAATGTTTAATTTTATTAAATAATCTATCAGTTCTTTGAATTTCTTAGTCAATCATGATAAATTAGATTATCATTCTATTATAACTATTTTAGTTCAAAGTCAAATAGGTTAACATTAGGATATTTTAAAGAAATTGAGAAATAAAGAAAAAGTAATAACTAATGACAGCAGATATATCAAAAATAACTTGTATATATATTCAAGAACATTTATAAGATATGCCAAAACCTTTAGCTAGAAACGATGATAACGTTTGGTGGAATTATGAATTTGTTAATTATCTTTTGGCCTTAATCAAAATTTTTCCGTACGTAAGAATAACTTTTCGAGTGTGTGCACTAATGTGTGAAAACTATTTAAGTGCTTTACCACTTAAACATTGTTGCAGATTGTTGCCTCACAAATGTTGCCAGTTGTTGGCCTGTTGGTGTTGGCCCGTTTCATGTTGCCAGTTGCCAGTTGTTGTTGTTGCTGCTGCTGCTGCTGCTGCTGCTGCTGTTGATAATTGCACTTGCTCTGCTTTATGACCGTCACAGAGTCATAAAATGTAATGCACATCATGTAAGTAAGTACTTAAATATATGTATGTATATATGTGTGGCAAATCTGCCAGCCTGATGTAACACAAGTTTTTTGAATCTTAATGCCTCCTCCCGTAATCTCCCCTCCCCTACCCGTTTATTCTATTCACTCATTAGAGTTTTCCGTTTAATGTATTAAACTTCTCTTCTCTTCTCTCTCTCTCTTTCTCCTAGTTTCATTTTATTCCTAATGAGGCAATGTTTTGGCATAGGAACAATAGCAGCATTATAATGCATTGACTATATACATATATACATATATATATACATATATGTTTATTTCTGTATCGATGAATTTGAAATTTGAATTGTGTGTCGTCCTTTCAATGTGCGTTTCCCGTTGCTAAAATGAAAGCGCATTTGCCATTAAAAACAATCAAGAAAATGCGGCAAAAATAAATTCCACACAAATGTTGGAAAAATGGTAAAATCTTTCTATAAGTGTGGGTTTGAGTGTATATGTGTGTGTGGGATAGGATATGAGGGCAAAAAGAAAACAAAACAAAAATGAAAAGTGTGAGTAAGCCTTTCTCGTTGATTTTTGGTTATATATGCGATATGTATATGTACATATATAGTGTAGTATAGTATATGTATGTATGTGTGGGATCCGTTGGCCTATTGCCTGGCCTCTGTTCCTGCTGTTGCTCTTTGGAATGAGAATGCGTAAACAATTTCACTGTGGCAAATGGATTTCCTTTTGTTTTATTGAAAAACATGTCGCCACACACCCACACACACTAACACACACCCACACGCATGCATTCATATACTCACACATACACTTGGAAAACTATTTCAATTACAATGCTATGAGAAGAACAGTTTGGTTTTACCTATGCAATGTTAGGCAAAGTCTTCCTTGCCGTCTCTTAGCAGCAACCGCAACGTATTTCAATACACAAGTACCGTTATGTGCCCTCCACATGCACACATAAGTAGACAGATATCTATACATAGATCCATGTATATATAGATCTATATATATGTATACCTGTTTGTATGTAAGTACATATGGCTTCTATATTCCTTTTCACGTTGAAATATTTATATGCAAATAAATAGTTTAGCGAGCTTTCAGCTTTCCTCAGCTCAGACTCCGTTTGTCTATCACTGTGGACTTTATGTATGCGTGTGTGTGTGTCTGTATGTGTGTGTGTCATATTGTCATTGTGCGTAATGTATGTACATTAATAGGCAACACATGGTTGGGAGGAGTACTATAAACCACATACACACACACATACACACAATTACGTAGGCATGTTTGTTTGTAAGTATATGTGTATATACATACATGTATGCATAAGAAATCACCCCCTGGCCTGGCTTATTATTACCCGTTAATGGTGCATGGCATTTAATTGCTAATCTATTAGTGCTTTAGGAGCTGGAAGGCTTTTTTGTTTCAGATAAGAAACAATATCTTGGCCACCTACATACATATAATATACACATATAGAAGTATGAGTGTGAATTTTCCTTTTGTTAATTTTATTTAATTGACTGGAATTTGTAAGCCTCATAATTATAAAATCAATATGTGACAGAAACAAATATATCCCACACACACACAAAACTTGTGGCATTTAGTTTACAAATATCTTAATTAAGTTTGCTTATTTCTTGATAATTTATCCTCTTCTCTGTATAATGCATTTATTTCTGTTAATTAAGATAATATTATGCCAGCAATTTAGTTCAATCAAATTGTTTAAAATACGAAACTTATATTTAAGGGAGGAGAGGAGAAACTTTCGCTTTGCGATTCATTCAACAGAAAGATGATTTGTAATCAGCATAATATATCGAATTTCAATTGGGGTATAAAGATAATGAGCTAATAAATAGATAGAAAATTCAATCAAGTAAAACGTTGAATAATTGATTCTAAGAATTTGGTAATTTTTGCATCAAGTTCATGGTAACTAATATAACCCAAAAAAAAAAAAGAAGAAAGAAATGTTTTGTTATAACAAAATGAGCTTCAAATAAATTTAAATTATACTATTATTCAAAGTTTAAAAATTATCAAATTCATAGCTATTAGTTTTTATAATATAATTATAACAACCAAAATGTAGTAGAATAACAAAAATCATTTTTAACTCATGATATACTAATGAAGTTCTATTTTTTAAATAAGAAACTTTAAATTTCAACACTTACTAATGGCTTAATAATTCTTTATTACATATTTTATGCAAAATTCGCCACTTTGTTAGTTAAAGTTAAATGTAATATTTGTTTTCCTCCCAAAAAATAAATATATATATATGTATACGAGTATATATATAGTCAGCAATTATCAAATTAATTAAATTACTGCCATAAACAGCAAAAATCAAAGCAAATAATAGTAACAACAAATTCTTGTAAGCGAGTGACATTTCACAATAAAATGACATGATACACAGCAAAAAAAAAAAATGGGAGAACAAAAAAAGGATAGAGCGAATTGTGGGGAAGGACCTCACAACTAAAAAATGAAATTTGCATCTGGCCAAAAAAAAAAAAAGAAAATGTTGTATATGTATATATACAAAATGCACATAAACATAGTGTGGAGCTGTTGACTTTCATTACCTTGCGTAAATAGAGAGGAAAGTCATTAAAAATTTTAATGAAGAAAGTTTTTTTTTTGTTGTTGTTGTTGCTGTTGTTGTTGTTTTGTCTTTCTTTTGTTTTCCATCATCATCAGGCATCAGCAACGTCTGAGCTGGCGCTAAAATTTTCTAAGTATTTAAATTTTGTTTTCTTTTCTGTTGGGCCAATTTTTTTTTTTTATCTTTTTTTCTGTTTTCTTTAATGTTAATAACAATCAAGCAAGCTGGCAAGTTCTGGCATGATTTATTAGAACGATAAAGTGATTAAATTAAAATTGATTTATATGGCAAGCACAGGGGTGGTCTCAGTGTAGACGAGAACCAGAACGAGGACAACAACGACAACAACCACAAGGATCTGAAGCAGTTCACCTGCCAGCTTCTCCCGTTTTTTATATCCTGATTATATGCTTGTTTTGCATAAAAAAAAAGCGGCAAGAAAACAAATACTCTAATTTAGAAATGCATAGCAATAAGCACACAAGTAATACTTTATTATACATATGCATATATCTTCTTGATTCAAGTTTTTTAACTAATTTATGCAGCAATGTATGTGGATCAATTTTAAGTAACTGGAAAAAAAGGATCAATCTATTAAAATATTGATTCAAAACTTTATTAAAGAATATATATATAATTTTTGGATTGCCTAACTATATAATGATTAGTAATATTTTATATTTTAACTCGTTATGCGAACCAAATATTGATATCAATGAGGCAAGTAAATTATATAAATATATATTTATATAATGCTATTACATTTGCTATTTGTAGAGTACAGAAACTTCAGCTAATACGCTCTTTCTTTTCTTTCTCTCTCTCTCTTTTAATTTCTGTCAAAAAGAAAAGCAAAATTTAAACTTACTAATTTATGCAAAAGATGCGGTGAATTGACGTTGGCAGCGGGACTACATGGCGTATGATTAACCTAAATTTTCTTGTTGTCAGGCATCGTCGTTTGGTCATGATTTTGCCCTCTATTTTACATTTAAATTACCAAACTAAGAAAATAATGTTTTGGGGTCTTGGTTTATTTCCCGCTGGGGCAAACGTAAAAGAGAAGCAATAACACAAAAAAAAAAAAAATTATAAATAAAAATAAAAAAAGAAGTGCAAAAAAAGGGTCATATGTATATTTGTTTTTTTTTTTGGTATATATGTATATATATTTGCGGCTTGTTTGTGTTGGCCAACTAATTTGTTGGCCCATCAACAACAGTCGGCCAAAGAGAGAAATGAATTTTTGGCAACTTCTCTATTAGTTGTTTGGCTTAAAGGCCTAAAGGCCTCAAATTGCTTGCTCGTTTCTGGGTCAATTTATTCGATTTCAACTTGTTTGACATGTTTTCTTTTTATTATTAATAACTTTATGGCCTTAAGGATTTTAATTTGTGGATACGACTTAACTTGACTTACACAAACCTTGTCAAATATTTATCATGATAGGAGCTTTAAGTTTTATTTCCTCATGAACACACCTTATCCTTGTTGTTGTTGTTGCTGCTGTTGCTCTTGTTGAGTGCAATTTCTGGCCGAGTTGCTTGTTTTTTCTGTGCTTACTTGTTCTTGGTTTTTATAATTAAAGACTTTTGGCTGAAAATCGTCTTCTTTACGTTATTTTATTACTTTTGATTTTTTGGTGTCGTGCTTAAAATTAATTCTCACTTGATGCATTATTAATCAATTTATCTCCGCTGTTAATCGGCTTATTTCTTTCCAACTGTAAGTTTTTAATTTTGTTTTCCAATGTCAACTTTAAAAATGAAATTCTTAATTTTTATAAATTTAATAAAAATATTTACATAATAAATTAAACACTTTATTATTATTATTTTTTTTTTTTGAATCAAAAACACTTTTGTTAATAATGAGATAACGATTTAACATAATTTCATTCTCAAATTTTTTACTTCATTCATTTCATTCACAGGAAATTCATTCACAAAAATTCATTTAAATTTTGGCATGTAACGAACCAAAGACCAACGCGTTCAGTTAACCACTAAGAGACGCGGCGCCAACGAGAAGCTTCAAAAAACAGAAAGCAGACAAATCCTCAGTTAACGGAAAGAACATGGATGGAACACACACTTCTAAACTGGACGACTAGCGGCAACGATGTTGGTGTTCGCGTTCGTGCTTGGGCACTGAGTGACGAAACCAAACAACATTCGCCATGAAAGAACCTTACAATGGAGGCGCGCCAAACACGAGGACGATGATGGCAGCTCTGCTTGCAAGAAGCTACCATCGCTCCACTACACATATAGTCATACACGCACACACACACACACACACATCTAAAGACATATGCATTTTGTCTTATACACTCATACATACAAAGATGAGTACACATGTATGGGTGGCAAATGTGTTCGGCATTTCATATTCACAGCTGACATTCTTGGCGCCAAAAATGTATGCTTTATTTGCGCAGGCGTAAAACTGTTATACTTGCCGGGTAGGACAGTTTTAACCAGGACCCGCTTACATTCAAAATGGCGCCCGTTTTTATAAAGATAAATAATTGAAAAGCTATTAAAAATAATACTCAACTATAATGAATTTAAGTGATCAAAATATGATGATAATAAACAAGTATGGAAATTAATAAGAATCTGTCCTAAAGATAAAAAAAATCTCAGATCTGCAAGGGCATTATAATTCAATCTGCTTGTAAATAGAAATATGGTAAGGTAACTTCGAATACGAAGCGACTCCAATCTCAACTAATTAAATCATTTACTTTTAAATAAACCTTTACGGCTTATCACATTAAATAAACTCGCTTTATTTACTAAGATATCATATTATATTAAATCAACTTGCTTTATCTACTTGAATATATTTGAAATATTTTCAATGCTAAAATACATTCGAGGAAAGATAGTATGAAGAGAAATTTAAAACTTTGCAATTCTATGTAATTGACTTTATATAACTTTCATCGCAAACGACCCTACAAAATAACTTAAATTGTTTCTGCCTATGAAATTTCAACAATTTGGGCAAAAAAAAGGGTATTTATAATATGTAGTACATTATATATACATATTATAAAATTTATATAGTTATGAACTTGTAGAATCTCTGATATTTGCAAATTGTCTGCCAAAAATTATGACATTGAAACGCTTGTCTACAAGCTCACAAGTCGTTTGCTATTTAAAAAGTTGTTAAACAAACTTTTAAAATTAAATACTTTGAGGCTTAAATAGTGCGAGTGCCTTTCACCCACACAAACATACATACAAGCATACACACACACACACGCACACTTAAAGAGTTGACTGGCAACCTTTGGAACCTTGTGTGCTGCATTTTTTGAAAAGAGTGCAAAAAAAAAACACATCAACTTAACATGCTAGCAATAATTAATTTAAAAAAAAAAAAAAAGCAGTGCACAGTTTTCATTAAACGGAAATAATGAAGAAAAAAATTGCTTTAACATGTGAGGGGGACGACAACGAAATATCCTGTAAGAATTCGGATTAAAATGTATAGAAAGTGTAATTTAAATTAAGAGAAGACATAAAATATAGCTCAATATCTTAAGCTTAAGATTTCCAGGAAAATATATATGTATATATATTGATTATTCTTGTTTAGGGTTTACTTTTATATCAAGGTACTTAATAGTAGTGAAATTATATCTATGTATATGCTCTGATTATACATTTTCAGGGACTTCCATATAACCTTTTCACACCATTTGGTAACAGGGTACAGAAAACGCATTTGCATCGAGTAAATGTACAATTTATTCTCCGACACACTGGCTTAAACGATGAATAGATGGAAGCGAGTGAACAATGAAAATGGAAATCAGTCTGGAAGTCGTATTAAAAATGCATGACATCAATTATAAAAATTCAAAAAAAAAAAAAAAAAAATTAAAAAGAAGAAAATGAAAGAAAAGTTTTCTTAATTTTCTTCTGCCCATAATTCACACAAGCGAAAACTTTTCCAAAAAAGCGAACATCTACAAGGGTACACACACACACACAAACACACCAATACACGCATGCCATAGTGAGCATTTGTTTATTCCTCGATTGCGTACAAACATTTGCATTTGCATAGACAAGTTAAAAGCATATCCTCCTCCAGGAGTAGATCCTGTGCTTTTTACTCTCTGTCATTTCAGCATGGTCGTAGATAATCTTAGGGGATCGACATTGATAAACGATTCTATTAACCGATTATGTGAAATATATGAAAACATTAATAATTCACAATAATTAATTTATATGTATAATAAACACACACACACACCTGACAAGAACTACGCCCATGATGATATATCATCACCCTCCCATCCCTCCCTTTGCCAACATAGTATTTGAGTCAATGCAGCTGCCGTTGCACAAAATATGTGGAAAAAGTCTTGCATATATATCTACCACCGGGTTGCATGCAAAATTGCAGATTTCATATGCAAATTTTGCACTTCTTCAGAAAATTATTCAAATTACTTGTGAACGACAAGTATAAACATGTGGGCTATAGACGCAAGGGAGGTGTAAAGAGAAACTAAAAGGGATGTCTTGTTGTACATTAAAACAAATCAACATAACAGCTAAAGAACAACATCAATGGCACAACCTTGGCCATTTGGTTCGTCCATCAATGGAATTGGTAAATCTTTGCTTAAAGAAAATGGCAAAACGACAAAGTTAAATCCAAGTTTGTTTGCGCTATTCGCCGCCTCGACCCCATCAATCAGAGTAAATTGGCAAACTGACATTTTGGGTTCATGGCTTGTAATCCTTAAATATTATTAAATAATTATGCACGCATTACTTGGCATTGGGAGTAGGCATCACAAGGATTTAACCATCAAGCGATAAACACAATTACCAAGCATTTAGATGGGGAAACATCCCACAACTCAGAAATTGTAAAGACAATGCCGCCAAGTGAAACATGCAAATTAGCGTGGAAAACTTTGCCAGCTATATTGCCTCTCGCACTGAAGGAGTTAAAGTTCATTTTGTAAACTAAATTTGCATATTTAAATGGCTTTACGCTCCAGACACTTGGCAACATTCAGTATGAGTTGAGGCAGATAGTCAACCAAGCAGCCAGTCAGCCAGTCAGCCATCTGATGACTGGTTCTGTCACTTCATGGTGACAGTCGGCGCCTTGTCACGTTTCTGTTGCCTCATAAAAACGAGATTGAATTTTGAGCGGACGAAACGCCACAACAACAACAACAACAACAAGCATCGAGTTGAGCCTTGGTGTCTTCTATACTTAATAGGCCACAGGACACATGAACTTGAACTCTGAACTTGGAATCGTTGTACAAGCCGCACGTTGCCAAGTACAACGTAAATGAAAAGTAAAAGCATCTTTTTTATTTTTGCTCCGAAAATCGGAAGTCATTAAGAACTGAGCCGAGGAGCGCGAGATAAGAAAATTGAATTTATGGCCCACTCACTTGATATTTTGGTTAATCTTTTTTTATTTCACTTAATACAGGTTAAAGTAAATTTCATTGTAAATTTAGCAAAAATGCAATAATAAAATATTGTTATTTGGCCAAGCGACATTATGCCAACTGCAGTTACTAATAGGAAATTCATCTGTCAAGTGTGGAAATCGGCCAAATAACCAAACCTTGAAATCAAAAGCTAAATTTTGGCTAAAACCCACAAATCACTTGGACATTTTGATGGGTCAATTGGCCTGCCCTAAAGGCGCGATAGGTCATGTGATTGACATAGAGCTTATTAGTGAAAAGCATTTCGGTTCTACATTACACTGAGATTAAAAGGTTTAGTTATAGTATGGCAAAACTTGAACGATTATTTTTTACCAGGAGCGGAACTTATCTAAAGAGGATCTTAATCAAAAACAGATACATACATTGAAATGGATCTTTAGGTTATAATAAATCGAATTAACTGTCTGTAAGTATGATTTGTGTTTAATTTGGCATTGTATTAACTTGATATATATTGTTTTTATATCATAATCTCATATTCCAAAATTGTACGTCTTACTAAATATTTCTTCTATTAAATGTTTTTTAAAAATAAAGTCTATTTTCATAGAATATTTCTATGCATATATGTATATATTTCAATTTCGCTCCTGCATACATATATATGCCAGAATGTCAGTTTCGTCAGTTCAATTTTAATTGCCGTTCAGCCTCAATTCTGGCATCAAAATGACTTCAATCCAATAATTATTTCTTTATTTTTATTTTGGTTTTTATTTTTTTTTTGTTGAACCTAAAATGTAGCATACTTTTTTGGGCAAATAAATCACAAGGCCAAAAGGCAATCAAATGGCAACAAGGAACAACAACTCAATCGAAATGGAAGACATTCGACAACGACAAATGCACGCAATGATAAATCGAAAATATTTTGTTTAGTTGTTTACACAAAGCCAATCGTAGAAGCAGACGAAGACAGTTGAACACTTGAATATGTTGTGTTGGAAAGCGGGGGGGAAAGTAAGAGTAAGTGTAGGAAAGAAGTTAAATGAAAGCACAACAAAATGTAGCAGTTGCTCAACTGCCAGTTATCAATAAAAAGAGAAGTAACACAGACTCCCACTCCCACTCCCATCCATCCATCCATCCTTCCATCCATCCATCTATGCAACTGCGGTTCAATTTAATGAATGAACAAATAGTAGAACAAACAGAAGATTGAGCTGTCCACTTTCTCAATGGACATTTCTGTTTGGTCTTCTGACCATTGCCGTTGCCCCGCTGCTATTCTGAGTGTTAATTGTGTTCGTGATTTAAGCTTTACTTGGTGTCACTTGAAATAATTGCTTTTTAATTGAGTTCATGGAGAAAGGCTGACTTTTGTCGGCTCTTCTTCAGTTTATTTTCATCATTCATCGTTTGTATGGCAAGATGTACTATCCACTAGAATTACCACGTCCGCGACCACGTCGTCCACTTATCCAGAGTAATGGGTTTTTAATGCCGACCAAAGTATCCAACTCTCAACCGATTGGCAATATTAAACAATCCTTGTTAAACTATCTCAAGGAATATTGTGAGTGTTCTTCGATTCATGGTATACGTTATCTGACAGATCCCAAGTTGCGATACTTTGAGAGGTAATCGAATTTATAAAAACAAAATCTTAGATATTTAAGTATATATTTTTTACATTTTATATAGAGTCATTTGGCTTTTGTTGCTGATAGGTACTTCGATCTGTGCCATTATAGTTTATGTAGATCTCACCGAATTATATCATGCGGTTCGCATTCAGACAACAATCAAAGATTCAATGCAGCCTGTTTTCTTTTTACCATTTCCCTCAGTGGGTATTTGTCCACGTAATCGTATCAATTGGATAAAATTGGAGAATGAAGGACCACTTCGTTTTTTAGGTCCAAATGCTAGTCAAGCCCAAAGGGAACTTTTTATAAGCTTCTTTTCAGCTGCTGCTGATGTACATTTAAGTCGGCTCAATGAGATGACTAACTTCTATAAAAATGAAACTCTGGCATCTTCAGTAAGTCAATTGGATGACTTGAACGTTTCCGAAGTGTTGGAATTTCTACAGCTAAAATGCAGCGATATCTTTCATTCGTGCAATTGGCGTGGCCTGCCCAAGGATTGTTGTGACTTGTTTGAGGTGGAGCATACTGAATCAGGCCTGTGTTGGGTATTCAATTCGGAAGTTAGTCCAGCTATGCGTAAAAGATCGGTAATTGATGGTTATTGATTAATATCGCATCGTTCATAGTATGTATCCTTACAGCAAGAGGACAAATTCTATCCCTATCATACAGCTCGCTATGGTGAGGGCAGTGGACTGGATATTTTTCTGAGTCTAAACAAAACTCTTATACGACCAAATAAACGTGGAACTTTTGTAATGATTAAACAGCCTCAACAATGGAGCGATGCTGTTCGCCTTGTGTCACATAATGCTCATACCAGGATAAGTATGGCCCCTAGGTATACCACAACCGAAAATCGGACACGAGCTGTTCCACCCAGTACCAGGCAATGTATCTTTCCCGATGAGGTAGACGATCCCCAGTATAAGAACTTTCCTGGTTTCATCTATTGGGTAGGCAATTGTCGCAGTCGATGTCATCAGGAGCATGTGGTCGATCTATGCGGTTGTTCCCCATCGTTACTCTTTCCGGTCAGCGACCAAGGTAAGTGGCAGTAAGAGATTAGATTAACTAAAGTAATATTATATATCGATAATCTTACAATTTTATATTTAATCTTAAATTCTTTCTGATCTGGATAAAATAAATATGTTTTTATAGATAATTTTACAGACTGTAAGCCGTCGGATTTTAAATGTCTCTACGATCATAGACGTAAGTTTCTATTCTATTCTATATTCGTGAATTATATTTGATTATATATTATCTTATATAAGAATTCTTAAGCATCGATCGACATCCAGAAGAAAAGGAGTATGTGGATAATTATATCAAGGAGAGCATGGTTTGTGATTGTTTCATTAGTTGCACCCAATTAATATACGAACAGGAATACACTGCCGCAGCCCTGGAGTAAGTTCATACAAATTTTATATATACACACATATATATATTTTTCTTAGCTTTAATTTGAATTCAATGAAAATTGTACACATATATATATATTCTTTTAGTTTTAACGAAACTGGTTCCGAGGTGGGCACATTGCGTTTGGATGTATTCTATCAATCCAGTTGGTATATACAATATGAGACCCATATGCGTTTCACTTTTGTAGAATTGTTGGGTAAGCATTCTGTGGGCCAATATCGTACATTGATTTAATAGGATTTTGTCCATTTCCATTTTAGCCAGCTTCGGTGGAATAATTGGACTATTTCTGGGCGCCTCACTTCTAAGTGCCATTGAGTTGGTCTATTATTTTACCATTGGATTGTATTTGTATTTGCGTAACCAGAGAAATTTGCAGCAACAGAAAATACTAGATGAACAATTGCCTATCACTGTACATTTTCGTACCAAGATAACACCAACAAAATTTACATATTAAACGCATTTCCAAAAAAAAAAAAATTGCATTTTCATTTAGCAGACAGAAAGAGAGAGAGAGAGAGAGGGAGAAAGAGAAAGTGAGAAGGAGAGGAAAGAATTTATAGTAGATATTTTATGGAATTTCTGACTATTTTTGGGACATGTTATATAATTGAGAAATTATGTTACCGATAAGCCAGTTAGTCATATAACAAATGGAAATAATTTCCATTAATTAACAGTCCAACAGTCGATCACAATGAGTCCAGTTGATAAGGTGTCTAATTTGCCCGGTAAAAACGATGACGACGTTGGAAATACGGAAGAATCCAAGAAGCCAGAACACAAATGTGTTTGCATCAGACGGTAAGGTAATAAATGCAGGCTTTTTTGTCTGGAAATCTAATGTCGGATTATCAATAGATATGGTCGAGCTCCGGTTAAACTGTTGGCTGCCGTGGCTACTGTATATGTGTGTATATTATCATCGGAACGTTATTTCGCTTATTGGGTACAAACGACAATAGAACGAACCGATGTTCATGTATCGGAAATACCCTTTCCGGCCATAACAATTTGTCCATTGAAAATGAAAGGTCTGAATCCAGCAAATCAAAAAGATGAGAGTGAAGATGAACGGCTTTATAATGTTTATAATATGGTTCAGGATATTTTGTGGAAAACTACGGAAAGCGCCTTAATGACGGAAAAGGACTTTCAACGTTATCCTGAATACAATAATCTATTCTTAGGAAATATCCTTGGTTTTATTAAATACACATGCAAAGATCTTTTCATAGAGTGCCAATGGAGACATCAGTCAGTGGATTGTTGTAGCATTTTTAGTTTAATGTCAACAGTCGAGGGTACTTGTTATTCATTTAATTCAATTTTAACCCTAAATCCGAATCCCACATGGCCCTGGTCTGTGGCTGGATCAGGTTCCAATAGTGGCCTGAATGTTAAAATTAATCGCATCTTAAAAGACAAACGAGTGGAAAGTCTGGGAGTAAGTTTTTTGCTTAAAACTTTGCTTTTTTAATAAACTGAATTTGAATTTTATGTATGTATTAGGCAATTGTTCATGAGCCTGATCAATATTTGGGAACTAGTGTCATCTATTCTTCAGAGGATCGCATTGTGATTCCTGTGGAGCCGTTGCGATTTACTGCCGAAACGGATGTGAGAGCTCGTCCTGTAGAAATGCGTCGCTGTTATTTTGCGGTAATTTGGAATTATAACTGATTAATTATTGAACTAATTTAATTTTAAATATATTTTCTAGTATAGTCAGAACTGGGATCGATTGGTAAATCACGTTCCCGTTGCATTGTCGATTGCCATATAGAATATATATCCAAGATGTGCAATTGCTACTTTAATATGCCCATAGCTAGTAAGTTTGAAGCGAATTATCAACTGAATAATACAACGAATCATTATCTTTGTGGTGTAAAGGATTTAAAGTGCTTTCAGAAATATAGAGGTAAGTTATTCTTATACAAAATCCCAAGGAATTTTCATATCTTATAGCTTTATTTTTCAAGTCTCTTTATTCTCTTTGAGCAATATAATTGAGGAATCTCTAGATAATGAATTTAATACCACGGACTGTGGCTGTTATCCCACATGCGATCACATTCAATATCATACATCCACTTATACGGAAAAACTAAGTACAGTGGATAATACGAATGATCATATTGAATTGGATATTTATTTTCAAGAGGAGATTTTGTTCTCTTATCGTTCTATGTTGCGTTTTACGCTGCTTGATTTAACAGGTAGGCATACTAATATATAAAATATATATATATATATATTTATTTAATTGATTTTGCAGTTTCCTTTGGTGGCATAGCAGGTCTTATTATGGGCATTTCTGTTCTTGGTGGTCTCAATGCCTTTCTGGATCGATTTACCTGTTGCAAGATCCATAAAGCAAACTAGTTTTATTATTTGAAATCAGATATCAAAGTTAAAGTAAATAAATAATATTAACAACTATCTACTATGATACAGATTATTTACTTTTATTTTCATTCACCGATAGCCATTAATTAGTACGCTCAACTTTTGTAATTGAGTAATTATGTTCGATAGATATTATAGATATTAGATAATATTGCACTCATTGATAAGTTAAACCATAAGCCAATTAATCAACATTAACATTAGTCAATTGAAAGTTGTGTAAAGATGAACTCGTTCGAATTGGAAACGGATACTGATGGTGGCCAAATTGATCTTCTTCCAAATGAAATAACCGAACATACATGTCAATGTCTGAGAAGGTAAATTCAACATAAGAATATATATACCTACTATATAGAAGTATTTGATAATTTTATTTATTTTTAAATAGATACAGCCGTATGCCTCTGAAAGTATTTGCTGCCGCAATCACTGTATACATTTGTGTATTATCTTCGGAACGATTTTTTGCATATTGGGTGGAAACCTGTATAGAATGTACGGATATTCATGTTTCCGAGATTAGCTTTCCCTCTGTTACCATCTGTCCCTCAAAGACAATTGATTCCAATGGATTGGAACAAAATGGCGATAAATCTCTAGCTATGGTATATAATATGGCCCAGGAGATTTTATGGCCAACTGCTAAAGGAGCGAATATTGCAGAAGAAGATTTTGAAATTCTTAATAAGAATTATGACAATAATCTATTATCACATATAATTACATTATTTAATTATACATGCAAGGATTTATTTAGTGAGTGTCATTGGCGTCATCAGATTGTGGATTGCTGTAGCATTTTTAAACTTATGGGACCCACAAATGGTATATGCTATGCCTTCAATTCGATTCGTTCAGTAAATCCCGATCCAACCTGGCCGTGGTCTGTAGCCGATTCGGGATCACGTAGTGGTCTAACTGTAAAACTTAATCGTCGTATGAAGGATATGACAGTATCTGGTTTGGCTGTAAGCCTGAAGCTCTTATACCTTAATTTTGGATTACATTAAAATTCGAAATACTTTTCCAGATCATCTTACATGAACCCAATCAATTTTTGGGAAACAATATTATCTATTCCACCGATGATCGCATTGTGATACCCGTGAAACCTTTACGTTTTACTGCCGAACCAGATGTCAAGATGCGTCCTGTAAATTTACGTCGATGTCTCTTTACAGTAAGTACTCTAAAATAAGCCTGGCTAACACTGACATAGACTCATTCAATTTTAGTCTGAATTGGGAATAATTGGACAGTCACGTTCCGAATGTATATCCAATTGCCACATGTATTATATTGCAAAAATTTGCAATTGTACACTTGATTTGCCGGTACCAGCAAATGCCTGGAGATATAATGACGCCGATTCCTCAAAAGATTCTTCTCGAGGAAAATGTGGAGTACAGGATCTGAAGTGCCTCTACGAAAACAGGCGTAAGAATTGCATTTAATTTATAATATAAATCAAGTTCTCAATATATTTATGTATTAATCCATTTCGAATAGATTCCCTCTTTGCCATAAGCAACATAATTGAAGAATCCCTTGATAATGTCTTTACCACCATTAATTGCGACTGCTTTCCCAACTGTGATCACATTCATTATGGTACATCTACATATACCGAAAGGCTAAATACCGTAGAAAATAATGGTAGCTATATCGAATTGGATGTTTATTTTCAAGAGGAGACATTATTCTCCTATCGTTCCGTTCTCTACTTTACTAGTATTGATTTAATGGGTATAGTAAACTGATATAATATATTTAATAGTAACGAATTTTAATATATATATTATTTATATTTCAGTTTCTTATGGCGGTATAGCTGGTCTAATTATGGGTTGTTCTGCAATCGGTGCTCTAAATGCGTTTCTCAATTATTTTAGCTGTTGCAGATATCCCAAAACAAATTAATTTCAAATCAATTTATTTTTATTGTTTATAGTTACATATATGTATGTATGTATATTCCACATTAAGGTAAAGATATAAATTTGTATATATATTTTTATGCCTTACCATGCTTCAATCTTGTTATTAAAAGGATGTCTTAGCTTTGGTTGTTCTACTTCCTGTTGATGGTCATCAAAGTTGCCAGCATTATTATGTAAGTAATGCAATACTTTCTTACACTTAAGTTTCATCCATTTCCACATTATGCCATAGTAGGCATGGTCATACAAATGCAAGGCAAATCCCACTGTTAGATAATAAATCAATTCCACGGCACTGACCATAGAAGCCCCCAAACATAGTCCAAAAATGCCACCCAAATTGGCTATAATTTCACAATAGATAAGGAAAAAAATAATACAGAGAGTAAAAATATTTATTTACATACCTATTAAATCGATGCTAGAGAATTCCAATCTGGTTCTATACAATAGAGTCATCTCCACCTGGTAGTGGACATCTACTTTAAACAAACTCTGATGCACTTCTGTGGGACTGCAATAAATGAAAAACGGAATTAGTTAATATTGTTAAATGAAAGATAAATTAATTAAAAGGTAAACCTACATTCGACGAGCGGGTAAGGGCAATGTGGTCGTGGACGTGTAGTATTCAAGTAGATCACAACTGACCAAACAATAGCAAGTCATTCCAGGTTTAGTTGCACTAAAGTAGGCATCCTCCTCCATACGCTTATCATAGCTAAAAAAATCTATGGTTAATTAAAAAAAATTTATTATTATTACATAAATAATTATAATTATTTGTCAAATGCTGCTAGACTAACCATTGTGACGTGAGAGACAACGAAGACTTACAGCATTGCATTCATTAACTATGGAAACCAAATAAAAGATATATAGAAAAATGATAAATAATTATGCTTTATATGTATATAGTAGTTAAACTTACCCCTCGAATTGTTCAAAAAAAAATATGGGTAACGTGCAATTACAGAATTTGACCAAATACGATTCATGACACTGATTCAGACAATTGGTCAAAAGAAAATTCTTACTAAATCGTGTCACTGCATCACTAGCACCAAAGTCGATTTGCTCATCGGGAAATAAGCAATTTCGTCTCTCTGGTGGCATACTACGTGTCGACTCATCTGTCCAGGTAATTTCTGGACGTACTGTGACATAAGTCTCGGTATTGGGTGTTATGGAATAAACCGCATTTGACATTTGATTTGACTTCTTGATCATAATCTAAAAAATTGGAAAAGATAATGAAAGCTATATGTAGTTGTTATTCATAAGATGTTAGAAATTTGCCAACGTACAAAAACTTTCTCACTGGCCAATGAATTTGGTCGCCTATAACGATCATCTATCATCAGATCAAAGTTAAGGCCAGTGCTTTGTCCCGCTTTTGAATTATGTCTTGGGTAAAAATTTCTACCCAATTTGTTTCTAATCTCTTTGGAACGTGGTGACAGTTCCGAATTGAAGACCAAACAATAACCATATTCAGTTCTCTCCAGCACAAAGTATTCACAGCAATCGAATGGAGAATTGCGCCACATACACGTTCCATTCACCATTAGATCCTCACAAAGGGGCGTAAGAAACAGAGCCAAACTGTTAATGTTTACAAAATTGACTGCCTCGAGATTATCGTCTTCTAGCTCGGCAAGTCCTTGTTGAAAATTACCAAATCGTAATGTTTCCATACTCATCACCAATTTGGTAAAGGCTCTTACAAGCGATGCACTGGCATTTACGGGTAAGAATTGTAATTTTGCTGCCTCCAATTTGGTCCAATTGATGCGATTATCGGTACAAACGCCAACTGCTGGAAAATGTACAATGAAAACCGGATACTGGGGATCCTCGACCACAGTCTGAAGTTTTTGAGCCACATAGCGCTCTGAGAGTATCAAATAGAATATCCAACACATAATCACACTAATAATGAGCAGGATACACCAGATTAATCTACAAATAGAAATAAGTATATACAATGATTAATGTCATGGTAAAGAAATATTAATTGTTTCCTTACCTTTCCACATTGTGCAGATGGGGATCATAGAGATACCGGACACAATGTATAGTTGACTTTTGACAATAGTGGCGAAAGTAAGCACGAACTAGATCCGTAAACAGTTTATCTTTAGTCTCTTCCTTGGCCATGTTAATACTGAAGTGTTCCCAAATGTCCATATACCCTTTTATAGGCTATCAAAGTATGCACAGTAATTGAAATATCAATGAAACTATCAACCATTCTAATTGAATAATTATGCATGTTGTCCTGTAGAAGACCCATTGATTAATTCTCCTTACCAATTATCTAGCAATCAAATAATTTAACTGAATGATGAAGTTGTTAAACTTGCATTTGGATAATGATAATGAGAAACAAAAGCTCCAAGGTCACACAAAAAGTTTTCAAAGTAAGAAATAGGATCAAGTATTTTTATACTTAGAAAATCATATATGTATATTATTTGTATTCTTAGACATGAAATTGTTTATTCACCAGCTCCGACTTATACCCTTGCATTGGAGCGTCAAAGAAAACCGATTGTGATTTCTCACCTGCTTCAATGTGAATAGAATCTGACCCGGCAGTGCCAGCTGCGTTCTCACGTTTCCTTACCTGTAATGAAAATACATACACACACACAGGTTTGTAAGACTTATCGAGATACGAACATATATACAAGCATATATAATAACATAAACCCAGAAACAAAAAACGCATTAGAGAGTTTAACTACCTGCTGCAATGGAAAATTTCCAGACATTTTATGGAGCTGATGGCGACATAAAATAAAAGTGATTTTTTCGTGGTTCTGGAACCATTTAGGTTCCAAAAACATATATGTATGTATGCATATACATATACATACCTATATATATATATATATGTACAAACATTTCAGCTTGTGTTTATTAATTGATTAAATATATTTACTAAAAGCAATTTAAAAATAAGTATATAATCAAATCATATTTCAAAGTTCATTGACATTTTAATTTAATATTTTTAGGCATAGGAGTGCTAAAATTCTGATAATAAAGACACCAATAGATTGTAATCCATAATAATTTTAAAGAGATAGCTTAATGCAAGATTTTAACAGGCTTTTTGCTAGAAAGTTTATACTAATTATGAATAAAAATAATACATATTCGATTTAAACCGATTTAATCTATTTTTCACCTTTAGGTTGATAAGCAGAAAAGCAATTTTGAAACACAAAATTTAATTGGAAATTCACTCAGATATTTAATCTATATTTTTCTCTATAATTATACATTAACAATTGTTTAATTTATTTTATTTAAACACTTATTATGTATAATGTATGTACAAGTAAAAAATATATCTACATTTATTTATTGTATATCAATAAACTAAAAAGACAGCTTAATGTTATTACAGGGTATCAGGCAATTAACATACTTTTTAAATTATAAAATCTAAATCTCTTGTAAAGACTGTACCCATATCTTTTGAATTTTTTGATGAAACGATTCAAAGACAAAGATCATCAAAAGACAAAAGCATAATGGACATGCTATAGGTATTGGGGTAGTTGGGAATATACTGAAAAGAGTGCTCAATTTCCAATTCCATTCTATTCAGGAAACAGGTACCAAATCTCACTACGCAGCGTTCCCTATAAATAGCAAGTGGCTGGCTGAGCACAGGCACAGTCATCGCTTGATCGTTGAAGAAACAGTAGCTGCAGTCCGAAATCCAAATATCAATATGAAGTTCTCTGTTGCCATCTGTTTGCTAATTAGCCTGGTAAGTGATTTTTATTTCTGCTTGCCCCAGCTGGCAGGAAATTCTTGATAACCCACAAAAGGTTCACAAATTAATTGATTCGAACTTTACTCTGTCTAATGGTTGATAGGCTTCAGGCGAATATGTGGTAAAGAATCGTGATAACATGCTGGCATATCGAGCTGAATGCGTTAAAGAGCTAAACATTCCGGCTGATCTTGTCCAGAAATACGAGAAATGGGAATATCCCAATGATGCTGCCACCCAATGCTACATTAAGTGCGTCTTCACCAAGTGGGAACTGTTTGATGTGCAGACCGGTTTCAATGTGGAAAACATTCACCAACAGTTGGCCGGCGGTCATGCCAATCACGATGAGGCACTCCATGATAAGATTGGTTCGTGCGTGGATAAGAATGAGCAGGGATCCAATGCCTGCGAGTGGGCCTATCGTGGTGCCTCATGCCTGCTGAAGAATCATGCTCAACAAATCCAGCAAAGTTTGGCTCCCAAGGCCTGAAAAGGAAACAAAAAAAGGCCATGATGGATGGCCAGGGCTGATTATAGTTATAAGCATTAATTTACACCTAGTTCTGAGCAGTTAATAAAAACACTGATTATTATATAGAATCAAACTTACTTCAGCCTGGTGGCATTTAATTTATTGAACAAAGGAAACTTTTTTGGTTCAATCCAAATGTTACTGTATACAAAGGAGCTTGTGGCACCGCGCTTGAAGCCCGGTCTTGGACTGCAACGGTTCAAGAAACAGAAGTACAAGAACTTTCTGCGCCAGTCTCTGGCCCATTCCACTGTGCATGGCCTACAACATGTTTTTGATGAGGAAGAGGAGAGACATGTATGGTTACGTTACTTTTGGCTTCTTGTTGTGATTTGTTTCTCGATTGGTTGTTTTGTCATATACTCTATGTTGGCACATCGACACGATGAACAGCATTTTATCAGTGTAATTGAAACCACTCAATTGCCTGTTTACAACATTGAGTTTCCTGCGGTTGCGATTTGTCCATGGAATCATATTAATTGGGCCCGCGCTCCAGTTGCCGCTTTTCGATTTTTGCCGCCGAAACCCGACCATGAAGTGATGCAAGCCTTTAATCAGTTACTGATTATCCTGGAACAAGGTGACTTTGGCGATTTCAACAAACTAGAAGCCCTATCTAAATTTAACTTAACGGGCTTAACCTCGCTAAACGTTGTACCACTCGCCAAATACTTGGCCTATCGCTGCGATGAGTTATTTCTGCCCGGTTCATGTATTTTTGATGGGATACCCTTCGATTGCTGCAAACTCTTCATTCAGGAGCACACCGAAAGGGGTCTCTGTTTAGTCTTTAATTCAATGATATCAGAAAATTCGCGACAGAAGCAACTAACCAACGAATTTTATCCATACAAATTAAGTTCAGCAGGTGAGGGAACGGGATTACAGTTCACTTTACATTTAAATGATTCATTCCTGAGGCCCGGCGTTTTCGAAACCATACCATTTGCAATGAGGGTAAGAGCCTCCGATAATAGAGAATAAGAGAATTTTCCTTACATCGTAGCAATGCTTACAGATGATGATCAAGGATCCACATCAGTGGTCGAAACAAATGGTCTATCACCTCTTTGCGAACACTGAAAACTTTGTGGGTGTTCATCCAACAGTTTTTGAGACAACGCCCGATACAAATCAAATGAAATTACGCAGAAGATTGTGCTACTTTGATGTGAGTAGAATTACAGGGGTATAAAGTATTAATCTAAAAATTATATTGAAAACTTTCTATAGCATGAGCGTAAACCTCACTATCCGGAATCAAGTTTAACCTATGGTTATGATAATTGCGTTGCTGTTTGCCTGCATCATGCCATTCTGAGAGTTTGCAATTGTACCACGCCCATGTATTATCCGCCCATCAGTATGTACAACCATAGTAGTAGTAATCAATTTGATCATTTTAATTCATTCTTAAACACAGAAGGTACCCGGGAATGTGGCGTTCCAGATGCAAAATGCCTAGCTGAGAATGCGGATATATTTAGCTATGTGAAGATGAGGGATCAGGACAAGTACATCAATGACACGCGGCGAGGCACATTCTGCCATTGTCCAGAAAACTGCAATTCACGACAATATAAGCTTACATTAAATGTGCGCAATATAAATTAGTAAGTAGAATGCGAACACGCTCACATCCAAGAATTTATATTGAAATCATCTCATCCAGCGACGCAAATGACACCAGAAAATTGATCAAAACCCAAGTCTATTATGGCCAACGAGTGATGACCAAAATAGTTACAAGACTAAGGTATACCTCTTTGGATTTGATGGCCAACTTCGGTGGTATCTTAGGCCTTTATATAGGTGCATCTTCACTCAGTTTTGTAGAGGTAGCGTACTTTCTGGCGAACTTGCTCTGGATGCTGCTAAAAGATGGCTACCTTAAAGTAAAAACATTTTTTTCAAATTGATTTTCATCTATGCATATATATATATGTATATTATTATAAATATTAACTGTGAGCTCATGGATAAAAGTTAAATTATTTTTGCTTGGTTTCCTGATCCGTAGGATAACGTATATAAATGGTTGGATGCGGCACTGTGGCCGGCGTCTCATTTTGTTGATCTAAATATGAACATCCAATGGCTAAGGCACTGCCATCGTAGCTGAAGTTCAGCGTGGATATCGAGGTGTCATACTCATGGAACTGGCAGAGACGCTTCTTATTGAATCCGTCCCAAATGTTGACAATGCAATCGGAGCCGCCAGTGGCGAATGTGTGATACACATTGTGAAAGCTTAAAGCATTCACAGGATGAATTTCCTCGATGTTATTATCCTTTTTGCGATGGCATTTAAAGGCAAATTTACGGCGTTGCACTTCTGGATCGTGATCCAAATATTCCACAGCCACACGACCCTCAATGGAGGACATCACATAGCCCTCCTTGTTGGGGAAGAGACGAATGCAGCGCGTTTGATACTTGAGCGAGGATTCCCGCTTCATGATATAACTGTCCATTTTACGCAAATCCCAAATAAGCACTTTCCGATCGGAGGTGGCCACCACAATTTTCTCGTCAATCACTGACATGGAGTAGACTTTACCATTATTCTGCTCAAAACATCCGACACAGCGTTTCTCACGCATGTCCCACAGCTTGACACTCTTGTCCCAGCTGCCAGTCAAGATTCCATTGACATATTCAGCATGCTCTACGCACCGAATGGGCTCGTCATGACCACCAATCACGCTCTCCGTCTGTGTGTTCACATCGAAGAGGCGCAGCATATTGTCCAGTGATCCACAGGCCACATGCACAATGTCCATAAAAGCGCAATCCAAAATGGGAACATCTTGGACAAATTTTTGCCGCATTTGATTTGCCGCCACATCGTAAAACCGTAGCGTTCCATCCCACGAAGATGCGGCCATATATTGATTTGATTTTGGCCCAAACTTCACTGCCGAGATCAAGTCATCGGGTGGATTATTCAATTTAAACTCTGGTGGACGCATTTTCATCTCTGTTTCAATGAAAACTTAAATATTTTAACGAAAATAGTCGGCGCCGCGTCGCGTCGCTTCCAGTGTTAGCGTTGCCACAAAATATTTTTACTACTCTGGTAGCACTGAGTAGAGTAGCCAGAAATCGGAAATTCTAGAGATGTGCGTGTCGGAAAAGTAACGGTTTCTGAAAATTTAAAATGTGACTGATCACAATTCTGTGGTAATGTTTTTGTTAAAACTACAACTGAAAACGATTTTGGTATGAACTGTTTTTTACTTTTCCGAATTAGAATTAGAATATCAAATTTATGAATATCAAATTTGGAATATTCATAAGTAAAACGAAATAAACAAATTAAAAATAAAATATTAAATACATTTATTTTCTTTGGAAATTAACTTTGTGATTTATAACGGGCTTAAATTTATAAAATTTGGCGTATAAGAACTTTAAATTAGTTGAAGAATAACTAAAGTTAAACGAAATTTTTACATGCAAGAATATGTATTTTTCCTTTTTGACTTCGTTAACATTTATGCTGAGCGTGTACGAATTTTTCAAAATAACCAGCTTTTTGGTACTTTTATAAATTAATTGGTAAAAGAATTTGGCAATTGAACGATTTAAATCGACTTAAATTATCACAAACTTATTTAAAAGCAAAATTACATTAATATCTCGATATGTGGGTTCTTTAAGTTTTCATTTCTAGGATAAGACTTAAACGTCAATAACTTTAATTAAATTTATTGAATATTCTAACAAACACCTACTTAATAACTCTATAAATGACCGGCGAATTCCTTAGTAACACGCCATTATTATTGGAAGTCCTAATGTCTTGGTGGTTAATTTTCTTTTTGGTGATTTGACTTGAGCATTTATGGTTGCTATTTGCATTTTTGGTCTATATTGGTATCCTTTTTCAAAGTTCCATCATCGGCAGTACTCAACGCAATAGCAAATTGCGCTGCATAATATGTGATCATGATTTGTAGACGAGCACAAGGTAGTGGGACAGCCATAAACATGGTTACTGCAATAAGGCCATCGGAAACGACAAATAGAATGGCTCCCACAGCACAAAATATATTTAAAAAGTTTTTAGCATCAAGAGCACGGGCAAGGGAACGCCATAGCATTGTTGTAATCAAAGCACAATAGATGGGCACGCCTATAATCAGTATTTCATCCAGGTTCTTGTGTACAAAGTATATAACTGTAGAATAAATAAGAGTTATAAATTTAATTTCTTAACTTTTGCTTTAACTTACACAATGTAACGACTACATAGAGAGCAATGCCAAGGAACCATTTTCGTGGCTTCCAGCCAAATGCGGTAATATAGAAAACATGAGCTATGCCAAAAGAGATCATGCCAAAGGGAAATAGATTTACATTGAGCAAAGCATCGCCACCGCAGGAGAAGATTAACCCAATCAAAATCAACTGAGATCGTCGATACCTAGGAATTTGTTCAATTAATAAATAAACAGGTTAGGTTCTTTTAAATTAAACCTTACTCCTTGTTCAGGTTAAAACCTTTAGCCAGAACATAAAACATTAATGCCAAAATTGGCAAACATTTGAGCACTGTGGTCCATAGCTCACCCTGAGGATCCCGACGAACCAGCGAAAAATATAAAATTAGAGTCACAAGGAACGGCACTAGCTTCAGGCTATGCGATTTGGCCTTTAAGATTTAGAAGATAAAGTAAAATGATTAGTCCTAATCGAAACTACGGTTCAAAATACAGTGATTATACAATCATTGAAATAAGAATATTGAGGCGATTAGATTAATTGCCTTGGGTTGCTAACCCACCCTCCACGAATTTCAGATTTATTTTGGTACTACTTCTCAGTTAAATATAATTAGCATACACTTTGCCTTTCTTAATGCCGCTAGAAAACTTTCGCTTTCACCAACAGAGCTTTTCACTCCAGAGTTACACGAGAGAGAGAGACAGAGAGAGAGCATACCAGCAGATGCCAGTGAGCAAGGTCAAGGACAAGAGCTTTTAAATTTTTTTTTTTTTTTTTTTTTGGTTAGATAAAGCATCCGCAATGCACACACAAAGGGAAATTGCAAAAACGCACAAGTGTCCATACAAACGATAATAAATTACAAAACCAAAAATAAAATGACAACAAAGGCTTTGTTTTGCAATGGCAACTTATTGAAATCACTTACTAAATCTACTGGATCGTTCATGACAAATTATTTAAAGCAATTTAAAACAAATTATAGTGTCCACAACCTAATTCTAATTGAACGATTTCTGGATTCGTGACCCGTTTGCCACCCTCTTTTAATAAAAAAAAAGAAAGAACGAAATAAGCCAAGAAGACACGTAGCCAGCCGCAAACACGTTGCACACTTTTCACCAGCCGTCAATAAACTGAAAGTAAAGCGTAGAAATTTCAATTTAACTGGACGCTTGACTGGACGACTGGAGAGCGAACACACACACGCACACACATACAGTGAGTTTTCACATTTTCATGTGTGTGCAGCATAAGCAGCAGCATTCTAGCTTTTCACTTGCGGATACAGGAACAGCTGTAGGCAGATTGATTATTGAGTGCTATGTACCTTGGCTATTATCACTGCTGTGAAGCACAATAGTCAGAGAGCGAGAGAGAGTGAGTGAGAGAGAGAGAGAGAGTGCGCAGAAGAGTGTGGGAGAGCGTCGCGCAACAGGTTAATTGAAGAATGCATTCCCTACACTATAAAGCATTTGGAATAAGCAGAAGTTTGTTAGTGGTCCAACAAAATGAAAGCAAATCATGCGCATAGTCGACCCAAGTCGATGCTCTTCTCTCTTGAATTTAAAAAAAAAATTGCAATAATACACTTTCACTTGGCGTTGGCGGCGACGGAAGCTTTCGTAAGCTTACGGCAAAAGTTTATCTCAAGCTCTTGAGCTCCGTTTGTGTGTTATGTATTGCCCGTTGGCCTCTTTCCATGTCAAAGTTTCATTCCGCGTCAAGTTGTGGCATTTTTCAGGCGTGCGAAAATTGTTCAGCGGCCTTAGTGAAATTCCCTTAAAGACAAAGTTAAAGAAAATTTTTGGAAGAACTATTAAGTTAGTTGCAGATAGCAAACTAGCAATTTGCAGGCATAGTTGATTAACTATCAGGTGAGTAAAACGGCGAATGCCTAAAAGTATGCAATTCAAAGTTTTGAACAAAATGTACAAAGAAAAATTGGAAAATTGTGTATCCATTGGGTGAGGGTGGTATTGGCGTGTATTCCTGTAAGCAAAATATAACATTGTACAGGCAAATGGAAAGAACGAAAAGGAGGGCATGCTGACCACTAAGACATTTACATGCTAAGGGAAAAGTTGAAGCTCATCATAAATTATACAAAAATTAATTTATGGTAATGGTTTATACCAAGTTTTGAGAAAGCAAAAGTAAGCACTTGCATACACACGCACTCTTGACCTCCGAGCAAACACATTCATACACATACAAATTATATACACACACACACACATATATACACTTACGCCCACTGAGACAGTGACAGAGACGCCTGCAGCCACTCAAGTTGAGAAAAGACCCGACCACGACACTGCAGGCACAGGGACACGGCATTTATGGGCCAGTGGGTGGCTCACGTATCCAACCAGACATATACAAGAACCCCCCACACACAAGTGCACATTGAACTTGAGAAGTCCACACGACCCAAGCAACGGCAGACTGTAGTAGGGTATAGATGATGTGTGTGTGTATATACTTATATATATATATATATATGTAATATATAGTACAAGTATGACAGAATAAATATATTGATGGCCAAAGTTAAATCTGTAAATCTATAACGATGGTAATCAATGACAAAATATAGGTGTATATAAATAAATATTAATGATTAATTTAAGTAAATGGAAGTAAATATATTAGGCTAAAGTAAATATATTAAGGCTCTCGTATAATCAACTGATTAGAATTGGATTAACAATATATGATATAGACAGCTTATGTAATTTGTTGTATGACTTATTTCACGAGAGATATATCAGTATTCTTTCATGAACATAATATTTCATATTGAACGATTGGTTATTTACTTTATAAATTGTGTATTGATTGTTTTCCCTATAATAATAATTGAATTGTTGATGGTATAACTAATTACTTTTCCATCGTATAGACAACCACACGCAATATGGCGTGCCCGTTCTTTCGTCGTGCCGACTCGCTGACACGTCAGCCATCGGTTATTGTGGAGCATGGTACTCATTGGGCCCTGGAGGATGAAGAGCTATCCGATGATGCTTTAACATTGACCCATTTGCAAATGGCCATACAACTATTAACGGCACCATCAAATGAAGATCTCAATACTGCTGTCACTTCTTTGGTGGCCAAATATCGCCAAAGTTGGCCCAATATACACAAACTGTAAGTAGAGAAATCTCCAATTAAGATTAGTTTAAACTAACTTGGATATCTATAATTCTTAAAGTAAATTGGATCCAAACACCTTTAAGAGTTGTGCCAACTATGACTATTTGGGTGATATACAAGAGCTGCTGCTGAAAATGGATGAGGCAAGTGCCAGTGAAATCCTGGTTCTTTTGGGTGAGGAACTAATCACCTGCTGTTGCACGGGCATCATTGAGCGTGCCTTTCGCTGTCTGGGCACAGATTTACAGGAGTTTTTGGGATCCCTTGATGGAGTCTACGATGTCCTCAAATTGCAAGAGGTAAACCAATAAAGAGAAGCTTAAAAGTTATTTAATGATTATAATAATACTATTATATAGGATGATGTAACCGATACTGGATTTGTGTGTGCCGGCGAAGGTGAATTAATTTTCACCTCGGAACGTCCGGTGATTGCCTGGCTTCTGTTGGGCTCACTTAAGGCCCTAACCCGCATGTTGTATAAGGTGGATGTTAATATCAAGATTGAACCAGTTGAGGGGGATGCACGTCGATATCGTTATCTCTTCTCCCTGGTTAAGGACAGCTCGCAATCTTTACTAATGAACCGCCCGGCTGCAGTGGTAACCAAACCAATGCCCGAAACAGTGCAACGTAGCAACTCTAGCAATGCTTCGGATCTACAGATGAGCTCCGCCAATTTCTGTAAAATGTTTCCCTGGCATTTCATCATGAATGAACAACTCGAATTGGTTCAGTTGGGACGGGGCTTTAGCAAGCTTTATAAGCCATATCTGGCCGATTTTGGCTGCCTGGCCAGCACTTACTTTGACTTCAAGCGACCCAAGGGATTGACCATGAAATTTCGTGACATTGTGCGACGCACATACACTCCTTTCCTAATAGGACTCAATAGCCCGCCGGGTGTGGTTGATTTTCCAGCTATTGGATTGGAGATTAAAGGGCAGATGGTGCATTGTCCGGAATCGAACTCCTTACTTTTTATAGGCTCACCATTTCTCGATGGTTTGGATGGTCTTACATGCAATGGTCTCTTCATCTCCGATATACCTCTACATGATGCTACACGTGAGGTGATTTTAGTGGGAGAGCAGGCCCGAGCCCAGGATGGATTGCGTCGGCGCATGGATAAACTGAAGAGCAGCATTGAGGAGGCCAATTCGGCTGTAACAAAGGAGCGAAAGAAGAATGTTAGCCTCTTGCATTTGATCTTTCCCGCGGAAATTGCAGAAAAATTGTGGCTTGGCTCATCCATTGATGCCAAAACGTATCCGGATGTGACTATATTGTTCAGTGACATTGTTGGCTTCACTAGCATCTGTTCCAGGGCAACTCCCTTTATGGTTATTAGCATGTTGGAAGGTTTATACAAGGATTTTGATGAATTTTGCGATTTCTTTGATGTCTACAAGGTGGAAACTATTGGCGATGCATATTGTGTGGCCAGTGGATTGCATCGCGCTTCCATTTATGATGCCCACAAGGTCGCTTGGATGGCTCTAAAAATGATTGATGCTTGCTCCAAGCATATAACCCATGATGGCGAACAAATCAAAATGAGAATTGGTCTACATACGGGCACCGTATTGGCTGGTGTAGTGGGCAGAAAAATGCCCAGATATTGCCTATTTGGACATAGTGTGACTATAGCTAATAAATTTGAATCAAGCAGCGAGGCATTGAAGATTAATGTCAGTCCCACAACCAAAAAGTAAGTATTTAATTTCGAATGTTATTATATTTTTTATGGAATACTTTTAATTTGTATACCTACCTCGCTCTTACTCACTCTCCCTCTCCCTCTCTCTCTGACTTAATAGCTGGCTGACCAAACATGAAGGATTCGATTTCGATCTACAACCAAGGGATCCCTCTTGTTTGCCCAAAGAGTTTACCAATTCGGGCACTTGTTATTTCTTGGAAGGATATCGTAATCCAGCATTGGACAGCAGCCTGCCATTGGTTGAACATATTAATGTCGCCATGAAGACCATATCCGAGGGTGGTGATGCCTAAACAGAGCTTTCCTAGAACTAACACTTGCTCAGTAGAAATACATTAAAATATATAGTTCAAATGCACTTGTAGTGAAATTTTCTGTTCCCCCCTCTCGCCCCCCCTCATCGTGTGTCATTCCCTTAACTTTGCTTAGCCTTCAGCAAATAAAAATTTATCGCCAACCGATTTCCAGTTGCAGATGTTTATTTTATATATTTTTTATTTTTTTGGGTTTTTAATCATCTTAAGCCTGTTTTGCCTTTGCTGCCTCCTCCTGCTTGGCCTTGATATAGGCCTTGACACGATCACCAATCTTACTGGCCATCAAGCATTTGTGTCCACGGAAGGCCCACACATCAGCTGGGCTATTCTGCTCATTGCTATCAATGCATCCTTCAGCAATTTGTAGGGCCTCCTGTTCGGTCAGATCCATTTTAAATTGCTTGGCCAAACGATCGGCATGATAGCCCTGATGAGTACAGAATATGTCCAATTTTGTGGCCGAGCATAGCAAATACTGACGAACATCCGGTTCATCTGGGAAGATCAATTGTTTCAGTGAATTGATTTGGTCAGCACTCAAAGGATGCTCCTTCAGGCACTCAACTCGTATTCTTTTAATATCATCGGCAGTGCTTGGCTTCCATTCACCATCGGCAAAGGCCTTAAAAAAATACCCGAAAAAGGAGAAATTATTTTACTTATTATTATTCTATATAAAATGGAACTTTTAACACAAAATAAATTATATTCTTAATATTTATATACACACCACAGCGAAGAGTGCCAACGAAACAATTAAATATTTCAGCATTATTATTGAAAATTTATATATTAATCGGTAAACAAGTTGCACGTCGCAGCTAGATTTTTCAACTGAATGTCCGACGGCTTATTTCTCTGAATTTATAATCTTTGAATAAAGTTGATTATATATACACATAAGTTCCATTCGTTTAGCATCAACAACCAGCAGTCACTGTGTCAAAAGTTCAATTTAGTGATAAGCCCAGAGAGAAGTCACAAAATTGATTACAATAATTATTTATATATACATAATACATATATGCATATATTTCACTATATACCTAAACATATTTGTTATTCATTTGCATTGCCTGATAACTCGATTCCAGTTCTAACAGATGGACTTATGTATTTCAGATGAGAATTGGTATAAATGACAACGGGCAATGAAGTTATGACGAAATTTAGTTTGTCGATTTATCAGATAACTTCTTATGCATTTTATTAATTATTTTTTTGCTCTTTTTATAGATATTAAAAATGGTTTATAATCAATTAAATATTTTCTCTATAATTAAGTGTAAAGTTCTTATCTATCTGTCTACAATTTCTATCAAAGTTCAATTAATATTTTTATATTATTTCTATAATTTATTTCCGCATTTGATTTTATACGTATTACAACATTACTTACTATCGGTAATAACTGTTTCCACCCATATTTTTCCACTACATATTAAATTTTACTTAATTATTGGAAATTGAATAATAAGAATCGATCAATTAATATTAATTGATTTTATATGGCTTTGTAAATTGTAAATTGTAATTTGTAAATGGTTTTTCTTTCGGCAGTGGTCGAAACATAAGTCTCTCTTTCTCTCGTATTCTCCCTTCAGTCATTCTCGAAATATCTCTCATTCTTTCTCTTTTTCTTTCCCTCTCTTAATCTCCGTCTCTCTCTCCTAATTTCTCTCTCTTTATCTCCCTCTCATACTTTCTTTTAATCTCTATTTCTCTCTCTCTCCCTATCTCTCTCTCTGATTCTCTCCTTCTCTCTACAACTTAAGCTATTCTGGCTTATCGAATTTAATATTGAAAATTTATAAAGAAAATAAAATAATAAACATTTAGTTTTTTCTTTGGATCAAAAACGTATTAAAATCATAAACAAAAAGCAATTTTAAATGGATTACCTTCAAGATCGTATCATATTATATTGGTTTACTTTATTAATTAATTATTTTCAAGGCAGAAAATAAAGGTTGATCCGTCTGATTACAGATAAATATTGGGAAAAAAAACCTGAAAACAATGCTTGATTATGATCTTATATGCTGATCGAAACTGATACAGAAACTTATGGCAAAGAAGTCCTGTATCACTGTCTCGAATAACATGACAAAGAGGTCTATAGCACAAGATTTAAACTAAAATACTATAATTACTTTATTTTAACCCACGATTACCTCACAATCCATGAAAACTCATAGCCACTTTCACGCATCTTAGATAGACCTGCAATTACATGGAATATTTATCATATAAATATTTACATAATAATTCTTAAATAGCAAAAATGATTCCAATAACATGTTTGCACATTTTCAGTTAGATACATTATTTTTTACAATAATTCAAATATAAATTTCTCCGTTTCTTCTTAAGTTTTCTTTAAATTCAACATATAAAATTTTAAATCTATTTTGTAACTATGTAAAATATAATGTAAATTTCATTGAATAAAAAGCCCTACTGACAATTTTATTTCCAGTTTGAATAGCTCTATAGGATTGGCCGAGTACAAATGTTTCACTAACGGCCATTATGCCAACCAATTGCAGTCTTTCTTTTATTTAATTAAATCGAATAAAATTCACAGCTGGCAGAGACCAAAATTAAATACAACCCGAAGGCATATTCAAGAGTTGTCATTAACATAAGATGAGTGAGGTGAGCGAATGAATGCATGAATGAATGAATGATTGAACCAGTGAGTACCTACTGTAAAACCCTAAACTTTTCTGGGAACCACGCGTCCGGACTCTGGGCATATGTGCACATTTCAGCAACTAATAATAACAGTTACCTCAGCTTACCAAATAAAAAATGAGAAAAAAAAGGCGTTCACTATGCACCCTCTAACTGAGGGTTAGATAGCTCAGGGTTCGACCCCGCTGGGGTAGGTTTCAGGAAATCGGAAACAGTGTTTATACCCAAACAATGGCCATATAAGAATTCTAGGGCGTTGACGTCTCATCATGTTCTTTTTTTTTTTTTTTCTTGCTGTTATGTTATTAGAAAATTATATAGAAAATTTGTTATAGGTTAGGTGAAAATCATATTAACACCCCAAAAGAGTGTCAATGGCCAAAGTCAGCAGAGAAGGCCAAAAAAGAGTGAGAGTGAGAACGTATTTGTTGTTGAATATTGTGGCCATCTCGAATTTCTAGCATGAAATCCTCTTCCTGCTCTACTCTGGTCCAATCTTCAGTTAATGATCATATAATAGGTCTGTGTACTTTGACGTCAGGGTGTCAAATGATCAGATTTGCTACCGGAATTCGCAATATTGTATATATTTTCATTTTCAGTGTATTCTTTCTTGTTGACCCATTTGTTCCATGCGTCATGGCAATTGTTTGAAATTCGAGTTTCCGTCTCTCCAATTGTTATTGCCAATTCAAGGAATTTTTGGATTTTGAACATTGTTTGGCGTGTGTCATATGAGATGGTTATTGATATATATATGTATGTATGTATTATGTTTAAAAAACATTGTATTTGTGTTAATTGTATTAGAGAAAATTGCACTTTGTTGTTGTTGTTTTTTTTTTGTGATAATAACTTACAAAATAACTAGGTATATATGTATATGTATGCATATATTTATATATAACATATTATCTTTGCATATCTGCTTTTGACATAAAACAAGTCTTGCAACTTGGAAAATCTTCTGTTAACACAATGTTCTGCTAAAGAATAACATCAACAACAACAACAACAAGAGCATTACCAAAAGAAAAGTTTCTATGAACTTTTAACAAAATTTTACGTTTCCGTGAGTTTCCTCCAAGACTTCCGTCACAAAAAGGCATGGGCGTAGAATCATGAGTGTGACACAAAAATGTATCCATTACTCCATACGTTTAAAATTAACAATACCATGAAGAGGTTGATGAAAAAATTCAGAACAAATTTTGATAATTATTCTATTTGTGCAGGCCTCGGTAGATGGTTGTCTAAGGACCAGTCTTTGGCAACTGAACAACGAGGACGGAATCGTAGTGCATGGTGTGTTTTCGTAGCCGAAGGCCTTGTTGCCAGTGCTTGTAAAATATAGTTAGGTTGATGTTTACAACTATATCCTATACTTTAATAATAATAATAATAATAATAATATTCTATTTGTAATGAGAAATCTGAAGTAGATTGTTGATACTTCTACAAAACTTATGTAGAAATTATGAATATTTTCCTCAGTTGATTCCTTTAAGTTGATACTACGCCCATGACCTTAGTATATTGTCGTTTTGGTCTCAGTGTCGTATATCGTTTTATATGTAAGAAAAAGCAAAATGTAATTTCATGCCTCGCTGAAGGAATACGAATACATGAGAGTTCAAAGTTTCAGCTTGTAGCCAAGCGAAAGAGAGCAACACACACACACACAGTGCTCTCTAGTCAGAGGATGCTGGCTGGTTGGCTGGCTGGCAGGACTTGGATACGACTTAAAAGCGCAGGAAGTTATTTAATGAGATTTCTTTATGTCAAAGATAAGTCGAAGAATTTTCATAGCCTGCAACTAAGAAAACCAAATGGACTTGTAAAACAATATGCAAGAAAAAAGAAAAACAGAAACCAAAAAACGAAAGAAAGACACAAAACCCCAAAAAAGAAAACAACAAACAAATGGTGGTGGATGTGACTGTTATCATTGTTTTTGTTGTTGTAGTTGTTGTAGTTGTTGCTGTTGAGCGAGCCGAGTGAAAAGGATAAGCATAGACCGACAATTGTTGCACACACTTGAAATTAAATTAACTTTTTTCGACCCTGTCCACGTCGAGTGGCAACGTTGTCGTCGTCGCTGTCGGAGAGGCATTGTTCCAAAGCCTCCTGTAGCTGACAGGCTACCAAATGAAAGGCGTTTCATTATTTTTGTTAGCTAGGGTTTAAACGTTGGTCTGGGGCGAAAGACCATCTTTTAAACCATATACCTTAATCAAAAAAAAAAAAATAGAGACAATGTTCGTGAGCAGTCTGTGTAGCATTCATTCAATGATTGCTCAAATATTGTCTTTGGTCTATGGTAGCTCCCCAACAAATATTAAAAGAAATCCAAAGCCAAAAACCAAAAAACCGACAAAACATAAAAACAAACAAATTCGAAATCACAATCAAAAATTGAATGAATGAGGCAATGACGCAAGGAAATCTCATTAGCCGCATGCCTGCAAGTTTCATTTTTAATTTTGTATAATTTTTTTCCCCCTCTTCCCCCCTCCCCCGATCCGTTTGTTGTTTTTATTATTATTGTCTGTTGTTACCTACAAAGATGTATACATATATATATATATATGTATATATTTATATATATTTTTTTCCCCCGATGGTCTTGATCAAATAATTTTGCGGCCAATGCATGGTAAATATTTGTCAACATTTTAAGGCACTTTTCTTTTGTTTTTTACTTGGCTGTTTCTCTGTCTCACATTGAATCAGAAGCAACCACTTGAGGTGAGTCCATACGCTTCGTCGGAGTCATCAAAAGAGTATATGTGAGTGTGCATATCTGGGTGTGCATACATATGTGTGTATATATGTGTGTGTGTCTGTATGTTTGGGGATATAACCGGCAGCTAAAGGTAAGTAAAGTAGCAATGATATCCAAACTGATTGAAACTTTCCTCAATCTGTCAAGACTAATAACAACGAATACTCATTACACTTACAATTAAATGGAAGGAAAATAAAAGTTAAAAGTTTTGTGTTATATTATTATAATAAAAGTATTTAGTAATCTATATCTCAAACCTTAAGTATATACTATACTGTACCATAATATTCAAAAATATGACTATATAAATATAAACGAATCAGTCAAAATTAATTAATAAATGTAATACATTTAATTGTATTTATATTAGAACTATTGTAGCTTTTATCAAGTTATACATACATAAATGTATTATATTATAAAGTTTTACTTATCAAAATTAACGAATATTATCCAACTCAATTTAGCAAAATGATTCTTAAAACTAGGATAACGTTTATGAACTTTTTTAAGGGATATTAGTTTTTAAATTTTAATGAATGCAAAAAGTTCATATAATAAAATTAAGTTTCTAGCTAAAAATCTAATTAATCAAATTAATCAGAATGTATATTAATACCAGGACCAAAATATATAATTGAAAATCCATATAAGATATCTGCAACTTTATGAAAAGTTCTTTTAAGGTTTCATCACAATTTCTATTAGTTTATTTAAACATTTTTAATGCCATTTGATGTGTGTTCCTAATGAATACTTAAGAATTTTGCTTGGAATAAGAAATCGGAATAGAATATATAAATATATATATATATATATATATATGTATTGTTAGAAAGAGCATGAAAGCTTCATAATGGAATTGGATTGATCATATTTTATATCTTGCCATGATTTATGTTGTTTTATTTTCATTGTTGTTGCCACACGGGCTACTGAATGTTGCCTTGATTGTTGTAGTTGTTGTTGCTGCCGCTGTTGTTGTTGTTGTTGTTGTTGTTCATCATCATTATTGTTTATGTTGGACTAGCAGTGTATATGAGCTATCCCTTCACAGCACCAACCCGTTGCCATAGCCCTACGCAGCTCAAGCGTGAAGAGAGGCCAAGCCAAGCCAAGCCAAGACGAGCCAAGACGAGCCGAACCGGCGACATAATGGACATGTTTCAGCTTTTGTTGGCTAAAGAAGTTGTCAGCATCAGTGACTGTTGAACTAATTTGCATATTTGGCAGCAGTAAAAACACATTTCAAGTGGCCACCCAGGGTATCATTGTATACATACATTCATACATATATGTACATACATATATACATACATATGTATATATAATGTGTACATATATACATATGTATATGCATATGTATAGGCGCACTTTAAACAAAGTTAAAATGCGAGAAATTGGCCCTGCGCAAAAACCAGTAGCTTGTCAACTATACAATATGGAAGCCAACAACTTCTAGCCATTTACAGTTGCCAACATGCTGACTGTGAATGAGACTTGGCTGGAACTGGAACTGCCCACCGTGTCGGGTCATTTGTATATACATATACTATATATATATATATACAAAAATATATATAAGTGTATATGTATACATAAATGAGAATCTATGTCTGTGTATGTATGTATGTGTGTATAAGTGCTTGCTGCCTGCTGTCCTTGTGCGGATGCCGTCGCTGCTGCCTTCGTTAGCGTTCTCACTAACAAATCGCAGCAGCAGCGGCTGTTGTTCTTATTGTTGTTGTTGCTGTGCGGTTGCTCTTCTGTTTTGCAGTTCGAAACTTGTTTCTTTTGGCCAACTTGTACAACATTGTAGCCGCTTAACATTTCCTTTCTCTGTCGGTGTGCATGTATATGTGTGTGTGTGTGTGTTTGTGTGAGGGAATATGTATGTTTATATCATAGCTCCGCCTTTTGCCTGTAGGCGGAGTCTGTCTAAAGACCAACATAGACAGAGTGAGAGAGAGAGCACAAGCCAGACCAAAGAGAGGGAGAGAATTTTCAGAGAGTCCAGCGCGCGCATAGATTTTTGTATTTCAAACATTGTCGATTCTGTCGCACACGTGACCGTTGCCTGCCCGTCGACATTCGCAGTTTGTTTCAATTGCAATAATTTTGTAACATTCTAATAGGCCAATGTGGAACCAACACCCAACACCCGACACCCAACCACCCAACCCGCCGAAACCACTACGCCAACACAACAACAACAACAATAACAACAGCAACCATCTGCCCCATATCCTTTCTTACCCATCGAGACTTAATGCAACCAAAGGAATTTCCTTTTGTTATCAATTCAATCAATATTTTACATATACATACATATGTGTGTGAATGTATCCAGGGCATTTTAAGGATATCATGAGATTAGAGTGTTAGGAATAACCATTTTATGAATATAGACATGCCTTAAAAACCGATCACTTAAATGACAATATGATTAGTTGCCCTATTACTCTATATATATTTATAGAAACAATCTAAACAATTAAACTATTCTAATATGATAGAAACTACATACTTTTTTAACTAATTTCTACAGATATATTTCATAGATGGATTAATTGCTGAGAATCTACATAATTTTTCTAACCAATTTAAATTATATTGCCAGATTAAGATAAAGTTATCTATATTATGGTGCTTTATTATTGGACTGTGCAAAGTATTTTAAATAAATTATATAGATAAATAATATATCAAGATCAATTTATAAGATTGGTAAAATTTGAGAAGGAATATATACAATAATTTCTTTATATTTGATCATTTTTCTTCTTAATAAGTCTATTTACAATGAATCTTTTGGAATTGTTAGGCTAAAGCAAAGATTTGTTTCTGCGAACGAAATATTAAATAAAACAGCAAATATATCATATTAAGATTAAGTATACCTTAATATGTATATATAAGCAAGTAATTCTAAGAAAATTGACTATACTAAATGATTTTTATATTAAAAAAGTTAAAAATTTAATACTTTAAACCGATTCTGATGTATTGTTATTTAACTTACTTAAGATGGAAATGAAAATATTCTGCTCTATATGAAATAGAAAATATTAACATAAAATAAAGTTATTCATAGACTCTTTTGCACTCTAGACAGCTTTGTTAACCCTTAACCCCCTTCCCTCACTCATCCTCCTTTTTCCCCTTCCCCCTCCCTAGTATTCTGAAAGCAACTGAAAATGAAAAGCAAGTGGCAATATGCCAAAAACCAGTAAAATAAACTTTAACATGAAGAGCAGACGACGAGCGACCCCTAAAAGCTACTAAACTCACCCTCTTACCACAAAAAAAAAAAAAAAAAAAAAATATGAAATCAGAAGAATGGGTAAGAATGGAGGGGTATGTATATGTACATATATAAATTAGGGGAACGGGCAACGGGCAACGGAAAGGTTCTTGTTAGTTGAAGAGGCATATGCCAACTGTGTCAGTTATGTGTATGTATATATATTTAAGTGTATGTGTGTGTGTGTGTGTGTGTGTGTGTGTGAGTGTGTGTGTGAGTGTGTGTGTATGGAGAGTCTCCTACGCCGCCATGCCAACCAGTGGCGAGGTCGCAACAACAACCTTTTTTGGTTGGCTATATCCAAAAGCTCTCGCTCTCTCTCTCTCTCTCACACACTCTCTATCTCGTACGCATATTTTTCTACATACATACATATATATATATATACTTGTATATGTATGAATGTAGGTGTATACATACATATATAAAAGTAAAAGAGAAAAAAAAGAAATTGTAAAACAAAGGCAACAAAGAAAATGAAAGAAACCTCAAACAACCACCAGAGTTAGCTACCACCACCACAACCACAACCATTATATTCAACCAACCAGTCTCCACTGTATTATAAATATCGCTCATACGCCGCATTGCCGCTTTTCCTGCTGCTGTTGCTGCTGCTGCTGCTGCCTCGAGTGCACAATATTGTATACAGTACCAAATTAGATTTGAAACTTTTTTCTTAATTGCTGCCACCGTCTCTGTCTCCGTCTACATTTCTGGCCTCTCGTCTCTGGTTCTGATTCTGGCTCTGGCTATAGCTCTGGCTATAGCTCTGTTGCCGTCAACGCCGACGACGCAAGCAGCAGCACACAAAGGTGGTTGCAACACTCTCTGAATCCAAATCAACCCTCATTTTGCCTAAGGCAACTTCGCTCTGTATTTATTGTATATGTCTGTATCTCTCTGTGTGTGCGTGTGTGCGTTTGTGTTTTGTGTGTGTACGGCTTTTGTATTGGTAAATGTTGCCGCTTGCCGCCATTTGCCTTAGTAACGCTGCTGCTGTAGTTGTCGCCGTCGTCGTCATCGTTATAGTCGCTTAAGCATTATCCCAAAAAAAGTTGAATCAGTTGCAATCGAAGGCTCACTGTGTCATGTCGTTAACGGGCGCTTTTTAATTTCCGGTTAATATTAAAATTATAAAATTTCTAACAATAGAAAAACCACAAAAAAAAGTAAAACAAAATCAAATAACAAACAAAACTAAAAACGAAGATTGATTATCTTCAGGGCGTGTGTGTGTGTCTCTTCTGTATGTGTGTTTGTGTTAGTGATTTAAATATTTATAGTGATAAATCTAATTGAATATCTTAAGCAAATATATTCCCACCATTCAATATGAGTTTACCGTCGGGTGTGGACATGCAGAATCTCATGTCACAGCATCCAGTTTTGGGAGCACTACCACCTGCATTTTTTCTACGTGCTGCCTCCGAACGCTATCAACGTACACCCAAATGTGCTCGCTGTCGTAATCATGGCGTGGTAGGATCCTCCCCTCCCTTTAATAGTTTTTTTTAAGAACTTTCAACTAATTATAAAATTTACCTCACCATTTAGGTGAGCGCACTGAAGGGCCACAAAAGATATTGCCGCTGGCGAGATTGTGTTTGCGCCAAATGTACACTTATAGCCGAACGTCAACGTGTTATGGCCGCTCAGGTGAGTTAGCAAAATATCAATATAACATTTAGCACAGATGACTAACGCAAGGATTATTTCCTTCTTGTCATTTTATTCTGGTTTATCAGGTGGCCTTGCGACGTCAGCAAGCTCAAGAGGAGAATGAAGCCCGTGAATTGGGTTTGCTTTATACATCTGTACCCGGTTCAGGTCAGCAACAAAATGGCAGTGATAGTGTCACGCCAACACCGCATAGTCCAAATGGTAATGGGATTGGTTCTGGTTCAGGCCAGAATGGTGTATTCCATGCTGGTATACCATCGCCACCAAGCGACGGCTTTGATAGCACTTCCACAACCAATCCCAATCATCATCTGCCCCAGCAACAACAGCAACAACAACAACAGCAGCAGCACCAACAGCAACAACATCAACAACAGCATCAGCAGCACCACCAGCCACAGCAACAACCACATCAGCATTACAATGGCAATGAATCCGACACGGATGGACGCACACGTTCCGAACATTTAAGCGTTGGCTTCTCACCCACACGCACGGAATTGGACGAGAGTCCGGGTAAGTCTCAAAGAAAAGAAATTATTATATTTACGCCCTGCTAAACGATCCTCTCCTCTCCTCCTTACCTCTTCCCCTTTCCCTCCCTTCTCCCTATGGTAGGCACTTCAAAAGTCTAAAAGGCGTTTAAGAAAATGTTAGGATATTTATTTTTTTTTCTTCTTCTTCTCTTGCAATTGTTAAAAGCGCAGCGGTGCATAAAGTGCCACACTCGCTGATGCATGTGTGTGTACTCGAGGATTGAGTGTGTACGTGTGTGTGTGTGAGAGAGGCTTAGGTGTTGTTTTGACAAAGGTTTTGACTCTCCACCTCCTCCTAGTCAAGTTGCAGGTTGTTAAACCATGCATACAAATATCGCACAAACAATATAAAAATGAATCCTATATGTGGTTACATTTAAATTAAAGTTAAAAAAGAAATTGCTTGAAATAAAGTTAATTTTATATACTTAAAATGATGTTATATGAACTTGGTAGAATCTTGTCCCGAAATCCCTGAGTCCAAGTGGAAATTAAAGTATATAGAACTTTAACTTGTCTCTTTTATATTATAAATCAATTTGCGGCAATGAGTTGAATAATATTAAACAAGTTCTTAAGAGTCTTGTATACATGTATGTATGTATATATTTTCTTCCTCTTTTTATATATTTTTTAGTTTGTTTTATTTAATTGAAATATTTACATAAAAATTTGACACACTTTTTAAAACAAAATGTGAAACAAATAAACCAAAATTCTTGGGCATCTGAATATAAACTTTTATGCTGGATAAATTTTGATATTTGTTAACAGTTTTATTTCATATATACTTCGGTTTATTATATACATTGATCTTATATTAATTCAAGATATACGATACAACGATCTTTTATTAATATTGCTATGCTTGAGGCAAAAAAAAGGCAATAAAAAAGATAAAATGTTTATTTATTTCAAAATTTATAATGAAATTTATAAGCCAATCAAAAACTATAGAATCACATTTTTGAAACAAAGTCAATTAGCTCTCAAAATCTTGTGCCAAATATGATTCACTATAAAAATGAAACTCTTATATGTACATAGGTATGTAATGAACAATAAAAGTTAAGGTAACATTATCTCAATCTCTTTATATAACAATAACCTTGCACATATCTTGATTCCTGATTACCTAACAACAATCAGTTTTTTTTTCTTTCTGCCCCTCATCAAACGATTAAACAGTTGCAAAGAATCTCCTTCATCTTTTCCCAGCGATATCTTACGCCCACTCATTAGGTTTATCATGGAGTAAGTAAAAGACAACCCCATGCTGAGGGCGTAAGTAATGTGAACCACTCCAAGTCCCACACTCCACACTTCATCTACTCCTTGTTTGCTTGCCTTTTATTTTTTTTTTCCCTTTTGGTTTTTTATATTTTTTATTTGTATTTTTTCATCTTGGAGTTGTTTCAAAGAAAGGAAAACACACACAAGGATTCTCACGCAAATCAATCGAACCTGTCTATTTATATTCGTACTCGAATTGTTTTATTTGCACTGAAATTCAAGATGATTTTACGGTTGAATTTACTTTAGGTAAACCTATATACATACATATCTTTCTATGTATATGTAGGTACATATACACACATAGAATCAGCGCCAGGTGACCCCGATGATGTGCTATTCTTTTATTGCCAAACGTATCCAGGAGTCTTACAAAGACTCTCTCAATTGGGTGCAACTTAATTAAATTTTCACTGCGGCTTCGTCAACAGCAAAATCAAATACAAATGGAACAAAGCAACAACAACAACAACAGCAATAATCAAAAAAAAGAAAAAATATCATATAACTTGTTTTATTCCTATGCCACATTCCTTACCATACCCACAGTATGTTGTCCTTGTTGCAGGTTGTTCTTGTTCTTCTTGTTGTTGTTGTTGTTGTCATGTCAACGAACCTGCCCCTTGATAAATCCATTTCAACTTCTGTTTGCGATACCCCTGATTACATTTTTTTCTATCTATCTCATCTTCAGTTTTACCTTTGGCACACACAATTCGATACTTTTATTTGTTTTGACTGGCCAAGTGGAAAAAAACCGCAGAAATTCCCAGGCTCATCTACCTGACCAAAGTCGATCGAATCGATCTCTAATCTCTGCGATCTCTTTTCCTCTTCTCTCGTTTATTGCAGTTTCCAAGCGTGGCGTCGCTTTATCGAACGAAACCGACCAGGATACGGGCTCTGAATCGGGCTCACCAAGCAGTCCAAGACCTAAAGTGGCGGGTCTCTTCAATTTAACTTCTAGCCTGTCGCCTGCCCGCACTGGACCACCTAGTTCACCGGAATCGGATCTAGATGTGGATTCAGCGCCAGATGAGGCAACGCCCGAAAATCTAAGCCTCAAGAAGGAGGATAGTCAATCGCCACCAAATACACCCGCCGAGAATTTACATCTGTTGCGTTCTTTTGGCAATGGGCATGGCCAGGGCTTTATGCCTTATCATCATACACAATTCCTGGCCGCTGCTGCCGGTCTGCCCACCCATCATCCGGCTACCCATTCACCACTTCAACAGCAACAGCATCTTGGGCAACATCCTCAGGTTCAGCAGGCACAACAGCAGCAACAGCAACAGCAACAACAACAACAACAGAGATCTCCCATCGATGTCCTGATGCGAGTGTTTCCAAATCGTCGACGCAGTGATGTGGAACAGTTGATGCAACGTTTTCGTGGCGATGTACTTCAAGCGATGGAGTGTATGTTAACTGGCGATGATCTGGGGCAGTCATCACCTCAAGTTCCACCCTCGCCACCGTTTCCTATGAAATCAGCATTCTCCCCTCTTGTACCACCTGCTGTCTTTGGTTCGCCCACGCATCGCTATCATCCCTTTATGCAGGCACATGCAAAACGTTTCCTTTCCGCTCCGTATGCCGGGACGGGATATCTGCCAGGAGTTCTAAGCGCTGCGGATATTGAACAATCTGAATCAAATGGAGCCGGCGGCATTGCCTTGGATCGCAGCAGTAGCAATGCGGGTGATTCTCAGGATTGAGTGGAGGCCAATTGTAGTGGTACGGTCTTTAGACCATTCGAATAGACACCTCCATCTTGCCCCTTGAATCTCTTTCATATCGTGTTAGTCTTATTTAAATCACAGCGAATCCTTCTCCTCCTCTCTCTCACATTCTATCATTCTCTTTCTCTATCCTTTTATCTCGTCTTAGAATAAGTCTACTATATTATACTAGCTATGAGTAAATTGTATATTATATATGTATATGTAATCTATGGCATTTCTAGATCAAGTATTGTATCATATAAATCCATCACAAACCCAAGCCCAGTTAAGATGAAACCTTAAGATTTAGCTGAAATTAATATTATATTGAGATTATATTGTAACTATTGAGATATATGTATATGCCACATATATATATAGATATATATATATATATATATGTATATGTATATGTATATCGCGTATTATTTATTAGATAATACATTTCAAACACTGTGTTAAAGTATTTAATAAATTAAACAAAACCAACAACTCAATAAAAATACAAAATCTGAATTGAAATCTGAAATTTCTATTAAATTGTTTCGAATGCTGAAGGATTGAAGGTGAATTTAATTCAATTAATTATGAGTTAAATATTTATGGGAATTCCCAAAAGGAATTATCATCAGATCGCTACAAGCTAATGTTCTGATATGTATGTGATTCTGATCGATTTAGTTACATTTCCTTTGAAGTTAGTTAGTCAAAATAATTTAATTTCATGTCTCAATGAATTTAAGTTATTTCATAGATAAACAGGGAGATTAGTCTCAGCAGATTTGGGACTTGAGAAGTGTATCTTGCACTATATCATTATAGTCATTTAGGCTTATATCATTATAGCTTACACTATATAGCAATCAGTTAAAAATATTGATATATATGGTGAAAAGTATTTAGAGTTGTCTCCTCTTCAATTAATTCTATGAATTAGTTTCATTCATTTATTAATTAAACATTTCTATTAATCAACCCTATTAGTTAGTCTTATTTCTTTATTAATTAAACATTTGAGAGAACTGATGGAGCCATTTTCAGTTCAGAATTGAACACAGTTATCTAAATCAAAATTTTTATAAATATCAGAATAATTTTTATATTCTTGCAGCTGAGTTACAATCAGATCGAAAAACTTTATGATGTGTATGTAAATGCAAAGAGTTAAAAGCTGAATAAATTAATCAAAAGATCGCATATCGATTTCTATTCCAAATAGTTTTCTATAACCATAATTCATTTTATTAAGTCAGATCCTTTAAAAATCCTTTAAGGGAACTTGTCCAAGGATTCATAGGTCAAATATGTTCGAGTTAGTCATTTTATTAAAAACCTAAAATAGAATTCTTACAAATTATTTAATAGTTGCTTAAGAGACAAAATATTCTATAGTAATTAAGAGAAAATTAAGAGACAAATTGCTTAAATAATTGTCTAAAAGATATAGTGAAAGATTAAACATATAACAGATAAATTGTTTGCAATATCAAATTAATTCTCATGTATATTTCAAATAATTGAAATAAATTCTCAATCAATAGTCAATGGCAATATAAAAGAAATCGAGTTAAGACCCTTGGGATTGGCAAATAAATTAAATTTTTACAACATTCAATTTATAATCGTGAGAAGTATTTAATTGTCGAACAAAAGGCCACCCACAATTTGGAATGTGCCAATTGGATAGCATCACCAGCATCAAAATATGGCAGGAGCCGGAGGAAGCTGGAGGAATTGAATGAGCATCATATGACATATCACAATTATGAGCTTATAAATATTGTGAAGCGTTAAGCCGTATCATCATCATTATTATCTATTTTGGCCACAACTCGGCGGCACACGACAACCCGTAAAATTGGTGAAAATGAGTAGAAAACTATTTATATATACATATATAGTTTTCCATGTGTCTGACCCTGACTGAGTGTGCCTTTGTATGTACGTGCGTGTGTGTGTGTGTGTGTTTGTGCATGTGGGGTAAAGTGTGAAATCCTTTTTCACATAAATGATTTTTGGTTTGTTTTTCGAGGATATTCGAACAAAACAAATTATAATAAAACTATTGCCCCGTCCACCCCCCTCCACCGCCCCCGCACAAACGCACACATGCCCATAACATCGGGGTTGACCAGCGGACACACAATTTGGGAAATTTTACAATAGCCAAAAGGACATAAAGGACTGAACTGGACTGAACTGGACTGGACTGGACTGGGCTGGACTGGACTGAATTGAACTAAACTAGACCTGAACAATAATATCGGTTACACGCATGCGGAGTGCAAATTACAAAACTATTTTCAAACATGAGGCTCAATGGATAACAAAATTAAATGATTGGATATCAATTTATTCTTTGTAAATGTATGTATGTAGTGTGTGTGTGTGTGTGCACTCCTCGAAAAGTCAACAGGCAACAAGGATAACGTGTGTGTGTGTATGTGTATATTTATTACCAAGGGTATCTCAGTGTGTGTGCGAGTGTGTGTGTGCGTGTGTATGTTTGTGCAAACAATGGACGATTCTATGTACCATTGTCAATGGTTTAACAATGACTACCGACTGTGGATTAGACCGACCAGTACAACAGCTCAGCTGAAGTGGACAATGGTATGGAGCAGGACAAAGGACAGGGCAAGCAACTACCAGTAGTCAGTTAGAGGTTTGTTTAGAAGGACAAGCTGTCGATAATATCTTAGAGTTGCGTTCCATATTGTTGTTTTGCCACACAACAATGGTATCTAGAGATCCAAGAGCAGTGGCAGTAGCTATGGTAGCATCATGCATACGACCGACCACATATACATATATATATATGTATATACATATATGCCTGCCACTTGGAGCGTAAGCGGGACACAAAATGCATACAATGTTAGGCATGGAAATCCTTGATAATAAATAGACAATGAATTAATCGCAGACAATTACAGCAAACCAAAGCAAAACTCAATCCAATTCAATCCAATCCAACCCAACCAGATAAACATATACAATAAATAGATCAAGCATTCGATACAGAGCCCTAAAGGCAGCTAAAAAACAGACAAGAAAAATACAAAAAAAAAAAAGAAACCCCTTTCACATCTGCTGGCAGATGGCACATAATAACCACAAAACCATCTTCCATCCATTGCCCCTGTCCCCATACCCTCTCCCTGTGATGCCTCGTGTGTGTAATGCCAAAAGTGCCGTCAATTAAAAAGCAAACAATTCAAGAAATTGCACATCATTTGAATTGAGAACAAATTCGAATCCTTAGCAAAAAAAAAAAAAAGAGAAAAGAAAAAAGGGTTACTTAACAGCTTAAATGCCTCAGCATATGTTGGCCCAAATATCGTTTTGAGGGTGGTCTAACGATTAGTTTCATTTATTTGTTTTTATTTACTTTTCCGCATTTCCAAATGTGTTGTACTCTCTCAGCCCCCTTCCCTTCTCTCACTCCCAAAAGATAAAAAGATGCAACTACTCATTGGGTAACCCAATCTGCGGCTTGACAAATGAACGGGTCATAAGGCCAGGCCATGTACTACTAATTTGGCACTGACACCGCCCAAAAAAAAATTAAGTAAAATATAAAAAAAAAAACAACAACAAAATGCGTTTCTCTGTTGTTTTTTCAATTCGGAAAGACAGACCAAATAGACAGACAGACAAACAGACAGATTGGGGGGGAAAAAAACACCAAGAAAAGAAAACAAATGCCATTTCAAGTAGCAAACGTGTAAAGTAGGTGGCCCAGACCTTTTTGCGCCGTCAGAGAAAAAGGAAAAAAAAAGAGAAGAGGAGACACCGCTCACGGTACAGTGATTTAAAACCTATTTGTGTAGGTAAAGTGATAATATTAAAGTGATAAATGTAGCAATTAGAGCTATAGTTATGCTTATATTAAAATATGTAAGTAGATATTACAATAAATATTTGATTTTGTCTTCTGGAATGCCTATTAAAATATTTGGAATTCAGTATAAATTATTGTAGAAATCAACATTGAAAAATCCGATATTACAATACACAATATTTCCAAATATGTAAACCTTTAGCTTAAAGACAAATATGAAATATACAACAGATATATTCATATATCTGATAATAACTAAGCAAATGTTATATATATACATACGTTAAAAGAAAAGAGCAAATTGCTGTCTGTTAAAGCTGCATATTACAATTAGTTGAACTTCAAATATTTACATAAGTATAAGCTACCCCGAAGTTTCGTATAATTTTCTTATATTTCATTTTAATCTTAGATTTCTAACCACTGTTGAAATAGTCGTCAATGAGGCTAGGATAGCATCAGTCAGCTAATAAGCAGCGTATAGTCGATCATCATAGAGAAACCTGACCGTTCACTGTCTGTTCGTTCGCACCAGCTAAATTCAATGAGAAATCAATTTTTGATTTCTCCCTGTGTGTATATATATATATATACATACTATATGCCGCCCAAGCAGATGATGAACTTCTTCTCCATATGATTTTATACAGTAGCTGGACTAATGCTAATGGTTGTTCGGATGTTTGGCTCCTTCCCCTTCATACCTAGACCTGTTCTTTGATGCATCCATCCACTCACTCGCTGATGTTGTTTTGTTTACACAAAAATTCATAATTTACATATTGTATATGTATGCATATATATACATAAATGTATCTGTGTGTGTGTGTGTGTGTTTTGGGTAGTTTTTAGTTTTTTTTTTTGTTGTTGTTTTTTGTTGTCTCTCAAATGATTTTTTACATTTGCTTTTGCTGCTTTCTTCTGGCTGAAGAAAGGTGGAGGGGTAACTTGAAGACGATCTGTTGTTGGCTTCTTTTATCCCAGCCGACATGTCAATCTTTATACCCTCTACACATAACTGAAATGGGTCTATTAAAATAGTTCCAAAGTATGTTAAAATAAAAAATACTTAATATCTATAAGACATCTGATTGAATACAAATGGGTTATATATAATATATGATAAGTAAATAATTAATTAAATTATACTCCAACTTAATAAAGGATAATCTAAAAGTCGGTGCTTTAAATGAATATATATTCTTGTTTCTTATTTTCTTCCCTAATAGCTACTGTATTTAGGCGCAACTGTACTTGAGTGAGTGTTTAACTGAATTAAAAACCAAGCATATTAAAAGCGTGGGTCAGCGGGTGGCTTATATCCTAAGCATCCGTTACGATCCTCATCAATGTCACCCATCAGAAATTTTTGATTTTTGAACTGCATAAAAGTCACGTGTACGAAGTTCCTGCGGTTGACAACATCGTGTGAGCCTTCAAACTAATTGGGTTGGGGGTTGGTTTTCCCTTTGCCTTTGTTTGTGGTTTAAAAGTGCGATAAATATCTAATTGCAATACTTAGCTATTTGTTTATCAACTGGGCAGGGCGTTGTTGTTTATCCAACAGTTTATTTGTGTGTGTGTGCGTGTGTATATCCTTTGTGAGAGGATACATGAAATATTTAATTGGCGCACGTTATAAAGAAAGAAAGAAAAAACTAAAGATAATGCAACCAAAAACGAATTTAATAAGAAATCTATTTAATCCCCCCGTTCCTCTATTCTTATATATGTATTTATATACTCAAAATGGAAATCTATATATGTATTATATATGAAAACAATGCCCCACTATATTTCTATACTTGAGTCACAAAGAGTTGAGTTGCAAAACGAATAAAATACTACACAAAATACAATATGCAAAATAAATGCTCATATAATAAAGAGCAAACACAAAAAATGGCAACGTAACTCAAGAGCTACTCCAAAAAGCAGAAAAAAAAAAAAAAAAATTGCGAGAGTCGACAAGGAACAAAGGGACCAGCAAACAGGCCAAAGAGAATCGAAACAATATAGAAAGGGAGAGAGATACGGAGACTGAGTGAGAAGGACATACATACCACGAAGAGTGAGGGAGGGAGGGAGAGAGGGGGACAGAGAGGAAGACAGAATGAAAAGCAATTTTATTATATTTTATTATATAAGAAAATAAATTTTCTTTCAAAGTGAAAATTGTTTGCTCTTAACATTGCATCAATCTACATATACATACATACATACATATAACAAAGAAGTGTTAATATATTTATTAAATTTTTATCAAGATAACAATTTGCAGAACTATTTAATAAAGAAATTTTTATTTTTCTCTTGGATATTTATTTGGAATCTATTCTAAAGGAACAAGAACCAAATTCTCTGAGAGGTGTATACATAGCATAACAGGACACATGGGAGTACAGTAAGTTGAGAGATGATAATGGAAACAATTGATATTCACAAATGAAGAAATATAAATTATAGCAGAGGAAATAAATATAGATAATAGTTGGATCTAAAGAAAATTAAAACAGTTTTTGATTATCTAAAGAAAGTTTTTTCTTTATTTTTTAATTTCTTTTGGGCATTTATTTCTACCAATCAATCCTAGAGGACCAATAAGCAAATTCCGTAAGAGGTATACAAGAGGGATACAATTGATATCACATCTGAAAGAAATGCTTCAATCTCAAGTCTGTGGCCGGGTATGAAGTACAACTATCTAAAAAAAAAGTAATTGAAATTTTGACAAGTTGAAAACTAAAGTTTTTCTTTTCAACATTATCGTTTGATTAGAAGTCGAAAATTTTAAAAGATCTCGTAAAGCTGATGCTTAATCAACATTATTTAATTTAATCAAGAATAGGAAGAGAACCTTCAATCAATCATTCAAGTTCTTTGATTTGATAATAAAACAAATAGAAACAAAATTTTTTAAAATTTAATTTCAAAAAGATTACTAATCCTTTCGCAGAAATGTTCAAATAAAATTTTTTTCACGACTGCCTTTATATTTTCACTATTGTAGTCATATTGTAGCAAATACTTATTTCCCATCTATCTGTCGGAACCAATTTTATATACTCTTTGCTGTAAGGGTATTCAATATGCCAAACCAGGACATTGTAAAATAAAATAAGTAAAAATATATATATATTAATAATGGAAGAAATACATTTTATTTCACAGGCTAACGGCAGCTTTTGCCAGGACATGCCCATGACCAGGCAGTGGCAGCAATAGCAACAGCCCTTGCGGCCAGCCCAGCCCAGCTCAACCCTTGCCCCCTTGCCCCCTCGTCTTATAGCCACATGCCGCATGCCGTTTGCCGTTTGCAATGTTGACAAGCTGAACAAAAAACAAAAAAGAAATACAACACAAAACAAAAAAAAAAAAGAAAGAAATAAAATAAAATATAAAAAAGGATTCTCTATAGTTCGCTTTTGTGTGCTTTGTTGTTGAAGTAGTTTTTGTGCCCCTCTGCCACTGCCACTGCTGCTACTTCTGCTGCCGCTCAAAGGAAACGCAGCTACAAATAAAATTTTAATCAAAATGTAGTTGAGTGTTGAAGGGTTGTTATTTGAGAGTGTGTGTGTGTGTGTGTGAGATGTGTGTGTGTGTGCCTGAATTGTTTCTGTCAATCAGCAGCTTCTTTTGTTGCTGCTGAAGGATACAACTGATATTGATTTCGAGTTTGCGGCCACAGCACAAAGGCAACCAATGGGAAAAGTTTCAAAGATATTCACTCGCACACACACACATACGTTTATATACATATAAATATATAGTACCACAGCCAAACATACACACGCACACACATACTGACAAATAATCATGGAAGCGGAAACCTTCCTCCTACCCCTCTGCATAGTTTCATAATTACAAATGGCGTTTTATACAAAGCCAAGCCCTGGCTCTGGCCAGTTTGGAACTTTAACTCATGGTCCTTGCTGTCCCTTACCGTCCATGACCATGTCCATGTCCTGAGTACGGCATGCGACATACTTGCATACGAGCATTTGGTTTTATTCACCGCTCTCAGCCGCCTCCCAGCTGGTGGCAAATTTTATTTAAATATGGTTAAAAAGCTTGTTGGCAATGCACACCCAGGCGGGGGGTTTGATGCCTGTCCTTCATCCCAATCAAGCAAACAAAGCCCAACGACCACCCCACCCCAAACCTACTCCCTCACACACCCCTCTGGTTAAGCTGAAAACTCAATTAAAACGGCATTTAAATCATGCGAATTTCACATTTTTACATTACAACGAATACGAGTACGCAAAATTCTTTGGCAAAAGTTCTACAATTTTACATAGCAAGACTTTTGCCTTGACATTTTGTTCTCGCTCCCTTTCTCCCTTTGTCTCTGTTTCCTTCTCTTTCTCGCTCCCTTTCGCTTTCAATTGGAATTGTTAATAATTTGTCCTGACACGAGCATTTTGTCGAATGATTCTTCAACCCACTAGCAAATTGAGGCACTGGACTGGAAATGGTCGCAAGTCTGCAATTTACTCACATTTTTATTCAAATTATTTTTTTTTCTTTTGTATATATCAAGAAGAACGAAAAGATATTGTAATATCAAAATATTTCTTATTGAAATTAAATGCGGCCGAACTTTTACGAATTTGATATGCCGTAGATAAATATCTATTACAATCGCAATTCAAAACCATCTTTGATAATATTTAAATATTATATTAAATTCTCCAAATATATTTTAATAATATACAAACGATAAAGTTGCACTTTTGTTAAACAAATTATGTGAGGAAATAAAATAAAAAGTTGATATAAGCAAATTGATATTTTTTTATGCCACAGAACAAAGTCATTATATACTTGAATATAAGACAAAAAAAAATGGGTTATAATATCATTCAACACATTAACGACTTCATATAGCCACCACAAGTATGCCATAGAAAAACAAAATGAGATGGAAAAAATGGGGGGAAAAAAACACATTTGCATATTTATGTTTTTTTTCCCTTTTTTTTTTTTTGGTTGTATTCTTTGGCCATTCTGCTATAACATTAGCATTTCTGAAAGGATAATGCTTGTGTTTAGCCTTTCGCAAAATCGCTCACTCCCATCAAACTCCATTTCTTCTGTTGAAGTCGTTTGGCATTTTTCTACTGCCATTTTCACGTACTTTTTCTTTTTTTTATATGGTTTCTTATCATCTCATGTGTTTTTGGAATGAAGTGAAGACGTTAGAAGAGAAAGGATGTCATTTGTCTTGGAGTGTGTGCGCTTAAGGACCTCGTTAACAAAGTTATTTTGTCTTTTATAACCCAGCTGGTTGGCTGCTCAATTCTGGTCCCTTGTTGTGTGGTGTCAACAAACATAATTTGCCATGTGCCAGCATTAACTTATATACATATTACACATTTCGATTCACTTGACGTCATGTGGCCATAGAACATTTTATATCATGTACCATTTGGCTCGTGTTGGCATCCATGGCGTATGAGCAATATATATATAATCGTACTCGTATCTTAGATGGGAAAGAGAGACATATTATGTCTTGTCATTCTGTTGCCATTGACAGCCCGGGGGTAACAGCTGGCCCTACAAAATCCTACATTCATTGCTTTCTTTCTCTTTTTTTTTTTTGGCCTTTCTTTCTTTTAATTTCCTTTTCTATTCCCATTTCTTTGAATGGGCCCACGCCCACACGCACAATTAATCTTTTGTCGGGGCATTTAATTGAATTGGTCCTGCAAATACGTATCAATTACAACCACAATTATATGAACAAAAGACCAATCTATGTATATGTATTGCCAAGTAGGAAGTTCCACGTGTTCCACTTCGCATTCGAATTTAATTGAATTACAATTTCAGCAGCGAAATAAAAAAAAGAATTTCAATCTAACCTCAATGTTGGGTGCCCGTGTTATCGGAAATTTAAAACGTTGCCGCGCAAGCGCAGCCAAAAGAGAGAAAAAGACCAAAAGAAATAAGGAAAAGTATCGTTGAAAAGCGGGGAATAATATGTATATATAAAAGAATGCTTACTACTTTTTAACACATTGCACACAAAGAGGAAACAAAGGCCATTCTTATAACAATATACCAAAATCAAAGCGAAATTTCAACGATCTTTTGTGCCCCACTCGCGTGTTCATTGTATATAAGGATATATATGTACATATGTATGTGTATCGCATTATATGACGAACAAAATGTAGTTATGTGTAAAGTATACAATATAAATTGTACAATAATACATAAGTTCATATACATTTATGTGTTCAAGTGATTTGCGTTGTGATTTCCATTGTGCCCCTTCAATTTCACTCGAAACGCAGGCGCAACCTCAATTCAATTTTTCATCTCTCTCTCTCTGTCTCTCTCTACTCTCTCTCGCTCTTCCTCTTTCCACTCCTTCCGCATAATGGCGGCAGGAATGATGCCAACTGTGATATGAATATATGTATGTATATATATATATATATGTATATGTATGTACATATGTTTGTAGAACTTCTGCAAAGCACATACATACACTTAATTCCAGGAAATTTAGTCTTTAAATGCTGCATATAATTCGAATTCAAAATCTTTTTGAGTTGTTGGCTACTTCAGTTAGAGTTGCTTCTACGGATGACTTAAGCATTGAATGAATTGTAGAATGAAATCATAAGAAGAAGACAAAGGAATAAACATTTATTTATAACTTAATTGCCGTTACTTTGTTATTGGCATAGTATATAGTAATTTCGGGTAATTACTTAAGATTTACCTGAGAAACTTTTAAAAATTATAGTTGCTTATTCTGAAAATAATCATTAATAGCTGCTGTTTATTCAAATGAAAATGGAAAAGATTCTAGCTGTTATTTGAATTTCATTTTTATACATATCTAATCGATTTCTATAATGTATCAACTTTCTATAAGTGCATTTAGAAACAAATATTTAAATTATATTACATTCTTACGGCGTTATAAATTTGTATTTTTATTAAATTTGAAATTGAGTTTCTAAACTTATTATCATCAATACAAAAGTTTATTGTTAAAGTGTATTAAAATTCCAATAATCTCTTATATTTTCTTTCCCTTTCCGTTTTTTTTTTTTTTTTTCATAAGTAATACTATGTCATATGGAATGTCATATAATAAATTGCACTGTCACAATTTGATTCATCAATAAAAATATGAGACAAATATGATAAGATAAATTTCATTTTAGCATTGCAAAACATTTGACTCTCACTTCAAATTTTTTTCCGCCGTTCAATATATACACACAATAAACAGGCCTCAGCCCCCTTTCCTTCCCCAATACCCCGAACACTTCAACATAATTCAAAATGCCAGTAAAACATATTTTCCATATTCGTTCCTCAATAGGGGGACGCAAAGATGATGGAAAGAGTGTGGAGGGCAGGGATTGGGGATAGAGACGACGACATTGGCATTTGTGCAAAAGTATTTCAAGCGAAAAATCACACTTTGACATTGTCTGTGGGCACGCTTGAAAACGTTCAATGGGATGGCTTTTGGGTCAGACGACATCAGCAGCCTGGCACAATTATTGCCAATAAACGTCGCATCTTCCCCTCGCCTCACCCCTCTTACCCAATCCACTCCCATTCTCATCCTTACTCCATCTAAACACAACGCCCCTTTTATTTTGGACGCGCACACTGCGCCAGGGCAAAAACACTTTGTAATATTTACCCGACATCGTAAAAGGTAAAGAGACAGTGGACATGGTGCGGTTGGGGGGATTGTGAGAGGGGGAAGTGGGACATTGCCGACGGGTGGCTTTTCCGTGTCAAAAGGCAAAGCCAACAATGGGGCAGTAACTGCTGCTGCTGCTGGTGCTGGTGGTTGGTTGGCTTGTTGGTTGGTTGGTTGGCTGGCTGGCTGGCTGGCTGGCTGACTGGTTCCCAGTGGATGGCAACGTCTGTGGCTGACATTCCGCACACCAAAAAATCGAATATAATTTGCTAAACCGCAAAAGCGCCCAACAAAATTTCGTCACGCAAAGTTTGTAAATAAGTTCATTACACATTTGATTGAGTGACTGCCATTGCCCCAACTCCAACACTCCTGCCCTCAAGCTCTCTGCCTTCTTCTTTACCATCTGATCTATGCCAGGTGTAACCATTGATATACTGAAGTTGCAATTGGCAATTAGAGTACTTCAAATGGAACAACAATTTAATTCAATTTACTTCAAATTAAATATTGTTGATAAACCTTTTTCCAAACTGCCTTCAGGGATTGCTCAAGCATGTACACCAATTTTCGTGGATGAGAGAGAGACTATTGTGTATATTATTGCCAAGGATAACAGTCTCTGTATTTGTATCTATAGCTGTATCTATGTATGTATATATATCTATGCATCTATATTCTCTGACTCGGGCAAGACAAATGGGGGTGCAAATCGTTTCGTTTATGGCATTCTAACTCACTCACTCAGTCACTCACTCACTAATCACTGACCCGAAGTCGTATCCGGAATCCCGCACTACATTACACACCCCAAATTCTCAATTCCGAATGTGAAATCCTGTAGCGGATGCATTTAATTTATTATTAGAATTATTTATGACAAACACTCACACTGGGAAGGGGTGATAAAAAAGCCGTTATTGTTAAGTTTATTAGACCAGACCAGGACGATCCAAAACCAAATAAAAAAAATAAAACCAAAAACCCAAAACCCAAAAAGAGGTGCCCAACAATGACAGTGGTTGGCATTCGCATTCCGGACGGTCAAAACCGGGATAAGTAATTGTAAATGCAACAAACGAAAGGACAAGAAATTCTTCAGAGAATTAATTAAAAATGAAAATAATCAAATTGTGAAAATGCAAGGTCAAATGCAACTGAAATATATAGGAAATGATATTTGAATGAATTTCAAAAATATAAAAAGATATAATATAATCTAGTATCTAGATATAATGTTTAGTTATAATCAATTTTTATATGCTATAAACAAAAGAAAGAACCAATATTTAATTTAATTCTTCTATAACTGATAAACGAACTTTTTGTTGAACCTGAACATTTTCTCTATTGAGAGCAAAAACTAAAAATATTACAAATAATATTAAAGATCTTATATAGCTAAAGTAAGTCTATTAAATTATAATTAATAAACATTTGCAATTAAATGGCATAAAAAATTTGCATATAAATTAATCAACTTTAAATTAAATCAACTATATATAGATATGTTTATGGTTTTTATACTCTTCTAATCCCATAGTACCCTAGAAAAAGTTTCAAAGTTTGACATGTAAAAAAGGAGGAAAAATCAAATGGTTTTTCTACCACAAAAAAAAAAGAAATGATCAAAAACAGCTAAAACGCATATTTCATGCATCAGTAAGATGGCAAAATTCCTAACGACAGGACACTCAAACTCGAATTGAGGACTAAACCAAACTGACCAGCAACTGACTGGCGACAAGTAGATACACACACAAACATATATATATATATACACACACACACACACACAGACACTTGAGAGGCCACAACAGGACAACAATTTATCAGCATAGAAAATATTTTTGTAACTTACACAAAAAGGCATAGGCCAACGAAACGAAAAAGGGAACAAATTGAAAATTTGTTTTCAATTTCAAAAGTGAAATATGTTTTGGTGACATTAAGCCGATGGAATCAGGATTAGATGCACCATTCATTGAGGACAATGCGTACAAAAGAAAAGGATGAGCATGACCAGCGTGGAAATGCTTTATGTGCGGCACGTGCTCTCATCTTCAGCATCATCATTATTATTTGGTTTTTATTTTGTAGGAGGGAGGGGGGTTTGCATTTTTATTTTCATTCTTTCTCATAAGTAGCAAATTTATCCAAACATTTGAAAATGTTGTTATCCTTTTAAAATTTAATTTTTCTTTTATATATTTGATACGAATTACCCCGCCTGGGCATATGGCAGTATTTTGTCGCCTGCAAAGGATTAGCGACATTCCAAGTTGTCACCTACAGGCAGGATAGAATAAAAGAGAACTTTACTTTCGGCAACAAAAAAAAAATAGAAAAGAAAAAAACACCAACCGACAAGTCGAGGCGATAAATATTTATGCAAATTTTTCTCATTACGTTTGTTGCTGCTGCAAAGTTATTTTCCAAGTGAATTTAATTAAATAAATTATATATTCAGCACATGTTTGGAAAATGGAAGACAAGAGCACGACTTCGCATCAGTTGGCACCTTTTAATTAATAACAAAATTAATATGCATATTAATTTTTGTGATATTTACACGTTGTTTAGCAAAAAAAAAAAATAAAAACCCTTTTACGCTTCCTCAAATTGGTAATTCCGACAGCAAAGATTGTAACTAAAAATATCTAGTCCCATAATATTTTGATCTAAAAGAGAAAGATTTAAGTAGATCAGACAATAACATATATACCAATTAAATCTCACACAATTGATGATGTTTTTAGTATATAATCTTTGAATTTTCCAAAGATAATTCCAGAAGTTTTTTAATAAAATGTTCGGTGGATTTCTATATATTTATGTTAATTTAAATCTTAGGAATTCTTAGGCTTCTTTTATAATCTTTAATCACGCTTTCTATGTAACATTAATCATTATTTTGATGGATTATCATCGATTCTAACATCGATTCATTCGAATTCTCATGATTTTTCGAATATTTTAAAATTAAATAATTCTTAAATATGTTTTATAAATAGTAGGTATATTAAATAATAGTTTTATTCTGGATTGATCAAAGTATTTTTTGTATAGATAACTCTCCAAAATGAAATCTGGTCCACTTTCTCTGCGATATTTATTATGTTTCCGTGAGATTTTATACTTAAAGTTCCGGGTAAACTTGGGGAAAACTGTAAGAAATATTTTGAAAATTTATACATTTGCAATATAGCTACAAAAAAAAGTTATCAAAGTTTTAAAAAAAAAATATAAATATTTATAAGTTTATATATTGCTTAGTAAGGAAAAGATAATTCTGAAGTATCTTAGATGCAGTCTTTCAACACCTTAAAAAATTCGATAACAGGTGTAATTCTTCCACAGAGACCACGCTGTTCCATCGGTTAAGAGCGAGATCTCGAGGTAAGGCATTCGGCAATATAATAATATAATAAAATAATAAAGCGTTGACAGCTCATTCACCATTAATAATTAATAAATTTAACAATATTAGTTAATATTCTACTTTAAGAACAATAATATAGATAAAGTAAAAGGTGTGAAAAGAGCTTTCCTTTAAATTTTGTTTTCCCATTCTTAGCCAGAGTTAAGCGTCTTTAAACCATGATTAGAGCCACCTATAGAAAGCATGTAGCAGCTGCAGCTGCTCCAGACCAAGAGCAAAAAAAAAAAAAAAAGAATGAAAATGAAACCTCAAAAGCCAGTCAGCAATTATTATTTGTGGCTTTTGTACAAAGGGAAATTGAAATGTTTTATTTCTGGGTTTTGTTTGTGGAATAAGGCATATCTTTTAAATACAATTTACACAGCACGCGCTGTTGCACACGAATACAGCAACGATTCAGAGACAAGGTGCAAGGAGACAGAGATGAAGTGAGAGGAGTGAACTAGAAGGAGGAGGAGAGAGGGAGGCATATTATACAATGGATTCAGGTAAGAAGTCGGCCATTTTGTTTATGCGCTCTCACCACAAAGGCTCGCAAGTCAAGAGGCGCCGGAAAAGCCCAAAGACCCAAAGAGGAGAGGAGAGGAGAGGTAAGAGCCAAGGATGTGAAGATGGCAGGAGGCGCTAGCATTTTTTAGTGCGAACAATTTTGTTTGGAAAATGCTGCAAAACAAAAAAAAAACAAACCAACATCAACAACAAAAAAAAGATTTCCACTTTTTCAACACAAAGGTAACAACACAATGGGAAGCTGCCGCATCTTGAGGCTCCTCCAAGTAACGCCTTTGTACCAGAATTTGCCCCATACTAAAAGCAATGTGTGTGGTAAGATTGCAATTTAATTGCAGTTAAATTGCTAGCAATTCGCCAAACAAATAAATAATAAAAATAATATACAAACTCAAACCCAAAAAAAAATGAAACAAAAAATAATCATTTAAAGATGAGGGAGTTCTTGTCCTTTGGTTCGGTTGGTTCCCTTGTTCAGTTTCGCAGGCAACTCAGTCGAGTGGAAGAAAAGGTTCAACAAATCAAGGTGAATGTATCTAAAGGATACGTTTGTCTGTATCCTGATTGTGTATGTATGTGTGTGTGTGTGTGTTTGTGGGAAGGTTGTTGCACTTGAGTTCGAGTTTTATCTCATTATTTGCCATTTCAACATTGAAAACCTGTCCCCGCAGCGTTTATTTATGTTTATATTTATGCTTATTCTTATTTATTTTTGTTTGCCAGAATAAATGCGTATGAATAGCATATCAAGAATCTAAGACATATACATACATATGTGTGGAGACAAATTTCCCAGGCATCTGGTTGAGAATTGTGAATTATCTTCAATAATAATACGTTGGGATAAGTATCTCATATACGTATATATCTATATATATGTATATAATAAGTATTCTCATTTGGAGTACGCTAATTGCAGGCAAACCCTTTTGGACAATAACAAATAGATTTATTATACCCAACTTCTGGGTGAATCACCTTGGTTATTTAATTTGGTTATTGTATTCATTGACACAAAAGCCAAAAATTTCTGTTATCCAGCCAAACAGTTAGACAGCCTGCTGGGATCTGCTGCCTTGGTGCATTGCCAATTTGACAGAGGTGAGCAAAAAAATAAACCAAAACCTTTTTGCCTATACGAGGATTACTTTAAAAGTTTCCGTAGTACCAACAAATAATGCTTTAACATACTTTCGAATTGAATAACCAAAATAATTATGGCTTAATCAAAAATCAAGTCAGGTTATAGTATAAAAATTAGATATTTCAGGTTTTCTTTTCAGCTAATCAAAATAAGATAGTTTTTCCCTATTTATCTTTTTTATTCTCGATGTTTATATGATGAAGAGATTTCTAATTTAATTATGCCAGTAAATACATTTCCTTAAATATACCACACTAAAGTCGAATTTTATCAGTTATAAACTTAGCTAATCAATGCTATGCACTATATCAACATATTAACTATTGTATATTCTGATTTTGATTTAAACTTTTTCACCTTAATATACTTTTTTACAGTTTCAGTAATTGCTCAAGTTACCCTCTTACCCCATAAAATTTTGCCCAAGCCAAATATTGCATTTTAGTTGAGTTTATGAATAAAATTATGCTGGGATTTACAGTTTTTGGCAGTAGACATAAGCAAAAAGAGAATGAGAGAGAGAGAGAAGGAAAGAGACAGATAAGGAAAGAGCTAAAAAGAGGGAGAGTGGGAGAGAGAACTCAGCGCCACATATCAACCGGAAAACAAAAGATAATAAGCGTATCCACTTAACGGTTGCCAAGGATCTTGGTGGTGGGCGATGGGCAACATTTTCGATTGCGAGTGCCAAACACGCGGTCAAATGGGAAACAAACAATGAGTTGGGTGTTAATACTCACAATATGTGTGTGCATGCGTGTGTGTGCGTGTGTATGTGAGTACTTTTTGTCCGTAATCAAGCGTAATATAGAGCACACAATGAGTATTTACAATATATATACATATATATTTATAAAGATATATATATATATACATATGTACTTGGAATATCTATATAACAATGGACACAGCCACCAAGACAAATTCAATTTGCGTGGCTTGTGGATGGAAGGGATTAATTCTGGTGGCAATTGTCAGTGGCCAAACAAAAGGGATTTATACATCTCAGGCAGGTTAATGAGTTGCAATTGCAAGGATAGAGTATGAGAAAGAGACACAGAGAGAGAGAGAGAGAGAGAGAGAGAAGCGTGAGAAGAGGAAGGCAGCAAATGCAAACATGCAAAACAGATAAAAGTAGCAAGAACCAACAACTGTGCAGGCCAAAAGCTAAGCATGTGCAAGAGGTTCAACTCAGAAATTACAGAAACTGACAAAAAGACCACCATATACACATATTAAATATGTATATTAATGAAATAATATTCATATGACATTGTTTAAAGATCTCGTTTAATTTCTTTCAGACTATTTTACATTATCTTTAAAAGACAGCCAAATTTTCTCTTTATAAATCTTAATTCTATTATTATTATTCGATCAAAAATTTACTCTGAAAATTCTTATTTTTATATATTAAGGATATGTTTTATAATGTATTAATTTATTATTAAGAAAAATCTCAATTTAGAATTAAAGTTTTATTAAATTTACAGTACCCCAAAGTTCCGAATTTTGTTTACCAATCAGTTTTATCTTCATCAATCATTTTCAATTTGTGTTTCAAAAACAACCAACCCGTGTCAGAATTTAATAAACTCTCTTCTTTGCCATACCTAACATCGAGGATAAAATCTGCACCATCATTTAATTGAAAAGTAACAACAAGCTTTAACTAAAAAAATTACTTAAATTGATAATCGACTTATTTCAGTGGCAACCCGCGAATTGTGGCAAAATGTCAATAAGTTGCAGACAAATTGTAGCCATCTTCTCTAACTTCAATGAGCCACGCCCACCATGTTATCTATTTTCATTCAGTTAGTATCTATCTGTCTATCATTATATATGTATATATGTATCTATGTCTGTCAATCTCCCTGTATCTTATCTAACAATTTAATACACATTGCGCATACGCCGTGTGTGTCTGGCCAACTGCAATATTGTTTCTATTGTTTTCCCTCATAAAACCATTCATATATACTCAATGCGGGTAGAATTATTTGATCTATTAGAATCAATGAATGGGGGGGGGGGTGTTTGTATTAAAGGCATTTTTCTTTGACTTAAACTTTTTGATAATGACATTCTGTTCTCCTGCTAATTGCTCGAACTGCTAATGACTCTTCAACTGGACGCTGGCCAACTGCATACCATTGACCACGCCTCCTGGCCATTTGCGGCAACTAAGCGCAATTAATTAACAACCCAAGCTATGTGGTAAAAAAAAAAATGGAAAAAAAACACAAAACGAAAAGTAGAAATAGAAAAAAATTGTATAAAATGTTGGTACTTCACTAATGGACAGAAAGAAAGGGAGAGAAAGAGCGGGAATAAAAAAAACGGCAAAAGGGAGAGGAAAGATTGTATGCTAAAGAAAATGCAGCTTAATGCTAAATTAATTCCAATTACCAGCACACTTAACCGCATCCGCAACCGCAATACCATCTCCATCCATCTCCAACCCCAATCTGAATCCACTCAAGCGCCTTGTCCACTCCGCGGTCAACAAAAGCCGCAGCACGCGCTGGCCTTCCAGCTGCCCCCTTGCTGTCCCTTTCTCTCCCTATTCCTTTCTAGAGCTAACCATTATCCTGTTTCCGTCTCCCCATTTGCCTTTCATGCCAATGTTTTCATATGAAATTATGTTTTAAATACAATTTTTTTCTATCCACATTTCCCTACAACTTTTCTTTTTATTTTCATTTTTAATTTTTTTTTTTCTTGCGTTTTCATTTCGCATTGCACTTCTTTGGCTTTTGCTAATTATCAAATTAATTAAGTTTAACAAAAAATTGAAATAGGGATAAAAACTTTTCCGGAACTTTGTACAAGAATATTCAAAAATGGAATTTTCTTCCACAAGTTATCGACAGCAGAAGAAAAAATAAGTATAAAAAAAAAAAAAAAAAATGGATAACAGAAAAGTTTACGAACAATGTGTCGCCTACAAGGAACGTTGTTGCCACGGGCCACGCCCCGGGTGAAAAGTTTTTTACTGTCGCATTTTCTATCGGGCCGTAAAATGCAGGCCTCAGTACAAAGAGCCAACTCTCTGCCTTTACATCGTTAACAGAGATCCACACACACACAGTTCTACGAATACACATACACATGCACATTCACAAAGGACTGCCCGTTGCTTTAAACAAAACGCACGTGTCCTGAACGCATCGCCTATTCACATGAGAAATAAAACTGACCTTCTACTCGGACCATGTGCAAAAAAACGTACACTCAAACACACACACACATACTTACACATACACAGGTAAAGAATGAAGAAAACTCAGAAAAGCGCAAAAACATTTAAATTTAATTGGTGGTGTATGGATGAAGAAGGGGATGCCAGTGGGCAAACCCAAACGAATGCCCAACACCCAACCTTGTGTCTACCCAATTGAGTTTCAAAGTTGCAATTAGAGCAGCTTCAGTGAGCGACTGCCGCCTGACCCAAGACCTTTCCTCCCCCCCAAGCCCCCCTATCACTCATACAATGGAAACAGTTGGCTCTCAAAGCCAAATGTTTTAAAAAGGAAAACCAACCAGAAAAAAAATAGAAAAAAAAAGAAATCATATAATCATAATAAAGAAGGAGAAACAAAAGCGATTCAAAAGAAACAAGTCGCAGGCTATTAAACTCAGTAACGAACAAGAGGCATAAAGCATTTGAAGAAGCCTTTGGAAGGAGCAAGTCATAAGGGAAGGATAGTCAGCATGTCTATATAATTCTTTAAAAAAAATAAAATACATATTTACATTTAAATTTTATTATTGTTTTATGTACTAACTTGTCAATTTTAACTAGATAATTTCTAATAAAGAAACCAAACAATAAAACATTTTTCTCTCTAAGAAATTTTCTTACATTGTGCGTGAATCAAAGAAAAATAACGTTGATGGAAATCGACTGGAAAATCATTCTACTGCTCTCCCTCACATACTTACAAAGTAAAAGGTAAATTGTAAATGAAAAATCAAATTGCATATCACCCAATATCCCACCCAAGTACAAGTACATATATGTATATATATAGAAAAAACCAAATGTGCCAAGAGTCAAATGGTTATTGAAGTCTGAGGACGATGGTGATGATGATGATGATGATGATGATGATGATGTTGTTGTTGATATGATGTAGATGAACGTTTGCTTTACACGGCATTTAATTGAGAAATAATTGAATAGGTCGTGTGAAGTGTTTGTTTGGCGTTTTGCGAAATGAAATTAGCTTTGTCAAATGTTGTGATGTGTGACATGTGCACGGGTTGAATGGTGCGGAAAAATCTATTGCAGCGTGAAAAACGACGTGTGTTTTGTTAATGAAGTAGTCACAGTCAACGGAGAAAGTCCCCTAAAAGCTCTCTATAACAAACAAACAAACAAACAACAACAACAACAACAACAACAACAGCAACAGCAATCACAAAAAGGGAAAACAAGAATTTCCGTTTGATTGACAAGTTTCATAAGAAATGCAATGCAATTGGTACCAAATGAAAATTATCGCCTTGTGCAATGAGCCAAAAGCTTATAATTGCAGTTGCAATTGCAACCATTTACCAGTTACCAGATGAAGTCACAAGGATACATACCATATTCAGTTAGCAGATTAAATTGTATCTTTTGTTATCCATAGGAAATGTTTTCATTGCTTATTTTAATCACTTAATTACTTTAGATATCTTTTTAGTTGATCAGTACGTGTCAAGACATAGTTATGACCAAAAAAAGTTAAAAAACTGAAAGACAAGTCAGAAATTCTGTCGACTGAGTAAGGTCATAGACAAAATGTTTTAAGAGTAATCTATTGTAGGGGAATAGTTTTTTATACCCTGTAATTGACTAAGCAAACATTTAGGTAATAATAATATAAATAAATTATTCATATTTATATCATATCAGTGTAGATATAACTATCATTCTTTGCATTTTAGCTTAGATATTCATAGTAGAAGTAGGGTATCAAGAAATCTTAGCTCAGCTTTAATTTTTTTAAGATTGTACTTTGTGTTGAAGATTTTTATATAAATGAAATACAAGGCGGCATATGTAGATCCATTTAAGTCCAAGAGATATCCCATTAATTTAATGTGTTTCTCAGTACAAGTGTACCTCTTATATATATATACAGTGGCCCTTGGTTAACGACGCCCGAAACATTTCGGATAACGAACACATTTTTGGGAAAAGTTTCGCTTAACGATTTCGCATAACGACCAACGAAAAGATAGAAACCCTCATTTCATCAAAATTTCTGTCCGTACTTAGCAACTAAACATCCCAAATACACATTATTTTTTAACACTTGCTCTCTGTGTTCAGTTTGTTTCAAGTGTTTAATAGTTTTATTTTTTTATAAGATTTGCAAATAACATTCCGCAATGGGTTCAAAATATTCGGAGAAAGATAAAAATCAACGATATTTTCATTTTCATAACGATTGAAATGAAACTAAATATAATTGAAAAGCATCAAAATGGTTTGAGGTGGCTGATTTGGTAGAGCATTCAACTTATCAAATCAACGATTTCTACTTTCCTCAAGAATAAGGATAAACATGAGTTGATAAACGATTTAAATAGAGTATCAGAGTTTCTTCGAACGGTTGCGATTCTCGATGATATTGACGATTGCTTCTCATATAGATTCTCTATAGAATAGGAAATGAAAGGCGACACTGTTTCGCGAACACATTTGTGGAAGGCTAAAACAATGTTTACCAATCTTTATATAATATTTTGGAGATTTATGTGTTTTTAAAGTTTTAATGCATTTTTGTTATTTTCTTCAATAAAGTTCAATTAAAACATATTAAAGGGTATTTTTTCCAACCTGGACGCATTATTTCTTTTACATTGATTTTTGGGAATAGTGGTTTCGCTTAACGAACGTTTCGGATAACGAACAGCGTGGAACGAATTTGTTCAACGGCCTGTAATTGAAACAAATTTCAAAAGATATTAGAAAAGTTTATATTTAAACGAAATTTAAATACCCTTTTATTGATGAAACAAAATAATTATAATTACTTTGACATAAATTTATGCTTAACAAGAAAGTAAATATAAACAGATAAATCCTATATATAACAATAGCTGAAATTTTAGCATATTAAAACTTATTCTATTAATCTCAATTTATCTTCACAATTGTATTATTTCTTCATTATAATTTCAGTTAATAGGTTGAAATTAAAATTTTTAGTTCATTTTTGAAATTAAAAGTGTTTAAAATGTAATATAAGAATTATATTATACTTATTATTAGCAAAAGAAAATCCATTGTCATATTATAAAAATAAAGGCCAATCTTTCAGATATCGTATATAGTAAATATCGAACAACATTTGGTACAATCTTAGCTCATATTTTAACCCACGTATGTATTTAAAATTCAATACACTTTGCTCATTCTAATTTTAATTGTGGTCAGTTTTTGGGAGACATGCTCATGTGTAAGCTATAGAATGAGATAACTGAAGCATAATCATAACAAGTGTCAGAGAGTACATAGCACAACAAAAACATAAGTAATAACAATAAAAACAACAACAAATTAGAAATATTTCCCATGAATTCTAGGTTAATGTCAATGCCACAAAATTTATTTACAGTGTCTGTGACGTTAGTTAGTTTGAAAACTGGTTTTTGTGACCAGCAAAATGATTCCACTTGGATATATATAAACGATTCACTCCCAGCATAGTGTTCTAAATTTAAAACAACCATTCAGAGTGTAAAAATGTGTCGGCTAGTTAAACTATTGCCCATCCTTGGAGGCTGTCTTTTTATTCTCACAGTGTCAGATGCAGTTGCTCTATATTGGAAGCTGCCCACAGCAAATCAAATCCAACAGAGTCTAGATAGTTGTCACAACCTGGCTGAGGGCAATAATCCAGCCGCCTTGCGATGCTTGGTTAAGGATCTTGGACTATGGACAGATGAGCTAGGTTACAATGCTAAAAGGATAGCGAAAATATTTGCTTCTCACAATCAAGTTGAGGAACTGATGTTAGTGGTTAACTACTGCAATCGGAGGGAGCAACGAATAGAGGAACCAAATGAGTGGGCATATGAGGCTTATAAATGCGCTACTTCTGGCAGATTTGGACATTGGGTTAATGAATTCATGAATCAAGAAACGAATGCAAAATAAAGTATAATATATTTAGAAAAAATGTCATCCTCATTGACATAAAGTTGTTCAGTGTATATATCCAGAATATATATCAAATCGGCACATTCTAGTGTTGATGATGATGATGGTAGTTGTGATCAGTTTAGAGATAAAAATAAGACATTAAGAGGAAAATTGATTTTGAGATTATTTTAAAACACGAAGCTATTAAAACTGCACTTTTTGCTGCACTTATCATTTGTATTTATATCAAATTTAAGTTTGTTTGGGGCACATCTGGGACTATCTAAACAACTTAACCTATAAATAGGTCAAACCATGATAACACCATTATCAGTCTCAGCTGAGAGGAAAGTATTCGCTTGGGGATTGCCGTAGTTCAATGAGCTGCGATACTGCCACCAGTTCTCAGTCTGGATTATGAACTGATTACAATTAAGAGTCTACGGAAAATTAGTTATTTGTTATTTTTAATGAGTATAATACAGACTTGTATTTATGCCTGCATTAACTTTGAGTTAATTACAATAAAAAGTTGAATTCCTCTTAGTATTTAAATTTCCCGCACTATATTGAATGTTGAAAAGCGCCCCCTCAGTTCTTTCTACGGCAAATTCAATTTTGCGGCGAAGTTTTTAAACGCTAGAGGGCGCTGTTCAAAAAATATGTTTTAGCGGGAAATTTTGAAATCTGGTTTCTAACTTACTAGCTAAAATATTCTCTAAAAGGTCAAATCATAAATAAATGTTTTAATATTTGAAACGAAATTTCGTCAGATCAAATAAAATAACAAATGGGAGTCAATAATAGTTTTAGTAAAGCGAATTTGAAATTAAGAAAGCCATTGAATGAATTAAAATAGAATGTACTCTATTATATCATTATTAAATTGCATTTCCCGTTGTCGAATACTTTTTCTTTTTAATTCAGATGATCCTTGATCTCAGGCAAAAAATATAACCAAATACCAAATTAAACAGTAAACAAACAACTAATAAAACTAATAATACCTGACAGTTCAGATGGGTCAACATAGAAAAGTTCATGGACTCATTATGCCAATCAAAACAACAAAACTTGGGGAAAGCGAAAGTTCAGCAAAACCCCAAAAGCTAAAAAAAAAAAAATAAAGAAAACAAAACAATAAACAACAACAAATTTGTTGATTGACCCCATGAATTGCCATAGCTTCATAGCTGATGGAGTGTGGGTGGATTGGACGACACCAGACCGACCGACCACCAGCACTAACATTATCACCATTTGTGCCCGTGATCGTGACTGCAGCTGAAAAAGAAAAAACCAAATAATGGCTGGTTGAGCTGGTTACCAACAATGAAACGACAAACATGGCCCCGGGGATATTGGACAACTAAATTAAACAATGAAATGGGTTCTGATCTTTGAATTTTGTTGCAATGAAAGTGAAAATCAGCTAAGCTCATTTGCCATGGTCTCAGAATGGCAAGAGATTCGAATTGAACGGACAAATGGAACCAACAGACTATCCAGTTTCCCCCCTCTTGATTCTCTTTCACTTTCGCTCAGCTTTGATTGCATTCAATTGAATTGATAAAGCAATTAAATCATGGCTAATGGACAAATGGCCAATAAAAACCAAAAACAATTTTTATATACACTACCAGAAATATAAACTCTAGATTAGAGAATATAGAACTAAACCCAAACAAATAATTAATTAATAACAAATTTCATGCCAAGCCAATACAAATTAAAAGAAAATCGAATTTTGAAATGTAAAACAATAATCAGAGAATTGTATACTTTAGAAGTATACGAGTATATATATATATATATATATATATATATATATGTATATATTAAAATATTCCTTATATTTCAATTTTTTGTTCAAAAACTATTATCTAAGTTGTTGAATGTTATGCTTTAGTTTGAAATCGTTAGGATCTAATATCATGTAGCTATGAAAATGTTAATTTTCTTACATTTTTTAATATAATAAATGACCTCTAAAATTTGCTTAATATATAATTCTCTGTTTTCCTTAAATGTGTATATATATCTGATATACTAATATCGGGCATTAATAATGGACTAAAATTTACAAAATGATTTAAATAAAATTCTAGCCCAAATTAAGATATAGATATAGCTTTAACATTTTGGGAAATCCATAGTCCTTGATAACCAAATATGTAAGTTCCTAAGAATAATCAACTCAGAGATGTCTTTAGAAGGGTATACAAATTTCGGTAATGAAAAACTTTATCCCAACTATGATTCAAAGGTATAAAAAAGTAGGTGGTGGTGGGCCCAGCGTTGAAAACATTTGTTCAAAACGCGCATGCGCACCGTCGTCACAGTCAGTCGAAGTCGAACTTCAGCAGCCTCCGCGTCGTGTGCTCCGATTTTAATTTTGTATAATTTTTATAAAAACATTTTTTGCCTTGTTTAGCTCTACTTAAACTTAGTTGCAGTTGCACTTGGTGTTGTTTTGCATGTGCAATAAGAAAGATATTGCAATAAAATTATTTGCAGGCAACTTGTTTCTCAAAGTCATTACGTGTCGACAACGTAGCTGAATAACAAATTGTGCATTTTAAACCGCATTTCGATCAACGATCGCAACGATCATACAAAAAAAAATATCATATAATCTTGAAATTGGAAGTTGAAATTGGTCTTCCTGACTCTGCTGATTCTTTTTCGGACGCATTTCGCATACAAAATGGATAAGGTAATTTTTCCCAATATCTTGTATTAGTTTCATTGAGCATTTAATTGATGACTAGATGCCGCAATTCTTGTTGACTTTCACTTTCAATGCATAAGTCAGGTTTAAGGTTACATTAAGTGACCAATTTTGTTGCCTTTGAACTGGTCTTGGTCTTAGCCATGACTCTGCTATGATGGCTTATACATATATCAGCTCTCCAATTGTTTTTGCTATTTTATGGCTGAGTCAGAGTGTCTATCTAACATGGCATGGAAAACTGGAATGAGAGCGTACTAAACTGAGTGGCAGTCTATTCACTCTATAGTGAATATTATTTCATATAATTGAAATAAATATAATTACAATAATTAATTACATTAGTTAACGTTAAATGGGAACAGATTAGTGCTTGAAATGTTAAGATAATAATCAACTTGTTAATTGTTAAAGGGATATCATTTATTTATTATCAATTTCAAACTTGTTTTAACCTAAACAAATTTTGTATTTCAACATTATATATAAAATTAAATTAAATTTCGAATAACAAGGTATTGCAAAATTAGATGAAGAAATTTGATTAGTAAATAGTCTGAACTTGATCTCTTTTGCCCATAAATAAAACCCTTAAAAATATATCGAAATTATAACTATAGTAAAACTTGGAAAGACATTTTAAATTAAATTAATTATTTCATTTTACTATCAGTTTCTCCAATATGAAAGAAGACTTTGAAATACTAAACCAGTCAAAAATTATATATCCTTTGAAGAAATTAAGTTGTTTTTGAATACTAAAGGACATTTAGAATTTTCAGTCTTAGAATATATGTATATTCTAGGCATGAATCCTTAATAGATATATCCATTATTGAATCAAGGTCATTACTGTTTCATAACATCACATAATCTTAACATTTCAAATCGGAAAACTTTTTAAGCATTTTTTTTTGCATTAAATTTGGGTTAGAAATAAAAAGAAATGAATCCCCCAATGTCCATTTAATTTGATTAGATTAGGCATCTCATCCATGGTCAGTATGATCTTCAAAGAGATGCCGCTCTGGCTTAAACCATTTTCAACTATCACTTTTAATAGAGCCAAACACACACACACACACCAACACCACACACCATATACTGATTTGGTTGGCACTCAATGTGGCCCAATTTCATCTCCATTGACTGGGACTGAAGTGCACTCAAACACTTGATTATTACCGATTATTGTTTTGGTCTTCAGTTTGAGATACATTTCACTGTGACCGCGAAAAGGAAAAGCGTTGAAAATTGCTCTCCAAGATCTATTCAATTTTGAAGGCACAGAAGAGATCAGCATAACGAGTCGCGTGGGTGGAGAATGAATGTTTTATTACTTATTTTTTATTATTATTATTATTATTTTCTGTTTAGGCCAAAGGAAAGTCAAAGTGAAATGCATATGGAAAGCAGAGCAAATTGCCAGACACACACACACACACATAGAAAAGATCGTGGCTGGCCCGGCCCAGCCCAGCCCAGCCAAGTTGAACCCAGTCTGGGCCATAAACATTCATAGGTAATCTAATCTGTGATGAATGCAAGATCGGGGTCTCAGTTCCAATTGCATTTGCATGCCCAAGTGGGCAACTAGTTTAACCGGACCTAGAGCCCAAGCATTTGGCTAAGGAAAGCCTCAAAGAATTCCACATTGTTCCGTTTCATTTGGTTCGGCTTGCGGGGCACATAATCCAATTAAAGGAACAATCTACAATTCAATTGAAAACTAATGAACTGTAGTTAATTCATAACAATGGTAAATACATGTGTTGATTGTTGTTGCAGTATCTTGGGGAGATCGAAGTTCGTTTGCTCAATCAATCGATCAATCGATCGATTGAAAAGTGAGAATGTGTTTATGAGAAGAAGTTTTTAAATCGAATTTTATGCTATTTTCATTACTTGGGCTTCCTTATCTATTTGACTCATTGGCTACCAAACTTCCGCCAAAATTTTAACCGATTGTGCGTAGTCTAAACAATTCATTGATTGATCATCGATATGGCAATCAATTAAACAAGATTTTTTCTATTTTTGTTTTCTTTTGACATGATTTGTGGCGTTAACGTTGTGACAAGACATAGGGAATTTGAAAGTGGGTAGATCTAACCAATAGGTGAAACAGTTTTCAATTTGATATGATTAGCATTACTAAAGGTTTTAAAATTATCCCTTAAATAAAAAACAAAGGGCAACGAAGAAATAAATCTATAGAAAGTCTGGGAAAACACTTCCCCGATTAATTTATGACTTTTTTCGTTTTGCGATTCTTTAAATCATAAATCCTGAAACTTATACTTTAAAGGTTGCTTAGATCATTTAAAATCTTTTCTTTTGACTCAGCTCTTATTTTCAATTATTTTTCATCAAAAAGTCATTGATAGGTCAACTAGAAAAAACTATTTTCTGATTTGACATCAAATACCCAACCTTCGAAAAGAAAAGATAAATTTTGATAAAAATGTTTTCCAAAATTATTACTCTATGACCTATTAACAGAATATTTAAATTTAAGATAAATTACAAGAAAATAACAAAATTCACACGCATTTAATGCTCAAACCATGAAATTACTTATCCGACCGGTTATCCACTATATTAAACTTTTTCCGAATTAAAAAAATATATACGTATATATATTACATATGCGATTGTAAAATAAAAAGTAAAACTTAATCATATAACAAATTCTATAATTTTTGTTTCATTTTTAGCAAACTCTTTTATTTCTTTGCCTGAGTTTAATTTTATGCCTGGATTTTGGCTCAAGTTCTCCAGCTCGTCGGTTACGCAAGAAACCAAAGGTTTATAATGCCCTGATCACCACAGATGAGAATCTAACATCGAGTCGAGCGTATCCTGTTATACAACCAACGATACATGAGCCAGGCTATGCACCATTTGGTCCTTATAACCCTTATGGTTTCTATAGTCCACCAGTTGTAAGATTCGGTCAACCTATTGTGCCAGGCTTGGAGCCCAATGAACGGGTAAGTGTGTGAAGAGCTTAAAATAAACTATTTACTAAAAAAATTATTAATTTAGTTACCATATCCATTGCCTGCTGCTTTTGCAACGAGCTACGAGGACAGGCATTCAATTCAGGGACAGCCAGAGTCAATTCCTGCTCCAAGTCAAGCAGAACGGAAAGAAATGCCAAAGGAACAACTACCGTTGCCGCTCAACGAACAAGGATTACCACCTGTACTAATACCCCTTTCTTCTCAGTATAATGGCCGGCCGACGCATCTGCCACCATATCCATTTAGCCAATATCCGGTGATATATGATCAGGCGGGTTATATACGACAAAATTATTTACCGCCCTATGATTACTATCCGACACAGGGTTATCCCACTCGGAATGATCTAGCACAATTGCCTCAGCCTCAGCATCAGCAACAGGCACCGATCCAGCCCCAACTTCAACATCAACACCAACCACCACTCCAGTCCCAGCCGCAATCGGCTGAGGAGCAAGTGGAGGATATACAACCATTGGCTTTGGAAAATCTAAATGCCACACCCAGTTTTGAGGATATTAAAAATGGTTCAGAGAATAAAAATATTAATGTACCAGATGTACCTCCACCACCAATACCATCAGGTCCAAAACAACGTTCCAGATCCAAGGGAAATTGATAATTTGAGGGCATCAACCCACACAAATCCCACGTATTTATTACCATTTTTGTATTGTAAAATTCTCGTTTAACCCGTAAGCTAAGTAAAGAAAAACAAAAAAAAAAAGAGTTCACAGATAACAAATAAAATAAAATAGAAAATGATGTGCAATTGTATTTTTAAAAGCGGTGAATGAACTGAAATTATTGTTACGAATCCCGTAGAGGAATGTTGATGACGATGAGTGAAGCCTGAGCTGGTCTGATCTGTTTTCGCTTTCAACTGACCTCAGGGACTTATCCAGAGGTATTATCTTGCCTATATAAATGCAGTCGATGCAATTGGGGAGAGTCACAGTTTGCAGAATGAAGTTGACTTTGGCTTTGCTTGTGATTCTAGGCTGTTGTCTTTATGGCATGGGTAAGGATAACTCAATTCCAAGGATCGGATATTTATTTAAATTTTTAATTGATCTAAGCTGATGATGTTGTGGCCACAAAACCGCCGTTTGTCCGCAGTCGCTATAGTCTACGCTGGCGTCGGACAACAGAACCAATAATCAAGGAGCTAGTGGTCACCTCAACGGATCATCCCAAGGCCCAAGGCCCAGAGATCGCTACGTCAACTGCCGGCACAGATTACGATTACTATGGCAATGGTGAGGCGGAAAATGTGGTTGCTAAGTTACAACATTGAATTCCCCTTCGGAATTCTTGATATATCAATAACAAAGCAACCAAAAAGATACCTATATATATATGTACATATAAATCAATAAATATAAATATTCATTCGATCTATTGGTTAGTTCAATTTTGTTTGAATTTGTAATGATTCTATCTTACAGATAGATAAGTTAAATCGTTTATATATACAAAAGAAATTACGTAGAATTTTTATCTGAAAAAATAATTTTATTTACATTCTACAAAATTCATAAAAATAAAATCCAAAAAAAAAGCGCTATCTCTAAACTCATGTTGCTGTTGTTGGTAGCTCGATGAAAAATAAATTTAAAATGCGCGCCATTTAATAAGGTGTCTGGGAACGAATTACGTCATGTAAATTGTAGATAATTGTCTACACGTAGATACGTTAGTTGTTTTTTTGCTTTTCATTTTGCTTCTTGTTTAGTCAAAATGGTATTAACAAATAAATTACAGAATTGTGTATTAACCTTTTGCAAAGTTGCCAATCGAGTTAACTGGAGCCAGTATGGGTTGCTGATCGCCACACAAAGAAAAGTGAAGGGGTGAGTGTAAGCTTAGATGGAGAGAGAGATGTGATTTCAATACCCTGTGCCTGCATAACAAATGAGAGTATTGAGCACGTTAAAATCAATATAAATATGTATGTATAAACATCTCAGGTAGATTGGAGCTAGAGTATTTTCCTTATAAAGCCTAGTCAATGGAAATGTCTGTCTGCCCGCCTCTTCGTATAAACACTTGTACCATGGCGTCTTAGTCATAGTTTAAGTGAGACATTTCACTTTTAGTTGGTGGCCATTTGTCATAATAAATTTCGATTTGGTACAGGGTATTCTGAGGTCGGCAACCCGACTGGCTTTAATTATTTATTGAGCTTTGATTCACGCGCAACAGCAGGCCAAGCTCAGTTCAGTATACGCCTGCAACGAGAACAGCTGGTGGAATATCAACTGGTGGCCATTGGAGATTCTACGCGTCAGCAGCAACTTCAAAACGAAAAATGGTGGCAAGTGCTAAGAAAAAATATTAAAATAACAGACTTGTTGCTATCTCTTATCATTTCCTTATTCTTTCGCACAGATTAAACTTAATGAACAAGAACGAAATGAAAAGTTACAGCCGCTTTTGGAAGCTGGATGGACTTTAGTCGAAGGACGCGATGCCATTTTCAAGCAATTCGTCTTGAAGGACTTTAATCAGGCCTTTAGCTTTATGACTGGTGTGGCACTTTTGGCAGAGAAAATCAATCACCACCCGGAGTGGTTTAACTGCTATAATAAAGTGGATGTTACTCTTTCCACCCACGATGTAGGCGGACTTAGCTCCCAGGATATACGCATGGCCACTTATTTGGAGACTCAAGCCAATTTGTTGAAATAAATTTTATGCAATAAAAATTAATTTGAAAATTTAACTTAAAGTAGATTTGCTTAAAATCTCATAGTCAGCTTCTTCCAAAATATCGGGTGATGTCTCATCTTTGTCATAGCCCAAAGCTTTGAAGAACAACTTGGAATTCTCATTATTGTTAAGAACTGTGAGCATAATTTTCTCGAGATGCCAATGACGTGCACAGTCCTCAAGTAATTTCATTACGAATCTCCCTAAGCCTTTGCGTTGATAATTCGATGCCACCTGCATCTCATAACTGGAAAAGAAGTTTGCAATTCAATTTCATTTCAGGCATTCGATTATATATTATATTACTTACCAGTAAAGCACACAGTCACCATTGTCCAAGTCAAAACGAAACATGGAGTAAGCCACATTCTCATTCTTTTCGTTCTTTGCCACTAAGTAACGTGCCCAGGTTTTATTATGCTCCGCCTGCTTGATCTTTGGCTGCCACCCGATCGTCAATTGTTTATAGAATGGGCTGACATTCTGTTCAGCCAATTTACATGCCCATTTTATAGTCTTGCTATCCAAATCATTCTTGGCGCGGCATATCAATTTAAACTTTTCTCCACTGGGAGATGTAAAACTGCTGTAGGGAAGTGAATCCAAAGGATTTTTAGCTCGTGTTGCAGCTTCTACGAATTTCTGCTTCGCAGCTGCACTGAGTTCGTCCCGGTGTGTCATTTTAATAAATTAAATTAAATATTTTGCACAATTAAAACAAAGCGTTGCTACCAATTAAAGAGCGGCAAAAGTAAAAATGTCAGCTGTAGGTGTTAGTGTTGTCTAACGAACTAGTATTGGTACCGTTGGAACTAGTTTATTGGAAACAATGTAATAAATAAAATAACTGGTTGGTATTACAGCTGATTATATAGGTCAGTAAGATCAATCGCCTACAAGTCAAAATATTTATAATTTCAATTTATTTTCGAGTCAATAAAAATATAGAAAATTATACATCTTCAAAGTGGAACCAGTTCTAAGCCTATAATAAAATGAATAAAAGGTAAACAACAGCTGTTAAAGTAATAACGAACTGTTGTTAATTATTAGTTTCCAATAAAGATTGGATAAATATCTAACTATATGAGAATTTAGTAAACAAAATTGGTGAGTGGCTGTACCCTCGTCTATTTCTATATAAAAAATTTATTTAAAATCCTTTTTGGAAACGTTACCACAAACTGCTGACGTTAACAAACCATCCAGTAACAGAATTCTCATCAAAATATGTTCAAAAAGTCAAAACCACAAGTTGAGCCGCCACCCACAGCTCCATCAGTAGATGAAATGATAGCCGACATGGAAACCTTTGAATGTAGTCAATCGTCTGTAAATAGCAGCGGTAATAGCGATAATGCCGATTTGGAGCACGCACTTCTCACAGACCCGGAGGGCTTGTCTCTACAGGTTTGGTGGCAAGTATTCGATGAATATGATCAAAAAGTCAAGAAAATGGCAGCCATGGAGGAGACATTAACAACCCAGAGAGAGCGCTTGCTGTCATGTCAAGCTAAACTAGATGAAAAAGCTCAACAGCTACGTGATGGCATTTTAAAACAGCAAAACTCTATTAAAGAAATTGTTAAATGTTAGTTAATAGCAAATAAATAAAGATACCTCGTATTTTTTAAAACTAGATGAAAAAGCTCAACAGCTACGTGATGGCATTTTAAAACAGCAAAACTTCATTAAAGAAATTGTTAAATGTTAGTTAATAGCAAATAAATAAAGATACCTCGTATTTTTTAAAACTTAGCTATTCCAATTAAGGCCCCACTATTGCAGTTAAGTGGCAACGCGAAATAGTGGGATCAACCAAGTATTTTCACCAGCTACCAAACGTCCAGTGTTACCAAGGCAACTCAAAATCCCCCCCTCAAAAAAAAGAAAAGTAATTTCAATCAGAATTGCAAATCCGTTAAAATGGCATCGCTCGAGTAAATAAGAAATGTGCGTGATATTAATCAAAAAATCCTTTGTTACGTCTGTATGAGTAATTCGGAAAATACGCTTTTCTTAATGGTTTGGGAAATTAAGTGAATAAGCCAGAACTGGTTTTAGACCATGGCAAAGAAAAAAAAAACTTGGGGCTGGCTTATACATTTACGCCAGTAGTCAGAGCGGAGGTCGATTGTTTTCTCTGTGTGTGTGTGCATGTGTTGCGCTCATCTGTGTGTGTGTTTGTTGTTTTCAATATTTGAAATGTTTGCAAAACATAAAAAAAATGCCCAAATCCAATTAAAAATGTAACAAACTAAACTAAACTAAACCCTTTTTCTACCTTTGTTGGCTAATTGAATTTCACGCTATAATTTATTTTGAGCTGCCAATAACAACAACGAGCAGCGAGTAACAAACAGCGTTTTTGGCCCAAAGCTCAGGTACACACATACACAAATGCACACAAAGAATTAATCGCAATGGCTAAAGAAAAATATATAAAATTATCCAATTAAACACTTGTCAATAAGTGCAAAAAGAATGCGCTTAATTCGAAATGGCCAATGGGAAATGCGCTTAAAACAACAACGAAACGGAAACGCGAGACTAACAGTAATTTTCACGGGCGCACAAACACAGAGAGATAATGAGGGAGATAGAAAGAGAGTGAGAGAAGAGTTTGAATGTGTGTGTGTGCGTGTGTCGTGGTTTGTTTATGTCTCACTCCACCAGACAAAAGTGTTTTATTCGAAGTGATTCACTTAACTTTCTGCTGATTAATTTACCTTGTTAATTTGGTTTAATTGCAATCCTTACCACCTTGTGAATAAAATTAAATCTATTTTTTGGAAGTGTTAAAGTTACAAAATGGTAAAAAAGAATAGAAATTCAAGTGATTATAAATATGTAATAATAAATTAGACATTTTTGTCTGGTGGATGCTGTGAAAAGTGCTAATGAGATGCTGTGCACTCTTCTTTATGATTGCTGTTTGTTGCTTTTGCCATTTATGCATAAAAGACGCAAAAATTTCAAACAAAAGATTCGTACAAATTTATTTATTTTATTGTTGCTCTGCAAAAGGTGAAAGCCACATTTCTACCCGATGATTTGTATCGAGTATGAGGTCTTCCTACATATGTATATATGTACATACATACATATGTATATGTATTGTTAGCGGCTGCAATTTCTTTGTGCTAACAATAACCGTTAAATGCAATCAACATTCAAGTCACCGATTATAACCAATTCTCATTCCTTTATTCTTCTTCTAACAGAGCAGCTACGCGTGAGATGTTGTCAGAGATTTGCTCGGTAATAGTGAGTTGAGCAATTTCCCCTCCTCTCTCTCTCTCTTATCGTTAAGTTTCTGGCCAATATCAAGAACAACAACCATAATAATGTAAGACGCGAGGGTCAGAAGACAAAGGTCAATCTTTGAGTAAAAACGCAACCTAGAACTAGTTAGGTTTCCACAATTACACACACACACATACAAAAACAAACCCACACCAATATACAAATATACACACAACCACCAGCAAGATGAGCTGGCTGCTGGGCTTCCTAGCCCTGATGTGGGCGCCCAGCGAATTGTTGGCCATACCAACGCCACTCAAGCTACCAGGTAAATCAAGTTACCGAAAACGAAATTAAAGACATCTTCACATTGTACTTCAATCATCTCTCATGCATCTTTCATTTGCTCATTAGGTTACACCCACAAACTGACGCCTTATATCAAGCACTGGGAAGCAGCGAATTTCGATCGCGCCATTCTACAAGCAGCACAACTCAGGCACTTGGAACAGGCGCGCTCCCGTCGAAAGCGTCAAGTGGAGCCCACCATCTCATCGCCATCTTTAAGTGGTTTGGCGCATACCATCCGATTAAATTTCTCCGCACATGACAGGTAAGAGGATGAAAGTAATAGACGGCGTAGGTTTACATGAATTCAGACCTCAAATTGTTATATCAACATTACAATAACTAAACACATAATCATATCTGGCATCTCTTAAAAAATATGATATAAAATAATTAGATAGATATGTAAGTACATATATTTGCATTTACTTGATATTTGACCATTTTCTTCTTTTATTTAATTACAGAGAATTTCGTTTGGTATTGCATCAACAGCCACATTCGGTATTCGCCCACGATGTGGAAATTGAGAATACTTTGGGACCCATCGATTACGATGTCTCACGCATTTACACAGGCAGCCTGGAGGATGATGAGGCTGCTCATGTGCAGGCCATTCTAACCAGTGATAATCTACTGGATGGCACAATTGAAACGTTGGCGGAACACTATTATATAGAGCCAGCCCAGCGTTATTCCCAACAGCTGGCCGAGAGCGGAGTGCACAGTATAGTCTATAAGTTAAGTGATGTAAATATGCAGAAAGAGGGATTGGGTAGAGGAGGCGGCGGCATAAGGTCAGAAGAGAAACCGCATTGTGCCAGTGAAAAATTAAGGAAAAAGCGTTGGCTGCCAGAAGAGGTATGTCTAATTATTGGTATTAATACTATCATAAATTAATTATTAATTAAAACTTTATTAATATTTCTTAAATAGCTGGCAATGTCAGATAGTCCAGCGGCTCCAACATACAATCGCAATCCACCTTTACCGCTGGATTTAGAAGTGCCCTATAATGATGATTTCCGAGTGTTAGCTTCGGAAGAGGACGAGCAGGAGGAATCAAAGAAATCATCAACAACTTCAACGACAAGGAATACAGGTCGCAGCACAGAAAGTTTTCTGGCTACACTGACCACCAAACCAGCATCGAATCGTAACATACTTGTAAATAACTATAATCCCTCCAATGTGCCCGATGGCAGTCGCAGCTATAATAGCAACAGCAATACAAACATCAATTCCAATTCAAATTCAAATAATAATGTGCGGAAATTGTATACCAAACACAAGAATATCATTGTAAGCACATATAATCGTCCCATTGAGCCAGAGTTTGGTACACCCTACGAAGAGCCCAATTCTAATAATGGCACTTTGCCCACTAATTTCTTTAATGCCAATTGGACGACACTGTTTCTGGGCAACAACAATGGTAATGCAAATGATCGTCCCAGTCACAAGACTCATGTAGAGATTATTACCAAAAATGGTGCCACCAAGAAGCCCAATATTATTGTAAATAATTATAATCCAGAAATTATTTTTGCTCCGAATCCGCACAATCCTAGTTTCAATAGTATGCTGATGACCAATTTATTGAGTGGCCGGGGCGAGGATATACATAGTTCACCACGTTTA